>OZ012662.1:27106655-27706655 GCA_963942545.1 Oxycera nigricornis | reverse complement strand
AAACATGCCTAAATAAACAATGTAAGCATTCCGAGAAAACTAAAACTCAGCCATAGGTCTTCTATTTTCAAAAAATAGATCAATTTTTTTTATATCATATGAAAGGATAGTATTTCAAGAGTATTCACACCAAATTTGAAGTAAATTCGGGCAGTAATATCGGAATTATAGAGATTTGAATACCGCGTGGTCGGTATGTGCCCTTTGCCTTTGCGTATTATACGCATGCAGTGCGGTTCTACCGCGTAAAGTCAGCTCCTTTCTTTTTCATCAAACATCACAACATTAAAAGAATGCTCCTCAATGTTGCAGAGGTGCGGACGCAACTATTGCGCCGATGTAGCTGGAACCGAGCGACGGGTAAAGAGTTTCCAGAAATTGGGTCAAAATTTCAAAACAGTCACATACATATAAGGAAGTTTTTGGGATCCTTAAGATCCAGATTGGCGGTAAATTCTTCCTAGACCAAATGATTCCAGTTTATCTCACCAGAAATTGGATTAAGCTGCCTGTGTCCACCTTTTCATAGACTACCATGTGTGATTCAGCATAATACGCGTAGCTAAGCATCCTATTCGACGTCTGAGTTCCAATAGTGTTGGCCAAGAGGACAATTCTCGCTAGCGCCAACTGTGACTGGTGGCAGCCGTCTCAACATTTCATTGGAAGTGATGGTCACATTTTGGCGTTTCCACTTCGTTCGTTACAAATCTTATGTATCTTCTTCAAAAGTGAATATATGAAAATTCGGACAGCAAGAATTTTCTAGTTCAACAATCATTTTATAAATTATACACTTTATGATTCAGCATTGTTGCAGATATGTATTGCGTTGGCTCCCTGAACGCAGTACAGCCAAACAAGGACTGCATCCTTGAACAGTTACTTTGCGTAAGGTAGTTTTAAAGATGCTGGAATCATTGGTTATTACTTTTTTTCCAAGTGTAGAAGAAATGTAGATAAATTTTGATAGTAAGCTTTTTCGTTAAATAATTTGAAGAGTGCTTTTGCGGGAATATCAAAAACTATTTAATATTCGAACTACTATTTATTGATTAAAGGTCGGATTTTAATGAATGCAACGCTTCAAAAAATTGCAATTTCTATCAAGATATTACAGCCTCAAAATATGTATTGAGTATTTTCGTGACAAGCCATTTGCAACCTTCAATTTATGCTAGCATATCGCTGTCTTACAACTGACTATATTATTTTTTTTGGAGAAATGTATACGATTTAGTTTCAGTTTGAATTCAATCTCTATTTTTCAGACTGGTTTCCGTAAATTTGCCAAACCATTTTCAGTACTTTTCTAGCCCATGATGTTCCGTCTCTTGTACACTACCCAAGATAACTTTCAGTTTATTTTCCGACTATCTTCCAACATAGAAAAACAAGCGCGAGGTGCGACCCTTGAGGTCTACACGGTCAACTTCCCAGTAATATCTACATAAACATCAAAAACATTAAACACAATAATAATTTTGAAAATAATACTACTTTAAGTAATAATAATGAGAGGTATTCATAGCAGTAACAGGAATGAGTTAATATGAATCATATCGTCTACGGGAGGGTCCATTGATTACGTAAGGTTTTGGTCGATGAGGACAGATTGGATATTCACGCGGATCAATGGGTCTGGCCTTTTTGGTCTTGAAAAATTTTGTATATGTAGTCAAAAATAGGTTCAATTGCATGTAAAAAGTAAAAAGTATTACAAATGATGATAGTTATTGAAATCTTACGATGAATAAAGAATCTACTTAAAACTACAATTTTTTATTCGATGAAAGCTTCTCAAAGCATATGATCTTGCAAAGTATTGACTACAAAACATTTTACCATTCTAAGCGTTGATACCGCAAATGCAAATTTGATTGAAATTTTGTTGGTTTTCAAAATTGAAGCAGTTTTTTTAATTAAAAGACTATAAAAACTATTAAAAATCTGCTCAAATTATGCAAATATTTTAAAACTTTGATTGAATTTACAAAAAAAAAATTAGAATAAAAGATATAAAGTAATATCATTCGTATGAACCCTTACATGGTAGCTTTAAATGATTTTTTTTATTTTTAGATTAGTTTTTTTTTCATAATAATGGAATATGGTTTTGCTGGTTTCTCTTCAAAAACTGATAAGAATGTATAGATTTTATAAACTGGTATAACTGTGCATGACAGAAATGACCTTCAAACGGACAAAACAGCAAACCCCCCGACCGAAGTTTCCCAAAAACTAATCAGCTCTTAAGATTGCAAAGACGCTTCGATTGACACCTTAACAAAGCCGATATTGTTTACCTGAGTTATGCTCGTAGAAAAAAGTGTCCACGAACGTACGTACGTACATACACACACACACACACACACACATACATCTCCCTGTCTAAAAACACTTTATATATACTCTATAGACCTCAAAACGGAAAGAAATGTTGAAAATTTCAATTTCTGATATCCAAAAGAAAGTGGTTCAGTCTGGATATAAATAAGACAATGTAACATTTACAATCATGAGGTAATAAATTTCAGCACTGAAGTAAAATTTTCAATGATTTGTTGTACATAATGGTGTTAAAGAATAAATGCAAAAAACACTTATGCAATGTCGGTCGAAAGTTTTTTTTGCACACTAAGCTCACTGCAATTGATTTTCAAAGAACCAAAGAACAAACAAGCTACTTGTTATGGTTTTTTAGTTGCAGCAGTTAAAAATAGTTTAATCTTCGGTTTTTATGATATTCTCAGACTGAAGCACATTGAGAGGCAAATCTGTTGACACAAAAATCTGATTATTTTCTAACAATAATTATTGAATTGAAAATATACATGTGAATCATGAGAATATTTCACAAAACTTCGATTGAAATTACTAACTTTATTTAGGGTAATTTTTTTTTCTTTGCACAAAGAGACTATGGGTCTGGAAAAAAATGTTTATTTTTGTTGAAGGTTCATACGTTTACTACATGAAACATCTTATTTCTCGTCGTATTGAATTCTGGCGACTTTATTCATTCATATTTACTTGAATGTTGATTTTCAAGGCAAAACCTATATGCAGAAGCAATTCCACTTATCCAATCCAAGATGTGACTTTCAACAACGCATGAATCCGGGCTTGTTTCCACAACATGCGTTTGCACAATTAAACTATTTCCAACTCGGCGGAACAAATAGCGATATAGAATGTAGAGTTCTTATATATACATATGACTTGGTGCCAGAAACAAACTCATTATCTATCTTACTACCAGATATCTAGATATCTGCTGTAGCATTCTTGCGTTGGGGGTCGGCATGCTGGATTGCGCGACAGGGTCAACTAACCTTGGCTTGGTCATGCTTCCAAGTCTTTCATTTTTAATAGCCCGACGATTTGGCCCGGCAATCGGTGACACCTCATCGCCATAATACGACCCATTCGTATGCAAACAACTAGCATTCAATTAGCAGAAAAGCGCACACAAAAAACGAGTTCACCGGTATCTGGGTGAAGTTCAAGCTTATAGATAAAGATACATACTTGTGGATTTTAGGAAGCTTGCAGATTGCTGCCAAAACCATTTGGTGCACGCCTTGGGCTTCAGCGTCCAGCGTGGCATTGGCTCGAGAAGGTCAAAGTCTTTAGATTTAACATTTGAATGTCACCAAGAATGATGGTGGCTCTGAACCTTATCAGCTCTGTTTATTTTTTTTGGCTAATGACACAAATTCAGAAGTAAACCCGCGAGACCGTGAAATAATGTCGGCATTCAATTTTTTTATGCATGCAAAATTATTATGCCGAATTGCTTCCTCGTCGCTAGAAATGATAATGTGATAAGACGACATGACTTGTTGAGCGATTAATTGAACTTCAAACGAGCCGGAAAATTTGATTTAGCTTAGACGAACGAAAATAAAAGGAAAGACATCCAAATTGCATGTAAACTGTTGAAGGTGAAGACTTAGTAGCTAGCAAAAATTTTAAAGCTATGGTTGCACGGAAAATTTAATTTAATAAAAAATGGGGTCTAAGTGCGACCCTTATGGTCCACACGACTAACTTTCCAGTGGGGTGAATAAAGAAACTATGATTTGTTTTTATTATTTATGTTTATATATTCTATTATTGTTCTAAAAAAATTTAATTTTTTTTTTATTTTTTTAGCCATAAAATCCATTTGATAGTGGAAGACGTCTCCGCCCTCGTCATCTACCAAAGTCTCGACCGGATCCAAAATCTCCATATCCAAAATCCGCCAGATCCTAAATCCCCCAGATCCCAAATCCTTCAGATTTTGAATAACCCAGATCAAAAATCCCCCAGATCAAAAATTCCGCAGATTCTAAATCCACCCGATTCAAAAATCCCCCAGATCCAAAATCCCCAGATCCTAAATCCCCCAGATCCTCAATTCCCCATATCGTAAATCCCCCAGATCCTAAATCCCCCAGAACCTAAATCCCCCAGATTCTAAATAACCCAGATCCTCAATCCCCCATATCGTAAATCCCCCAGATCCTAAGGCCCCCAGAACCTAAATCCCCCAGATCCTAAATCCCCCAGATCCTCAATCCCCCATATCGTAAATCCCCCAGATCCTAAATCCCCCAGATCAAAAATCACCAGATCAAAAACTCCGCAGATTCTAAATCCACCCGATTCAAAAATCCCCCAGATCCTAAATCCCCCAGATCAAAAATCCCCCAAATCCTAAATCCAATATTAAATTTCTTAGAACAATATCCAATATTAACTGCATTAGCGTCTCTCCTCTCATTCTCCAAAACCTGATAATATAAGTTTAGAATTTGATTTTATTTTTCAAAATGCATTTTTACAAATTTGATCAAAATTTGGCTAAAACACACAATAATAATGTTATTACAATGAAAGTATCTAGGATCTGCACGAGTTAATAGTGCGTTTCAACAGTTTTAAAATTAAGCAATTTTTTCAGTTTTTTATCCTCAATAAAAAACGGCTAAACAGCTTTTGCTGAAAACTCATTCAGTTCTAAGCTATGTAATTACGCGTCGAATGAAACCAGTCTCACGTCAATTACAACAGTTAAAGACCACTTTTACTTCGCATGGAGGAAGGTGAAAGGAGAACTTCATAAGACATTTTGCACCTTTCCAACGACACGAGATTATATCGTCAGCTTTTTGTTAAAAACAAGTTGCAACTTTATTAAGAAGGAACCACAAAATGTCTGCCACTACTACTAGTTACCGAGTCATTTTCATTATTTATAGTCATTTAATTCTTATTATTTTTTAAGCAACTATGATTGAACTATGAAGATTTTACTGGAAAGTTTTTCGAGTGGGTCTCAAGGGGAATACTTCTCGCTATATATTTTTCATATTGATATTCAAAGTATAGAATTAAAATTGATTGTGAAAGAAACAGGGTGTCAATTTATCCGTTCTTCAGTACGGATCACTCGAAAAAATTTCCAGTAAAATCTTAATAGTTCAATTATAGTTGCTTAAAAAATAATAAAAATTAAATGACTATAAATAATGAAAATGACTCGATAACGTTGGTTGCATCTTATGACCAATTTTTCCGCTGGCATGCAAACCGACAGTGAGTTTTACGGAATGTAAAGGGACTTTGAAAGTGTTGTGAGGGTTATCCTCACATCATAAACGACAATTTTGCTTATTTACGAATCCACTAAGCCTGAAATGAACCCCACCGCTGAAAATGATTTGACGGTAAAAAATTTCTTCAACTTCCCACTAATTCTCAGCCCATTTACCGAACGTACAACGCAAACGATGGTCCAATGGCTTCAATTGCTGCACTAGCTGTATCTTATAGGGTTTGATTTCAAGATGTTTCCTCAAAATTTTTGATTTGAAAAACGGACAGAGGCGAAGTTGCTGAGAACGGCGTCAAATTGATAAATTTTGACACTCAGTCACACTACCCTCTAAAGCCGCAATAGCTGCCTCAAGTCGCACTGTACGAGCTTGTGTTGGATGAACATTGTCCAATAAAGTATACGTGGACATAAATCTTTCCATCGTATGGCGTATGAGCTTTTCAGATGGACGAGTCTGAGTGCCATAGATTCATCGAAATGCTCTAAGAGTTTGGCACACAAAACGCATATTTCGGAAATAAGTGTACACGATTTCGAGACGTTGTTCGAGTGTAAGTCTTTGCATGCGCAAACTCGCAATAAGTAACTAACAAAAACCAGACAGATGGCAAAAATCGAAATTTTGCTTACAACCAGATATTACACCATACAGGAAGTGAGGCTTAATTTTAAATTGTTTTTTCTATCGAAACTCTTTGTTAATACAACTCACAGAATCAAAATATGAATATTTGATGAATCAACACTCGGATGAGTGTAATTCTTTTATTAAAGAAGAAATTAGTTATTTTACTTTGTTTGATTTTTTTTATTATGTTATCGTTAATCACCCATTGTTTTAAGAGAAGAAAACAGAAAGAAAAGAAAATATTGTCTTTACCAATCCGTTCGTGGTCGTCGTCCATTCGAATTTGGAATTTTTTTTATTTGTTTTGGACGTTAAATCAATCCATGCTCTAGATAACTAGCATATTGCACATTTAATATTTATTCCTTTAATTACGATACCAAAGTTACCGTGTTCATTACCAAGCCAGTGTGTGATAAGGTCCTGCTTGTAAGACCTTTCATTCAAATTGATCACATTTTGGTTCATAGGCTGCAATAGCGCAGTATAATTTGGCAGGAAGCACATCATCGTTATTAGTTCATAATCGTTTCTGAAATCACCTTATTTAGAATAAAAGTTTTTGTAGAAGTTTTGTAAGCAAGTACATTTTCAGTTTGGCGTAAAGATTTCATGAAACCAAAGCCATCTTAGAAGTCATCCGAATATTTTTGTGTACTTACAGATTATTTACATCGACGATATTTCTGCAGAAGTCTTGGTCCTAGAGACTTTCCTTTGGTTTAACTTTTTTTCACCTGAAACGTTGGTACCAGCTACAAATGCCACCAATACTTTAAATGGAGAAATACATGTAATTTTTTTTTAAAAAAATGCTAACTTCAGATCAATTTAATTTAATTTGTTTATTCAGAAACTTTTAAATATGAAATCTTTAAAGAACATGTCTCAAAGTACTTGAAAATGCTTTTTTTATAATTTTTCAACACAAAATGGCGGCGATGCGAATGAATGAAAAAACAAGCCGCGAGGTGCGACCCTTGAGGTCCACACGGTCAACTTCCCAGTAATATCTACATGAATATTAAAAATATTAAACACAAAAGAAATTATGAAAATACTACTACTTTAAATAATAATAATGAGAGGTACTCATAACCGTTATTGAAATGAGCTAATATCAATCATATCATCTATTGTAGCGTTCATTGATTACGTAAGGCTTTTGTTGAGTGGGGGGTGGATTGGTTTGATTGACTATTCACGCGGATAAATCAGAGGGGGCGGGCTATAAAGCCTTTTTTACGTTATTTGTTATCTTTATATCGATGCTTGAAAGACAAAAGAGTGCCAGCAAAAATGAATGCATTCTTGTTATTACGCCCACTGAAGAGGTTTTCTCGCGAGGTGTCCATTTTAAATAATTTTGTTCAAAATTGCCATGACTTCGGCATAATCATTCAATTTGTGTTTATTCATGAGCCGTTTTTTAGGTTTATTTCGTATCATGCAAAAAAAGTTGACCAGTTTCTCTTCGAGAACTATTATGAATGTATAAATTATATAAACATTTATTACTGAGCTGTGCAAATCAGGTTGAAAATTTATTTTTTATGAAAAAAAAAAACTCTAATTTTTCCCATTTGCCGTTTTTTCCATTTAATAGAAGTTAAATGGAAAAAGCAGCAGAAAGGATTTTTTTATAAAGTTAAACAAATAGCAAAAAAGCTAACACACGTCGAATGACACCTCAATGATGCAAATATCATATATGGGATATAGTGAATGATAAAAAGGACCTTGAAAATCATCATGACTTTTATTGATTTTTTATTTTTCATTTCATTTTTTACGTAATCATGAAAAAAAGTTTTGCTGGTTTTCTTTCAAACACTATTTGTACTACATAAATTTTATATACATTAGTTATTGGGTGCTGCGAATCAGGTTAAAAACTTATTGTTTATGGAAAAAAACCTAATTTTTAGCACTTTTTTTTAATAAATTAAAAACGCCTCCAACAATTTTTTTAAAAATTTGATAGAATCACATAAATGTTAATACGCGTCGATTGACACCTTCATTAAGCAAATCGTATGTTTGGTTCGCGAGATATAGCGAATGACAGAAATGACCTTCAAAGGGTCAAAACAACAAACTCCCCCGACCGAGGTGTCCCAAAAACTAATCAGCTCTTAAAATTGCAAAGACCGCTTCGATTGACACCTTAACGAAGTCGATACAACTTTGTTTACGTGAGTTATGCTCTTTGAAAAAACTGTCCACGAACGCACACACGTACGTACGGACGTACGTACGTACATACACACACACACATACATACTTATTTCTAAAAACACTTAAAATATACTCGTAAGACCTCAAAACGTAAAGATATGTTGAAAATTTCAATTTCGATTTTCGAGTCGATTACAAGAACTTCCCATATACTGGGAAGTTAAAAACAACTCAAAAATGCCTCGTACAACGCCATTTCCGAAGATCCTGCAACATTCAGGAGAAGAAAAGTATATAAATGAGATGTATAATTCATAGGTTGACTAATAAAAATTATAAAAAAATGTAATTTTTACATTAATTTTAGATTAAACAAAAAAATCGATTATTTTTCAAAAACGTCGCGTTTTAAACGTTAATAAACAAATTATTTTTCCAAAATTGCAAAAACATGTAGGTTCAACTAGTACATAAGACTCTTTTATAGATGTATTATAAATTTGAGCCGGATTGGTTCAATATTTTTTGAGATATTTTGTACGGAAGTTGAAAAAATACTACTTTGAGAAAAACGCGTTTAAAGTTTGCAGGAGTTAAAAACCATTGATTATTAGTTTTTATTATACCTTACTCATCAGTTAGCAATTTAAGGTCCTATTTCCTTAGAATTTCAGATTTATAGAATATGATACGGATATACAATTAGAGAACCGCCCATAACGCCGGAGAGAAAGTTGGCAGGGTCGCGCGGCAAGTGTCCTCGACTTACTGGGTAACGCCGCGCTGTCTATAACGGACTATAACTCAAAAACTAATACGAATATCGCTTCAAAACTTTTTTTGGCGTATTCTTAGAGTATTTGAAACATTTTAATGTAAGAGAACAAAAATCGATTTTTTTGAGCAGTTACATGTATCCTAAATGATTTACTACTAGGTGCGCAAACTTCTTCGAGTGTTACATAAGTTTTAACGGGACTAATCTCATCTGCATTGTGGTTCGTTTCAGTAGCTATATGCCGATTTTGTTCAAATAAAAGTTTCTAACATCATTCAAAACCTTAGCATTATGAAACAGGCAGAAATGGGAAGATAACTTTCGCATTGTTGTACGAACCATTTATACAATTCCGATTTCATCAAAGGATACTCGATGAAGCGTAATTTTCACCTTTTGCACAATTCATTTGCTTTATTGACTGTAAGGAGGAGAGGAATCCGAAATATTACTCCTCTCTTAACAGTTAAACAACATCTTCCTTATTACCGGAACCATTTCATGCCATAAATGATGGAGGATACCTTTTTTAATTAAAACCAGAAACATCTACACAAAAACTATAATATTCATAAGTACCAGATCATACACACCTGACAGCCCAAAAACGTCCAAAATTTATGTATCATTAACGTCTCACAACTTAATATGAACTCCTATTCTTGCTTCTTGGAACGTAATGAATGTGTTATTTTAAAACCCATAATTTTTTTCCACATTTATCCATTTGCTGCTTTTACAGTGTCAAATTTTTCCATTTGTTGCTGATACAGAGTCATGAATGTTAAAAATAAATATATAAAACTAAGGAGGCAGTCTGGGTTTATTTTTTCAAAAAAACCGATTGTCTAAAAACATAATTTTTAGGTACTATGTATGTGTGGAATTAGTGTACAAACTTTTATTTTTGTCGGTAAAGCTGAGAAATATATATATATATATATATATATATATATATATATATATATATATATATATATGGATAGAACGTGTGTGTGTGCGCTGCGCAGGTACTTAAACTGTCAACGCGTTTTCCTCGAAACAACGTTTTTCGACCTGGTTAACACGATTTTGAAAAATCTATATTAACGATCAGACTGAAATTTTCACTGAGTATTCAGCACATGTGTAGTTTCAGCCCCTACCAGATTCAGAATTTTTTATAATTTTTTAACGATTTTATTAAACAATTTAATTGCAAAAATTTAAAAATCCACCATTTTATTTATGCAAAATGTTTAATTCTGCTACGGGCTATAGCCAATCAATTATATTTCAACATGCCATTTGGATTTTTTTCAGATGCTCCAGTGATATCATGTCATACAATTTTTTGAGTGCTTCCGTGATAGCCGCCATTTTGTTAATAAAAGTGAAAAAAATCTTAAAGCTCAAAAGTTACTTCTTTATGTACAAAAGTTTTATACCATGTAAAAAAAATATTTGTATTAATAAAAAAATATTGAAATTGGCTTAAAAAGACCCAGACTACCCCCTTAATATATAAAATAGGAAAATGCTACTTTTCTGGTCAAAACCTAAGTCTGTGAAATAAGCATATTTACTTGCATATAAATATATAAATGACTATTCAATTTAAGCATCTTTAAATGTTATCGCATCTGAAACAAAGCGAAGGTACATTTTAATTTGCTGATATATTTGATAGCATTCCGTTTTCTGGAAAAAAGTAGTTATTAGCATTTAATACGCTCGTGCAACTTCCATAATAACTAAATGGATTTACTATATGAGATAGTAACTTGATATATTACGTACAAATATCAGCAACAGTAGAAACAGTAATTGGTGCAAAAGACAAGTTTATTAACGTAAAAACCTCGGCCTTAACATACCAAATTCTGCATGGGACCAATTTGCATGCGACTATGGCAAAAAACCATTGCAAAGTGTGCAATTGCAACTGAGTGTTAATCGGCGACCCAATTCCCACCCCGTAAACAAATTAGCAACAAACAATCTGGCGGACATGCTCCATAAACAATAGAACCATAAATAAGCACTTCTTATTTATTAAAATGCATGCTTGTCCAAGAGGGCAGGGCGGGGCGGGGCTGGGTGGTGCGGCGTCTTAAGAAAATCAGAACGTCCTTGGCGAGAACGCGATAAAATCTGCAAACAGATCAATCCATCTGGCGTGCCGGTCCGCGTTCAGATGCCGCGGACAGCTCGTGCTTTTGCAGAAAAATGTCGCCGTTATTCATCAAATTCGCGATTCGCGAACAGGTGTCCGGCGGACTGTGAGCAATTACCGGCCGCCATGGATGGAATCGAATTCGCGGACTTACGCACGGATTCGATTTCAGTTTCGCTTGGAACGCGAACGACCTTCGCCTGATTTGCCACGGTTTTCTGGCATCGATGGTCGCGTAATTGTGACGGTGACGCACTTTGACTCGTGCAATTGATTGATTTGTCGGAGATGTCGAGGAGCGAAAGTGAACAATTAGAACTTGGAATCCGCTGCAGGATCAAAAGATACTTCCAATATCTTGCGGACTATCTGGAGATACATACTCAAGGATCAGGGGAAGTCCCTAAAGGTTATTATTGTCTGCCTGCGACTGTCCACTCAAACTCGTTTAATTTTTCCTGATTCTCGATGAACACCATTAATTGAATTCGAGACGTATCAAACCAAGGTATTTGATGCAAATAGGGCATATGCACTTATAAAACTTAGGCTCCTGAAATCCTGGTAAAATAAATGTAACATCCAAATACTAACTCGACAAACCAGTAGGAAGGGTGGAAGTGCC
The DNA here is from genome assembly GCA_963942545.1 of Oxycera nigricornis. Classification (NCBI taxonomy): domain Eukaryota; kingdom Metazoa; phylum Arthropoda; class Insecta; order Diptera; family Stratiomyidae; genus Oxycera; species Oxycera nigricornis. The sequence continues at coordinate 27,694,683 of OZ012662.1, read as the reverse complement.
CCATGACCGCTCCCCCTGCTAGTCGTCATGCGTTATTTGCAAGAGGAAGCAATAAATTGCTTGCAAATGACAAAGTTGTTAATCACATGATAAGTAACGCGATTTACTATTATATTCATTATATACAGTGGATCAAAGCACAACTCGGATACTTAGTTATTTATACCTTATGAGGCGATTAATAGTGTTAGGAGCGAATTTAGACAAAAAAGATTTTTTTATAAAGCTTTATTCATGGTAATAAAGAATCGGTAAAAACAAAAGCAAAATTTATTCATAGATGTTCTTTCAAAAAATTAAATTTGAAAAATAACGAAAACTCATCTCAAATTGAAACTCGGAAAGTAAGAAGTTTTTGGAATTTTATTAGATTTTAATATTTTGTTGGTAGTCCTTTACTTGCTCTAACAGCTTATAATCTGCTTGGCATCGAGTAAACAAACTTTTCACAATAAGAAGGGTCAATCCGTTCCCACTTATATGTCAACGCATCCTTCAAGTCGTTTGCATTAGATATTGGGCGGTTTTTCAATTTCTTTTCCAGATGTGTCCATCGATGACATTCAAGTCTAAAGATTGAGAAGTATATAAAGTAACATTAAGTCGAACATTTGCAGCTTAATGTTTAGGGTCGTTATCCTGATAAAAGCTGAAACAATCGGATATCCCTAATTTCTTGACACTATTCCTAACGTTTTGCATAAGAATCTGAAGATATTTATGCTGGTTCGTGATCCCGTCAATGAAATGCAGATTTCCTGGTCCAGCGGCTGACATAGACCCCCATACCATTACTGAACCACCCCAATGCTTAACAGTTGGCCGTAAGTTGTTTTCTTTATACTCTTCATTTGACTTTATCCACACATATGACTGACCATTAGAGCGAAAAACGTTGAACTTACTTTTGTTCCGTAACAATTCTGTCTTCCAAAACGAAAAATCTATATTTTTGTGCAGTTTTTGCGAATTTTAATCTTTTGGAACGGTTCTTCTTGCTAATGAATGGTTTTTTTCGGGCGACTCTACCATTCAAATTATTCTTCCTTAGAACGATTCTCATCGTTTCTGGGTTCACTTTTTTACCAAATTGTGTTTTTACTGCTATAGCTAATTTTGGAGCACTTAATTTTGGGTTTTTCTTACTTTCCCTTACCATTCACCGTTCTTCAAATTCTGAAAAATCTTCCGTTTGCTTGGTTCTGATTTGTTTTACAGAGTATGTCTCGTGCTCAAGCGTTTGTTAATATCGTGAACTGTAGAATGACTTCGTTTTATAATTCTCGCAATCTGTCGCACTGATATTTCATCTTTAAAATGAATGTTTCTCCAGATTGTCTTCCCACTTTCAAGCTTGAAAACTGAATTTCGAAAAAACAAGTAAATTTCAATACTTCCTTTGAGGACTCTGAACGTAAAAGATCGTCATGCCAAAATGACTACTACGTTTGGGATTTTCCGGATTTCCTAACATTACAATAACAGTATTACCAGGTGTTCGAGTTTCGATTTGAGATAAGTTTGCGTTATTTTTCAAATTTAGGTTTTTGAAAAAAATTTATATGAATAAATTCTGCATTTGTTTGTAACGATTCTGTATTACTCATGGATTCTGTATTACCATGAATAAAGCTTTCTAAAAAAAATCTTTTTTGTTTAAATTATTTCCCGACACAATTAATCGCCTCAAAGAATAAATATCTAAGTGTCCGAGTTTTACTTTGATCCACTGTAAGTATATACACTCATCAGAAAATGTCAACGTTCACATATCAAAAAAAAATTACATCGAAAAAACCCATAAAATGAATACAAATTCTTATAATTCATATGCTTTTCCATACAACGTTTTCCCAGGCACTGTATGTGAAAAAATTTGTAGAGATTGCTTTTGAAACCGCTGAGAAAGTGCCAGTTTTGTTTTCGAACAACCAAAAATGTGTAAAAAAGTCTGCGTTCACTTTTAGTTTCAGGAGATTCCTGAAAATTTAATGCAACGAATGTAGTTTTTCAATGAGTTTGACTCATCGAACAGTGTAAAAATCATATTAATGCGTGTGTGTTATATTTCCCTGAGCTTTTTGTGTTTTGTTTGGTAAATGTTAAGATTGTAAGACTTTTTTAAATTTAATTGTTTTACTGATTATAAATTTGAAACAAAATATGAAGATTATTATAAGTAAAAATCGCGTGTCCGGTCGCCTGGAAGAACTGCCGCGATTGTAAATATAATCAAAAATAAACACGTAAGTGTGATGGTTAAGTACAACGAACAGCGAAAATACTCGGATTAAACAATAGAAAATAAAAGATCTTCAACTACCCGGTACACTTTAAATTAGGGAAAACACCATAGAGCGATTCCATATGAATTGGGACAAATTCGAAACTTGACCCCTTTATATTAGACTGAACACACTTGTTCTGTATGCAAAGCCATAAAGACTCCCTAAGTTTCAGCTGAAAATATGTAAAACTGCGGCCAGGGTGAATTTTTTCAGTTTTGACTGTTTTTTATTTTCAAAGTATATTTTGCGTTTTTTATGAAAATGTTTAATTTGATCAAAAAAATACCTAAAATATGCTTCTGACGTAAAATGACTCGCTGATCCCGTGATCAGAAAAATTCCAAAAAATTGTGGAAAATCCGTTGTATAGGTAAAATTTTGATAAATTCATAGTAAAAATTACATCGGGGCAAAAATAGTTTAACACTCGTTAAAAGTTACACTCTACTTTAAGATGCCGAAATTTGTTGTTGGTTATTTCAACATCGTTAAAAAAAGTTGATTTTCGGGTAAAAATCACCAGTCATCATCCACTGAAAACTCAATTCTGAGCAAGGATTCGGATTCCCCGCACAATTTTACATAAGAAATGACATTTTGACCATTTTCCTCACTTGTTTGAACATCCTGTACATCAAGCATAATGCGTGTTTTGCAGAAAATAAAAATAACAAGAATTAAACCATTCTGCTCAAAAAGATCGACAAATCCAATAATCGAATAAAACATTTGCGAACTTTTGTTTAAATTTTGCAAGCGAGGAAGAACTAGTACCAAGCTGGAGCCTTTCATAAATAAACGGAGTAAGTAGAATTGATATAGACTCTATTCTAGCATAATGCATGGTAAAAATATCTTTTACGGGGGATTGTCTAGACTCTAGAAATAGTTTCGATGCGACAATACTCTAGACTAATCGAAATTGGTGTCTAAATTTTAGAGATTTTAGGGTGTCTTATTTAAAACTGCAATCTAGAAGTAAAAAAACATTTTATGCCGCAATGCGATACGAAATAAGTGATTTTACTTCTCCATAACTTTTACTAATCGCAGTATTCTCTTTTGTCTTCTTTCTATTTGTTCTGATCTTTTTAACAGCTTTCCTCAAAATATGGACGCATATTTTTTGTATCATTGAAAGTTTTAATAATCGAATTTCCTTGAGCAATGAAAAAAGTCTCATCATATCACACCAATTTTCTAAATTTATTAACTAAGCTATAATCTTATCGTGTTACAAGGAAACTACCGCAATACATAATCCTTTGGATAGTCCATAATAGCTGGGAAATTCTCCAGGGTATCCTTGTCAATGTGATCCAGTCGCTTGGGCACGACGCGCAATTGCCTAATCTGGTTCGTTACATTCTCCAAAACATCGACAGGAACGTGGGCATCCTTGAACACGTGCAGCCTCTGCATTGTATGTCGTCTTTGCAGGTTTCCGCGCATCGCATTGTAAACGGCTTTCCACAAAATCATCGTGGGATCCTTCTTGTGCAGTTCCCAGGCCAGCGTCCAGCTGGCCCCACCTGGGTAGCCTGTGTGGTGGAAGTACACTCGCTTCTTCCACTCGTCGCCGGGCAGGGCGATTTCGCTGGAGTTTATTACTACGACATGATCTCCACAGTCGTCTGAAACAAGTAACAAAAAATTGGAATTGGTGAGCATTGTTGAGAATAGATGGTAGTGGTCTAATCATACGACAAGGAATGTAGCGTGGATTACTGGAAATGTTATTATTGCCTCTAAGGAAACACATATATCACACAAATTGCTAATTAAGGATCCTTCCAATCCTACAAAACAGAATTAATATAAAATAATTAAAAACGAATGTAATAAAATAACAAAAAAAGCTTAGCAACACTATTATTTATAAAAAAACTTGCGCAAAGTGTTACACCTATATTTCCTGTAACGTTCACCACTACATTGCAGCCGATCCTGGCCACGGTTTGGGCAATCCCACCCGGCTAAAACCCGCGAAGAGGGGTGTGGGAATAGTTTTCAAAAGGGCGCCACCCGTTTCTGCGCCGGGACGGCCCTGTCCGTGAATCCGTGAACGGGAACTGGATTCGCGACGACCCGAAACCACTGACCTACTGAGGGATTCCAAGAAAATGGACTGCAAAGGACCGACGCGACGTTCGCGTCGCCACTTCACACAAATCACCAATGTAATCAAGGCACTATTTTATTCTTTTTTTTAACCTACATATCTATCCCTATCTATATATACTTAATTCTACTTACAATTTTGTTTCTTCTTCTTAAGCTTATTTCCGTCGCTTGTTGTCCGCCATCCTCCTTATGATCCTCCAGCAAAGGCAAGAAACGATTCCAAGACAAACTCTAGCTCCGCGCCAACCGTCCGCAATTCCAATCCTCGAGCTGCAGTCCAACACCAAAACGAGTTTTTCCGTCTCTTCCACTTGTACACCTACGTACGTTTTTCCCACTACTCAAGCTCCGCACAGAATAATCCGCCAGCTGTTTTCCCGGCGATATTCAAAGGATCCCCCGATCCCGTTCTTGCAGTATCGGCGGTCAACGGCCGGCGAGTTTACTGAACCCGTCGAAGCTTTCCTAGCTTTGGGACCGATTTTGTCGACGCACGTCAGCTGGCGATTTCAGTTTCGTGCGATTGGCCAGAGCGTTGCACCTCGGGCGGGGGGATGCTGTGGCTGCTGTTTCTGGGATGTGGTTGGAGTGTTGGTTAAATAATCGTGACAGTCGTTAACCATGGTGAATTGCAAGTGCAAATGGTTGTGGGTATCACAAGCGCATAGTAAACTCCATTGGCGTATTGTAGACCGGGCGGAGCCTGGATTTGGATCTGTTGCCACGATTGTGTGAGCGTTGTTTGTTTTTGTGATTGTAATAATATTATAACACCACCAGATGTCACTGCTATCAAGATATATTCAGGTAGTTTTTGAACGCACCCATCAATGGTGGTGATACCACACTGACAGGAAAAGACGATGAAGGTTAAGAAGAAACAATAAAGATGTATTAAATACTGGACATACAATAGTCTTTAATTTCAAATAGTCAACGAATATTACATGGTGTCAGAAGTTAATTTTGGAAATCAAATCGTGTTCGGTACCGAACAAAGGAGTTCAGCGTATAAGTGGTGAAATACTGAGGAATAATAATGGCGAACGATCGTTTACCAAAAGAATTGGATTGCACAAACGTGGCAAAGGAATGGCACGCATGGAAAAGTGAGTTTTTAATGTATATGCGAGCAACAGGTAAAGCAAATGGAACGGAGTCAACAAAAATTGCAACATGTCTGTGGTTAATTGGCCGTCAAGCGCGAGAAATTTATAATACATTGTTTCCAAATGATGGAACGGAAAATGGTATTCTTGGAGAGAATATTGTAGTTGCACCAGCCGAGGGTGAACAGGCTTCTGTCGCAGTAGTCAACCAGCGCACATTAAATGATGTTCTGAAGGCGTTTGAGGAATATTGGAGTCCAAAGAAAAACACAACTATGGAATCCTTCAAATTCAACAACATTTTGCAAAAGGAAAAGCAACCGTTTGCTGCGTTTGAAACTGAACTTCGCAAGCAAGTTCAGTTTTGCGATTTCAAGAGCAAATGTGAGTGCGGAAAAGAATTGAAATATGAAGAGCGCATGTTAAAAGATCGAATTATCATTGGAGTGGAAGATAGAAAATTGCAATTGAAGCTGTTGGATGGCAAGGAGGAGCCATTAAACAAAGTAATTGAAATGTGTAAAACATACGAAGCTGCGAAGGAAAATAGGGTTAGGTTGAACATAAATAACCAATCAAGTATCGACAGCGTGGCTGAACAGCCAAAACAAACAATTGATGTTGTAACTCGTCGTTGTTACAATTGTGGTAATGATTTCAATGCAAATCATTTACAATCGTGTAAAGCCAAGGATATCAATTGCCGGTCATGTGGGCGTAAGGGTCATTTCCAGCGTTTTTGTAAATCGAAGAGCAAGCAAACGGACAACAGTGGATCAAAAGCGGAAAACAATCAAAATGTAAAACAGCAACAACACTCAATCAGCTGGGGTAAAACAGGTAATTGTGTGAAAATCATTGATGGTAGTGCGAATAGGGACATAAAACTGGATCGTATTTATAGAATAAATTCAAGTAACGTGCCCAACCACACGAAGCGGTGGTATAAGGAGTTTCAAGTGGGAAATCAGTTAGTTAGGTTTAAGTTAGATACTGGATCTGATGTGGACTGCATTCCGGCCAAAATATTCAAGAAGTTGGGGGTTCAATTGGAAAATGAAAATGAAAATTATTCGGTCTTTGATTATAATGGAAACAATGTTAATGTTTATGGTACGGTTAAACTAAAATGCATTGATACTAACTTAAAAAAGGAACATGTCTCTCGCTTTATTGTTGTCGATGATGTGTGTGAACCGATACTGGGTCTTGAATCAAGCGAACGATTTGGATTAGTTAAACGAACGGATGTAAATTATGTTGCATGTTTGTCACAAACACGGGAGGAATTTTTAAAAAGCAATCGTGACGTCTTTGAAGGTTTGGGTAAATTTCCGGGAACATTCACAATAAATATGAAAGAAAACTCAAAGCCAGTCCTTCATTATAAAAAACGGATACCAAATTCGTTGTTGGAGCGATTAAAGTTACAATTAGTACAGATGGTACAGGATGGAATCATTTCACCTGTTGATTACCCAACGGACTGGGTTAATAATTTGCAAATAGTTGAAAAGCCTAACTCGAGTGAACTTCGTATTTGTTTAGACCCAAAACCACTCAATGAATGCATCAAGCGAGAGCATTTTTTGATTCCAACGATAGATGATTTAACGTCTGGGCTGGCAAATATGCGCGTTTTTTCGGTGTTAGATTTGAAAAGTGGCTATTGGCAAATGGAATTGGACGATGTGAGCTCTGATCTAACAACATTTATGACTCCCTTTGGTCGATATAAATTCAGGCGTGTGCCATTTGGGCTTAATTTTGTACCGGAATTGTTTCAACGAGAAATGGTTAAAATGTTAGGAGATATTGAAGGAGTAATAATTTATTTCGATGATGTTGCTATTTGCGCGGAAACGGAAGACGAACACGATCGGATAATGGATAAAGTAATGGAAAGAGCACGTAAATACAATATTAAATTTAACCCGGATAAAATTCAGTATCGGAAACACGAAGTTAAATTTATGGGTCATATTTTATTTGATGGAAAATTTAAAGCAAATTTAAAGTATCGGGACGCGATTTTAAAGATGAAAACGCCGGAGGATAAAGCGGCTGTGTCAAGATTCTTGGGTATTTTGAAATATTTAGCGAAATTTATTCCGAATTTGTCAAAGCAATCGGCGCATTTGCGGGATCTCACGCGAAACAATGTGAAATTCGAATGGAAGGAAAATCATGATCGGGAATTCAGGGAATTGCGTAATGTCGTAACATCGGAGCCGGTATTGGCGATTTATGATCCGAAATTGCCAGTCATTGTGCAAACGGATGCGTCCCAAGATGGATTGGGTTGCGTAATCATTCAGAATGGACACCCAGTAGCATATGCGTCTCGGACGTTAAGCAAGAGTGAACAAAAGTGGGCTAAAATCGAAAAAGAGTTATTGGCAATTGTTTTCGCATGTCAGCGATTTCATTATTTCTTGTATGGGCGTCAATTTACGGTGGAAAGTGATCACAAACCGTTGGAAACACTAGTCAAGCGGGATATTGATGATGTGACAATGCGGCTTCAGCGAATGCTCATGGCACTTTTGAAATATCCAAAGATGACTGTTGTTTACAAACCGGGCAAAGAAATGCTCGTAGCTGACTGCCTGTCACGGGCCCAATTATCAGAATGTCATGAAGACACGGATTTAACGGGGATAATACATACAGTAACTAAAGCAGCGTGTTTATCGGAAGAAAATTATGATTTGTATCGTTCAATCATTGAACGTGATGAAAATTTGTTACGAATTTGTCAATATGTTGAGAAGGGTTGGCCAAATTACCATCTACTGGATGATTTAAGCCGGGTATTCCACAAATTCAAAAATGAGCTTCATTTTGAGAATGGCTTGCTATTTCGTGATCATCGACTAGTTATTCCAAAAGAATTACAAGGAAAACTTAGTAAGTGGTTGCATGCACCACATTTGGGAATCGAGAAAACACTAGCACGTGCAAGAATGCATTATTACTGGCCAAACATGAACGGTCAGATAAAAGAAATGGTTACATCTTGTGCCATTTGTGAAAAGTTCACGCGTAACAATCAAAAAGAGGAGCTGGTTCAAGAAGAGCTACCGAAGTATCCATTTCATATAGTGTCAATGGATGTGTTCGAGTATACGGGACAGGATTTCTTGTCTGTGATTGATGCGTATTCGGGTTTTATAATTGTGGAACATTTAAAAGACAAAACAGCGCGTCATATCATCGCGAAGTTAGAGGTTAATTTTGACAAACTGGGATACCCAACGGTAATTAAAGCGGATAACATTCCATTTAACTCGCGTGAATTTGGAAAATTAGCAAACGATTATAATATTGTCATGAAATTTTCAAGCCCTCGGTACCCACAAAGCAATGGTTTAGCCGAGAAGGGTGTTGCGATTGCTAAAAATATTTTGAAACGTTGTGTTGAAGAGAGAGACACGGAAAGGTATCAATATCGAATTTTGGAATATAACACAACCCCTGTGGCAAGTATGCGATTGACACCAGTCCAGCTGTTTTTTGGTCGGGTGGTCAAGACGGGAATGCCAATTTCGGATTCATTGTTGTATCGAAACAACTTAAGTGAAGAAACGGTTAAAAATAAAATTAAAGAAAAGCGTAAAAAGCAAAAGTATTATTATGACCGGAATGCAAAAGCACTGCCAGTGTTAAATGTAGGTGATCTCATTATTTTTAAGAAAAACGGAAGGGAGTGGAACTACGGAACCATTGTGAGTAATGTTAACAATCGATCATATATTATCAGGGATAATTTTGAGAATCATTTTAGACGAAACCGACGGTTCATTGCCAAGACTAAAAACAACGAGGTGAATGGGGGAGAGGTATTATTTGAAGATAATGTTAGATTTAATGTGGCAAGTCCTGATAAATTGAAACCAATTGAAATTGTAACGCCACGTGGGCGCAACGTACAAGAAAATGTTAACAGTGGCAATGAAAGAATTGATTGTAATGTGGATGAACCGGATCTACCAGAATTGAATGATAGTAATGCATCAGCAGATGAATATCAAACCGCTGGTAATTCGGAGTCAGAAACAGAGTCGGTAAGAGATCAAGAAACACCTGTACCGGTGATTGTAAACGAACCAGATGTTAGGAGAACTCGTAGTGGTAGGGTCAGTAGACCACCTCAAAGATATGGTTGGCTGTAGTTAATGTAACAACCCTTGCAGTCCAATTATTTTAGAATATTTAATCAAACATAAGTCAATTGAAAATGTCAATGAAATCTCTGTTAAAAGAAAAAAGCGTGTAATAATATTATAACACCACCAGATGTCACTGCTATCAAGATATATTCAGGTAGTTTTTGAACGCACCCATCAATGGTGGTGATACCACACTGACAGGAAAAGACGATGAAGGTTAAGAAGAAACAATAAAGATGTATTAAATACTGGACATACAATAGTCTTTAATTTCAAATAGTCAACGAATATTACAGTGATTGCTGGCAACTTATCTGCAGGGTCTGTGACGTTGACTGTAATGCATTTTCCTGTTGATGATACTTAAATTACGCAGCCTCGCGCGCACGATCAGGAACTCTCTCCATAAAAACGTTACTACCTACTTAGTCATCTAATCCAATATCCTTAACATACCTACACCTTCTCTATATTTATATAATTTAAACCTCTAGCCTAAATTGACCTATTCCCTACTATATAATTCATTATTAACTAGGTTGGGTGAAGTGACGAACGTAACATTACCAATTTCCAAAAGACAGCGTTTACCCGCACGATGGTTTGGGGTCTTCAAGAACAGGGCAGTCCCATATTTTGCCCGTATGGGTTCGTGGGTCGACCACGCTGCGTGGCGGACATAACAAAAGCTCGAAAAATCCCCACCATTTCCGAAATTAATTAGACAGTGTACTAAGAAAAGGGTTAATAAATAAAAAAACACAATATCGACATACTATTTTTCTCGAACATGATGCCTTAGCCATCATTTCTCAACAATAGGTCATGAATTCGTAACGAAATTACCATTGATAGTGTCGTCATCTCTTAAAGCATCCCTTTTTTACGAACGAGCAACAAATAAAAAAAGTATAATCGAAACTATTGATTCTCTACGAAACCATACTGCGCCAGGTTCCCATGGTATCTGCGTTAATAATCTCAAATTCATCAAAGAAAATGTTGCAGATATTCTTGTGAAATTAATTAATAAATGTTTTGGGGATGAAAAATTCCCGACATATTTAAAAACTTCTGCAGTTTTACAGATTTTTAGAGGGGAAAATGATTGCAGACAAATTTTACTTTTGAATTCTTTAAATAACATCTTCGAAAAAATTGTAGATTACTGAATCAAAAACTCCAGTGCGAATTCCAATAACAAGATTTATGAATGAATATTTGGAAAAGGGTAACTACGTTGCAGCAATTTTCATGGAAAAAGCCTTCGACACAGTGATACATGAAACCTTAAAGGTCTGGTTTGGAGAATCTAGAGTTGTGGAAAAAGCAAGCAAATTAATACACAGTTCCTTGACGGATGGATCTCAACATAATTGAAGATGTCAAAAGCAAAACTACTTAAGTTAGCACTGGTGTTCTGCAAGGCTCGATCCGACATAGCCAGTTTGTTCAGTGAGCGACACAATTTGTCCGACTTCCAATATTTGTTTCGCGTGCCACACTACTTTCACACTGTTGAGGGTTTGCATGCACTTGCGGACGTGCAAGCTCGCATTGAGACACATCTCCTTGCCTCCACGCAACGAACCGCCCAGGACATTTGGCTGCCTGAACTTGGCCGTGCACAAAACTTTTGGAAAGTTGTCCTTGTATCTCTTAGCGCTTCTTTCTTGCAATAATTCAAAATAAAAGTTTATTGTGTTATCGTTAAGCTAATTCTGTTCTACTTACGTTTTAATATCTGACCTGCTAATACTTAAATTGAACTTGGAAAGTAGCACTTCCCTTTCTGAGCCACCTTCTACCACTTCATCCATCAAAAGTTTTCGCTTATATCTTGAGGCTCTTGCTGTTCTATACTTTTGCGCTAATTTTCCGTCAGATCTGCGTATTTTGGTTTTCTTTTAATATTGGTTAGATGACAGGTTCTCCAGTTTGGCTTCCCTAAATTTTTGTAGGTGTTTGTGTATTACGGCCTTATAATTTTTTATGAAACCTTTTTGGTCTATTCTCTGTGTAGTCTTCCCTATGTGTATTTCGGTTCCTTAAATATTTATTTTTGAATTCCTCAATATTATTTCGAATTCTTTTGAAGTCAATTTTATGAGTATGCACCTGGTTTGGAGTGCATTTAATAGTGGAATGGTATCTGTCGTTGTAATTTCGTACAGCTTGTTGCATAATGATTTTTGGTGAAAATTTCGTTTCATTAACGGTAAGCGCTCTAAATTTTTCTAAGATGGTACTGTGAATCTACTTGAATGATGATCTGTGCAATTGTCTTTGCACTTTGAAACGTTCTGCGCTAATGGTTAGGGAGTAGGGTTAAAATAACTTGTGAGTTTCCGCGTAAAACCAATCATTAAGAGTAAACCAAGCCAATAGCGCTCAACGGGAGTAAATTTATTAACAGTTCATTTTGTCCACTTCGTTGGGTTCCCGCTGTCTGACGAACAATATTGCACCGCCACAGGACCAGTGTTGACACCAACCCCGACACACTATTGAAATTCGGTTCGAGCTTCGAGAGCGAGCGCGCCACTCTTTCCGACCAAAAACCAACCCTCACTGAGTACATTGATCTACTAAACTTTTTATCATTTATTGATAAACTCATGTTACATGTCTTCTACGGGGCGTAGTGGCATCGTTATGCAACTTCGCGAAGATCGGCAGCAGATATTCCTCACATCCGCATTCTCGAACGCTTAAAAGTTGATATTCGTTCCATCATTACACACCATGTGCCGTAGATTAAATTTTTTGACAGCAATAATGGGGATTTCTGCTACATTCAATGGATGGCATCTGAAGAATCGCGCGCCGCCGTGTGGAAAGTCGGCGCCGACGTGTGGAAGGTCGCTATTCCTGCATTATGCCAACTCCATAAAAAAAGGAAAGCTTTTTGCTCTGCCTAAAAATCTATAACACAAACCTCCAGAGAGTTTAACAAAGAAAAACATAGGACTAATAATAGACAAACTTGGACACCACACATAAATGATTTAAGGAAAAAAATCGCTTTCTTTGTTGGTTTCCTACGTCGCTTCAACTTCTTTCCGTATAAATCAAGAAGTGGTCGACCACAACCTTTCATCGCGTGATAAGCGAAGTATTGTAAACGAAGTCACAAAAATACCCAAAAGTGACGGCACAGTATTTGGTGGAAAAGCTTTGTTGCTCATCGGGAATAACAGTACATCCTGAAACTATTCTCTATGTATTGTGGAACGAGGGATATAATAGTAGAGTTTCGAGAAGAAAATCGTTGATTACAGAGCCAAATCGCAGGAGGAGATTGCAATTCGCAAGAACTCACGCCGAGTTCTGGAACAATATCCTTTGGTCAGACGAAAGCAAGCTTAACATATTTGAATACGATGGTGACTTTGACGTAAAAAACAAAGCGATGAATCCTGAGAACGAAGTTCCAACCGTAAAGCATGGTCACTTATGTTTAGGGCTGTATAACAGCTGCTGGAACAAGCAAATGCGATTCGTCGAAACAACCGTGGATCGCTTTCTCTTCCTCAACATACTGCTAGACAATATGAAGTAGTCGCTGGGCTATTGGGTCTTCAAGGAGATTCGTACTTCCGACAAGACAACGATCCATAACATACTGCTGCAATTATTGTCAAGTGGTTGCTATGTGATGTCCCACATAAACTAAAATTTCCTAAGCAGAACCCAGATTTAAACGCTATAGAATATTTATGGGAAGAGCTGGGCAGACGTGTGAGGAAACAAATATACAACATAGCGAGCTGAACCGTTCTCAATGAGAAATTGATTGTGGAGTGAAGCAAAATATCAAATGGAATCACCAATTGATTAGTGACATCGATGTCGAGAAGATTGCAAGATGTTATCAAACGAAAAGGAGATCCTACGAAATATTAAACACAATTTTTAAATACGTTACGATGAATTAAGTATGTATACTTTTTTGATCTTTCAAATTTGATGTTTTTATGTTTCCATTAATTGAATACATTACTCTTTCAAATGAATTATGTTATTGTTGTTAACCCCTCTTATACATTTCACCAAAAATAACAAATCCAACCCTAACTTTCTGTAAGCCTGGAAACCTTGTAATTTCAAGGAGTGTTTCTATTTTATTTTTAAACTGTGTCTTGAACTATAAATCGAACTAAAAGAATTCTTAACCCTATGAAACCCCGTTATACCGATTCTTATCGTCTGGAAAATACTATGTACTGAAACCTAAACATGGACTATTAATGGAAATTGATGGATAGAGTGATTTGAAGGAGACGTAGGTAGAAAGGTGCGTAGACAAGTGTTGTCGATCTAACTTGTATAGAAATCCGGCATGCCCGGCACGAGGCAGAAGCTGATCTGTATCTTTTTGCAGATAACCATCCTTTCAACGTTGGTGAGAAAATCATGAAGGTTAGGCGGGGCACTATGCATATTGAAGGAAGCATATTCCTACAACTATCCTGGCTGAATAATGCAGCCACAGTACTTACTAGTTGGATGATAAATTGGCTTATGCATGCCCATTAAATGCTTTTTGATCACCTGCGCCGAGTCGAACGGATTTTGCCAGGTGCAATCGTAAATATGCCAAGTCCGCGCAAATGTTGCCCATTGCTGAAATTGAATTAAATTAGGTTCTAGCTGATACGATCTCCGTGAACCAACCTGCATTCTCTTAGCTGCTGACATATTCCTAAATAAAAACTACAAATTCCACGGCAAGCAAATCAAAACAAGTAGGAAGTTTGAGGTTATGAGCTGACAGTTGACATCCGTCAAGTTGCGGAGAATAGAACGAGCTCATGTGGAAAAAAAATCGGATAAAGTGGGCACCGGATAAATATCTCTCCACTAAATAATTTCTGCTGATTCGATTTGGTTTGCGCCCAAGCTAAACGGACACTTTTCGCTTCGCCGCCTTGCCGAAGCATAAAGAAAATAGACACTTCATAACATGAAGAATATGTATATACAATTTCATTTCAATTTTTACAACACTGAATGAATCTCGTTTTTAATTTTTATTATTATGATGAATTGATAAATACTATTTACACCAAATTTTAAAAATTTCTCCAGCAAATTTTACAACCATAGGTGTGTTCCTCGAAGCAATGACTGCGACAAATTGAGCACAGAAATCATGTCCCATGAGTGTATGATTATGTTAGGCCGGGTCTCCTGCGCATGTTTTGTTCTACACACTACACAAAAACGTCTACACAGTTTTTTGTGTATATACACAAAGTTTCTCCTGCTCACATATTGTTTTCTAAAACAAATCATTGTGAAAATGTGTTCGGACGAAGAAGACGTACTATTAGTGTTAGCTGTGGTCGGTTTGATTCCTAAGAGAAGAAAGCCTAAAGTGCGTGAAAGGCTCTACTTACTGTCTCGAAATTTTAACATTTATATGGAGCTAAAGATAGAGGATCGATTCGGTATTCGGATCGATTCTTTGTATGCGTACCATGTTGTTGTGTATATAGAATCTGCGCCACTACCTGTGCGCAGATTCTCCGACTATTGTAAACAAAGGTAAAAGCATTAAATATTGAGTAACATATACACCCATATGTCTTTCAATTTTTAATGTTTTTTTTGGATTGTTGTTGCAGAAATTTTATCCTGATGTATGAAGTTTTTTTAATATTTTCTGTCGGATTGTTATCATTGTTGAAAAAACTCACAAAGATATTTGTAGGTAAATTTTTTCAATTGTTTGTACGTAGTATACTTTCGTTTCAAGTTTCACATGTATGTATTTTATTCGTAATTATGTAAGCATTGAACGTGAAATACTACTTTATTAACTTCCCAGTACGTGGGAAGTTCTTGTAATCGCCTCGAAAGTCGAAATAGAAATTTTTAACATTTCTTTACGTTTTGAGGTCTTACGAGTATATTTAAATAGTATTTAGAAAGAGAAATGTATGTGTGTGTACGTTCGTGGACAGTTTTTTCTATGAGCATAACTCACGTAAACAAAGTTGTATTGACTTCATTGAGGTGTCAATCGAAGCGTCTTAAGAACTGATTAGTTTTTGAGATATTTCGGACGCGGGGGCCGTGTGGTTGTTTTGACCCTTTGAGGGTCATTTCTATCATGCGTTTTTTCTCACGAACCAAACATAGGATTCGCATAAAAAAGATGTTAATCGACGCGTATTAACATTTGTGTGATTCCGTTATTTTTTTAAAAAAACTCGTTGGAGCCGTTTTTTAATTTATTGAAGAAAATTGCAAAAAATTAGGCTTTTTTCATAAACAATAAATTTTCATCTTGATTTCCGAGACACAGTGATCAATGTTTATAAAATTTGTATATTCCAAACAGTTTTCGTATAAAAACCGGCAAGATTTTTACTCATGATTACAAAAAAAAATTAAATTAAAAATAAAAAATCATTCAAAGTCATCATTACCTTCAAGGTCATATATGTCGTTCACTATATCTCGCGAATCAAATATAATATTTGCATAAATAAGGTGTCAATTGACGCGTATTAACATTTTTGTGATGTTTTTTAATTTATAAAACAATCTTTCGAGTTATTTTTTAATTTAATAAAAATAATGCGAAAAATTAGGATTTTTTCAAACAAAAAATATATTTTTTCCTGATTAAAAAAAATTAAATTACAATTAAAAAATCATTCAAAGTCATCATAAACAAAAGGTTCATACGAATGATATTACCTTATATCAGGGGCGTAGCGAGGCGGGGGTGTGACACCCCCCTAAAATTTTGTAGCGAGTCGGCATTTTCGTGCCGAAGTTGGCATATTCAAGAAATTTGATTGTAAAGTCGGACAGTCGGCAAATTTTTCTAATCAAGTCGGCATTTTCAACATTTATCACCCCCCCAAATTCATGAAGCTCGCCACGCCCCTGCCTTATATCTCTTATTCTAAAGATATTGTTGTGAAGTCAACCAAAGTTTATGAATATTTGCATAATTTCAGCAGAATTTTGAATAGTTTTCACAGTACCGTGTTTTAATTTTAGTAAAAAAACTGCTTAAAGTTTGAAAACTAAAGAAAAAATTCAATCAAATTTGCATTTGTCATAATCAACGCTTTGAATGGTAAAATGTTTTGTAGTCAATACTTCGCAAAATCATATGCTTTAAATATATATATAAAAAATGTAGTTTTAAGTAGTTTTAAGTAATTTTGTTCTTTAGTATTCGTAAGATTTCAATTACTTTCTCCATCATCCTTTGTAATACATTTTACTTTTTACATGCAATTAAACTGATTATTCAACAAACACAACAACACAACGAACTGAAAACAAGAAATAGTTATTAGTCTCATTGATGTAACATCGTGGACAAAAAATTCAGTGATTATGCCGAAGGAATAGAAATTTTGAATGCAAAATGGCAACCATGCGGCAAAATCCCTTCAGTGGGCGTAATAACAATAACTGCATTTATTTATGCTAGCGTTCTTTTGTCCTTCAAGGATTGATTTGAAAATAATAAATAGCGTAGAAAAGGCTTTGTAACCTGTCCCCCCTCCGATTGATCCGCGTGAATATTCAATCAAAAATCCTTACGTAATCTATGGACGCTCCCGTAGATTCACTATTATGAGAGGTATATTATTATTATTTAAAGTAGTATTATTTTCATAA
This sequence comes from Oxycera nigricornis, assembly GCA_963942545.1. Lineage (NCBI taxonomy): Eukaryota > Metazoa > Arthropoda > Insecta > Diptera > Stratiomyidae > Oxycera > Oxycera nigricornis. The sequence continues at coordinate 27,677,337 of OZ012662.1, read as the reverse complement.
TTATTATTGTGTTTAATGTTTTTAATATTTATGTAAATATTACTGGGAAGTTGACCGTGTGGACCTCAAAGGTCGCACTTCACGGGGAACCCCCATACCTTCTCATGGGGCCATGATGTTCTATTTTAAGAAAAAAAAAGTTAAGAGTTATTATCACTGGTAAAAAATTCACAAAAATATCAATAGGTAAAATTTTATAATTGTTTGTAGTATAGTTTTTTAAATTGTTATATGTACTCGTATTTTATTTGTAATCATGCAAGCATTGAACGTGAAATTCTGCTTTATTTTTCCCAAATTGGCTTGATTTGGTGCAGTTTTAGCAGTAGATTTTACCTGGTGTAAATAAAGTGCCCAAAGCTCAATGAAAAGGACTTTGAGAATTAAATTTTTGTTGTTGTTGTGTTATCAAAAATTTTTTGATTTTGATTTATTGTTAACATGTAACAAAAAAGAGTTTGTTTATGGAATTTATTTCATTATTTTTCTTGATTAAACTTGGTAACGAAAATAATATCTTCCGAATGTACTTAGTTATTAACTCTTAATTACATTGATCTTCCGGACTATTTTTGCTTTCAAAATTTTTAGGCGTGATAAGCCTGGAGGTTTCAATGAAACTCAAGTCCTTTATTTCTTTGACAAAAATACATACTTACTTAAAAAATCTGATCTTGAATTGAAATAAACTATTTTAGAATCCATTACCAAAAAATGCCATTTTCAAGATTTCAGATATTTATTATGTCATGTCATTTTTTCTGCATATAACCGTTCGATAATCGTTTGAATAATAAGCAGATCAATAGGACTTCGACCCGAAAATAATTAAATTGATCAAATTAGTATTCTTAAGCACTTCGTCATTTCAGGAAAAAAATCAACGACGCTCAGCTTTAATTACGCCCACATGAATGATTTCTACAGCCCAAAATCTCTTGAAATTTATTCGACGTTGATGAGTTCCAGAAAAGATACTTTGTTATCTTTATTGTCAACATTAGCACCCACGCATTGACAAAATTTATCAATAGATTTTTTCAAGTAGACATTAGAAGGAAGCGCTCGAATATGATTGTGTTGTGGTTCAGAAAGGAGTTATGCAAGAACCTATCATCATCAATTGTAGGATACAGACAGGATTTGTGAGTTTTAATGAGATTTCATTCGAAAACTGATAAGAAGCAATTTTTTAAAGTTTATTTATGTTTTCCGAGTTCTAGTATTTTTTAAAGTTTATTTATGTTTTCCGAGTTCTAGTATTTTTGTGTCTCTTTTGCAGAACGCATACTGGAGTGCATGTTGGTTCGAAGAAAAATTATAGTTGCTGAAATAAAGGTTCAAATTCAAACACACACACTTTAAAATCGTATTACGTTTATATATTGAAAATTATAAGATTTCTTTCCAATTTTTTTTCTATTTTCGTGTTTTGCCACTGTTTTCCATGATTTTTCCATTTTGAATTTATGAAATTTACAATTATATTTATAATACATGTACATTCAAATTTCTATGCAATAATATTTTACAGATTTCTTAATTTCTCCTTTATCTCCTTCTTCATTTAACACAATTAATTGCTGCTTGTTTTGTTTATCTAAAGACTATAAAAATTAATTAAATATTTATAAATATAATTTAATTACATTTTAAACATATATCCAATAATGTTTGTTTTCCGAGCTCCAATTTCATTGTTGATTTTATGTTTCGGTGTTTTGTGTGCTGTGTCTTATTTCAGTGTTTTTCATTTTGTGTTATTATGTCAAGAACTGCATTTTACTTTTCTTGTTGTTGTTCCTGCTGTTGTTTTGAAAGTGTCGCAAAGTTTAAATATTATCCTTTCTATGAGATTTCTTTATTCCATGTAATATACACTTAGGGTTCGATTTTGTTGCATTTAAGTTCATTTTTGTTGCATGTTATTGGTTTCCGAGTTGCAAATTCGAATGATGTTGTTTTTTGACTTTTCCAAATTGTGGAAATTATTGATCAAATTGCTTTATTTACATGTTTTGGTAGATTTTTTATCACCTTATGTGATTTTCTGGATGATTTTGTTTTTAATTTGCTGCATTGATGGTTCAGGGCTCTTTTGTATAAGGGTTCCACAATTTTTGTTAATAGCAGTTTTATTTGAAGTCTAAATAATTTTTGAGTTGAATTCAGTTTGATTACAACAAATTTAAAAAAAATATTTTCATATCATTTTTCTGCAGGACGAATTTAGAAAATTTACAGTAACTTTTTTGTTAAGAAAACAATTTATCTTGTGCCACGTTTTTGATTAAAAAAACAATAAAAATTATCCTTCGATCAAAACAACAACGTTGAGTAATGGTTTGGAAACTACTTTAGAAAGTTTTTAGATACACTAAGCTATTTGATCTCCGTCCTAGATATACTAACAACAAGGACAACTTAAGATGAATAACAACAAATTAATGTGAAATTGTTCGATGAAACGGTAAATGCGCATCTTAATCTTAATTGCTTAGACCACATTTATAACAATTCCAAGCACTCTTCGAACCCAGCCCCGAACTTATTATCTATCCACATCCCCTGCAACCAAATTCACCCTTAATATTGTTTGTTGAAGTTATTTTGTTGGTGTGCGAAGCAAAGTATCCAATTTTGAATCATATTTTTTTTTTTCAAGAAAAAAACTATGATTTTGTTCTCTTCTCTACGTTTTCCAATCTAAGTCAGAATTTTGTATTCTATCTGCAAGGCTGTGTGGAAATTATGATTCAATGAATGGATTCTATGGACTACCTTGCATGCTATCATCACTTTCTAGATAGGTAACATATGAATCTGTACTGTCAGGATGATGATGCGATCCCACATCCATCGGTGGTCCATTCATTTGAGGTGGTGGTCCTTGAGGCACAGGTGGCATACCGCCGATATCGTAGCCGTGCATCTAAAAAAAATGAAAAGGGTATAATTTAGAGATTTCATTGAAAGTCATTATATTATAGAAGGTAGGATGTACATCGTGTTTTCCTCCAAAACTAAATTTTTAACTTTGTGGCAAACATAATTTGAGAAAAAATTGACCCATCATGCTAAAATTGTACACGCGACCTAATAACAATATTACCTTGAACTTATACCTACTTCGTATGCCTACGAAGAACAAGTGGCGGAAAACTGTCCAATTGGTCAGGAGATTCATGATAATTAAAACCATCCAACATGCATCGTTATAGAATAAAATTTTGAAAAAATTGTCTATTGCAAAAATAAACAAAAATATCACGTTCGCAAATTAGTTCTAGTAGACCTTTTTTTAATTTTTTTAATTGTTGGAATTGTTAGTTCAGAATTTTCCAGATTTTTTTCAGATCATAAATAATGATCAAAATTGGCTATGTTTCGTGGTCCACAGTAAAAATGAGTATCCAAATTACGCACCATTTTGTGTGATGTTTCTAAAATTAAAATTTACTCAGTCTTAGTTGGCTTAACAGCAAAGCAACCGAAGAACAGCCATCAATGAGCCTGTGGTTTAACAATGCGATCCAAGAAAAAACTGATTAGAATTCGTAGGTCTTATTGAACTTGTAGCACAATTTGCCTAATCAATCACAGAACCAAGTGTTGAAGTTTTACTAACTAAAATCTTCAACCAAAATATTGCTGGGATTTAGTTTCCTGCAACGGCAAGCAGAAAAGGCAATTTAAAAGTGATTTCAAGACAAACATTTCTGAAGAAAAAGTTTTCCAATGTTCAGACTCAAACATAATCTTTTGATGACCGGTGGGATCAATAAGGATACATCAATTTTTTTCAGGGAGCCGATTGCTCGTAGGAATTGCTTTCCCAATATTTCACAAATATATGAGACGAAACGGTCAAAGGAATATAAATCTATTCGAAAATATTCTCAAATTTCTCAGAGTTACTGAACGCAGTTGAAAACAATCCACAAAGTGGAGTCAAGCCGCATGAAATATGCATACTAGTTGCATTCAACGATAACAAAACCATTTTCCATCTATTTTTCAATAGCAACATTATTGTTAACGCATTGCGAGCAAAGTCATGGGATTGATCACGGTGAGGACATATCGCAGAAATCCTTAATAAATAATTATTCAAACCTACTTTTAAAAAAGCTCAAGGTATTACATCTGGAGCAACTGAAAAAATTCAGTTCTATGTCTTGCTTAAAGGAAAAACATAGCATGAATCCTTCATTAGACAATGATAAAGAATACTGGCAACGTTCACTAAACCTGATTTTGTTCACGTTATCCATAAATATTCGATTTTTGCAGAAAATACTCCAATTTTAACGTTGGCGAAGCTACATCTCGTATACATGACTAAAACTAGTGTGGCAGCCTTACAACAAGAACGCAGAGTTTTTGAAAACAAATTATGGGTTGACTTATTTCTAGTCAAATGGTCGCAAAACTGAGTTCAACAGTGAATTTTGGACAGTTTATTGCCCTAGTCCTGAAAACCGTGAATGCTTAGATCATAAAATGTTCAATTATTTGTCACTACATTATTTCTTGTAGCTATGGGAGCAATATAGTTCTGTGCAAAAGTCTGCTCGTAAAAGAGGGGAATGAATTTTCGAGGGTCCAAACTTCTTTGTTTTCACTTTTATCGTAGAATAATACAGAGTTCAGTTTAACAATACTTTGTGATCAGTCGTTTGCAATATCGTTTGTTGTAGTCAATCAGCAATGGCGAAAGTTTTTGCGTTTCATTTGCCATTAACAATATTTTTGTAGGATTCACGGTTACTATGATATTTCCGTTCCATTTTCGTCTTTAAAAACCCTAAGCTGCTTTCCTTCTCCACTTTGGTTAGCCAGACTCAATTTTTTTCATTGGAAAGTTTTGAGCTATGATCTTTGCATTTTTTCAGTCATATGAAAATGGATATGATGTAGAGCCAACCAGCTCATAACATATTTTATTTTTTAATTCAGACAATTTGATATTCGACTCAAAACAATCGACTAAAAATTTGTTACCTTTCACATTCAAAAAATTTAACTGAATTTCAAATAGAACATCATTTCAAATTAAATTTAAAGTTTTCCAAGCATGATTTAACTTGCAGTCATCACAACGTTTACCTCATTTACTAATAAATATAATTTACGAATTTTATTGGGACTGAGGAAAATGGTTTTATTGAAATTTATGTTTCTGAATTGTGATTGTTTGAAATGTTTTTTATTAGCATTTATAAAGCATTTTCCACATGATTTAAATGTTTTCAGAAACAGTGTGCAGCTTTCCGAAAATATTTAGACCCTTCCAAAAAATGTAAGCTTCAAGTCTACCTCCCAAAAAAACAATTCAGAATTGATGATTAGGTAAAATATTCACCCACAAATCAACAGAGATCCAGTGACAATATTCTTATTATACAAAAGTGCGATTCTCTTATTGTTAAATTTTTCGTATCACGCTCTTCTCAACTGAATCCTGTGGAAAAAGTATTTAAAAATTCTGCATACATGGACTTCTTCTTGAAATGATTTTATTGCGAATAGCTTCATTTTTTAGATGGAGTATCCTTTTCTTAGCGGTAACTTTATATCTGTTTCTCTTCATAAGTATTAGTACAGTCAAATGGTGGTTTGACCGTGCATTTTGGGTAGGCAGAATTTTTTTTAATGCAATGCGTGGGCAATGGTAGTTCAAGATTCTGGGGTCGCAGCTCCTGTCCTTTGGGCTCCATCTTCAAAACAAAAGAAGTTGGGGCGCCCTCATATCTCCGAAACCATGCCTTCCACAAGAAAGTTGTATATAGCAAACTTGCGTGGAATAAAATGTTTAGCAAGTCGTTCATACATAACTTTTACGTTGGGTCAATAATAAAAAAGTTACAAGCCAAAAACCACACCCAAAAAGGGGGGAACATCTTTCGGGCGCCACAACTTTTTAAATTTCACGTTTAACGCGAAAAACATTGACATACTATTCTAAGATAATTTTGTCACAAATCGTTTGCGGTATTGATTGTTGCAATCACTGCACATTAACGGGAGTTATTCTATCCCAAAGGGGAGAAAGTCGCGTGAAAAACCCGTTTTTAGGCCAAATAATCGGATTCCGATGGCAAACCCCCCATCGCAAAACTCACGGAGCAATTTAGTGGGCAGAAAATTTTTAAATGCAATGAGTAGTATGCTTTCATGTGAGCTTAAATTTAAGTTTCTGGGGTCGCAGCTCCAATCCCCTTGGCGCCATCTTGAGAACAAAAAAAAGGTAGGGCGGCCCCATATCTTGCAAAGCACTGCCCCCACAAAAAAGTCTAATATAACAAACTTGTGTAAAATTTAATTTGCAGTAAGTTGTGGATACATCATTTTCACGTGATGTCAATATTAAAAAAGTTACACGCCCAAAACGACGTTGAAAAGGGGGGATCATTTTTCGCGCGCCACAATTTCTTTGTTGCGACAAAATTGCCTTACAATTTTTCTCTATGTGTTTTGGGGTTAAAGTGAAAACAATGGATTTGTGGCGCTCGAAAGATGCCCCCTTTTTTGGATGTCGTTTTAGGCCTATAACTTTTTAATTATTGATGCCACGTGAAAGTGATGTATGAACGACTTGCTAAAAATTTAATTCTACGCAAGTTTGCTTATACAACTTTCTTGTGGGGGCCATGGTTTCGGAGATATGAGGATGTCCCAACTTCTTTTGTTTTAAAGATGGAGCCCAAAGGACAGGAGCTGCGACCCCAGAAACTTGAACTTAAGCTATCTATACCATTGCCCACGCATTGCATTAAAAAAAATTCTACCTACCCAAAATGCACGGTTTACGTCAAAATTCGGACGCTTCGACTGTACTATATAGGCAGACGGGAGACTGAAGAAAGCAACCAGTCGCTGGACCATGGGATTGGAAATTGATAAAGTTTAGCTTATTTTATACATATGCCTTCTTATTTCGTTTCATTGATTTCAGATGCCTAGAAATTTCCCAAAGTGCCCATTTAGAACATTAAAATAATTTTAATATAAAGATAGATCAAATGTTTACTATAAGTGCAAGTCTAAGTCTTCACCCTGAACTTTTTCGCACATCCTGCACACAACTATTTCTTCCATCCTTTACTTATAAGAGCTACCCAAAATATTAAGTACTTGAGTGTTTTTTATCTTCTAGAAATGTTGATAAGATAGAGAGACATTAAAACATTTAAATTTACAACAAAATTAAATATTAAAGGTCCATAAACTGACACACCGAACCAAAAATATAAAGACGTTAATTTTTGATTTGTATCCATTTTTGAGGATCGGTCGAATAATCTAAGGTTTCTGTGACCAAGCTTATCAAAATTATGGTATCAATTTCTGGGAATATTTTAAGTAGCATTTGCAAAATCTCTCATTATTCAATCAATTATATATCCTGGGAGAACTCAGACTTAGACCTGGCTAAGTTTTCTCTTTATTTTTCTAATCGGACAGAAAACCCCAAAATCAAACAGACAGAGTGAAAATCGAACCATCCCAATTTGTGACTTGAAATTGTAAAATTATTGAAGAAAGACGTGGAAGGGCTGTTTTGGATATCATTTCAAATAAATCATATTTCATTCCAAAAAAAATTAACTTTAAAAGTATGAATCTTCAAATTTTTGAAAATGTTTTTAGTTCAAGGAAATTTCTGTTTATTGGTTTGAGTTGAGTATTACATTAAATATTCGACGATTTGGCATTTTGACCAAAAATTGCGATGCATTCCAGAATTTCTTCCGGAAAGTATTGAAATGGATGAGTACCAAAATGTTTCCACGTCGATTAAGAAATAAAAATTAAATTAAAATTCCCTGCTCGCATTTTAGCGTTCATCTTTTTAATGGTTTTAATTTTTAACATCTTGGATAATTGTCATCATTTTTTTTACAAATAATTCAAACACTCAAGTTTCTCTCACCTGATTAACAAGCTGCTGAAATGCCGGAGTATGTGTATTTACAGAGCCATTTTCCAAGTCCGCATGCAAAGCGAAGTCGGATAGTGCTTTCCACGGTGGTTGATATGTCGTCACTTCGAGTCCTTGCAAATTCAATGGAGAATCATGACGTACCGGTGAACTCGCTACCATCGGTATTCCCTGCATAGCACCATAGCCAAGTTTGCGACCTTCCTGTTCGTAATTCAGAAATGTAAACTAGATAAATTATTTAAAAAAAATGTTTAACCAAAAAATTGTTGATAGTATTTTATAATATTAATTAATAAAATGTAAATAAATAAATGTTGATGTTGAAAAAAATTCAACTAAAATAAATCAAAATATGACATAAAAACTTAGATTGTTTCAAATAGAAACTCACCTTCTCTTGTTGCATTTGTAACTTCATTTGTATCGTTTTCTTTTTGTCTTTGCAACGTTTATTTTGAAACCAAACTCGTATGACACGTGGCGATAGGCCAGTCATTTCTACTAGTTGTTCTTTCATAAGAGCATCAGGTCGCGGATTAGCATTGTAACAGGTTCTGAAATGAAAATTAAGCATACATTAAATTTTGAACATTTTGCAACGACTATTTGAATTTTTAAACTAGAATTTATCTAAAAATCATATCCTTCTGCTTGAAAACAGTTAAACCAAAATGAATCAAAAAAAGTTTACTTAAAATAAACCACAAATGTTTGTTGTAAAACAATTGTGTAGCTATTTTCCCTTGACCCTCCCCAAGTGTCACTTGTTTACATATTGATTAAGTGTGAAGAAATATGAAGAATCCATTAATAACTGTAAACAATTATTTTTAACAGGGGGTGGACCAAGTAAGAAGCATATATTATTTTTCTCAGAAGCCTAGAATTTTTTGAAAATATTATTCCTAATTTTTTGTATTATAAAAAGAGACTAATTTCCATGAAGCTTTTTAGGTACTTGGAAATCATATAATATTTTTCTCTCAAAAGAAACTAGAAACTAGATATTATTTTATTCATGGAACTAAATATCAAACCTACGTTTAAAATTTTCAAAGTTTTCTTTCTGTTTTTTTTTTGTGGAAAATTTATTGGTAATCATTTTTTTGATCGTGTTGAAAAAAGAATTGCAAATGATTTAAATTATTGAGTTGTCATTTTTTGTTGGACATCATTATCAAGAGTTTTTATCTTATTTTTAACTTCCCAGTATATGGGAAGTTCTTGTAATCGCCTCGAGAATCTATCAAATTTTGAAAAATCGTTGGAGCCGTTTTTTAATTTAAGTAAAAAAATTGCAAAAAATTAGGTTTTTTTAATAAACAATAAATTTTTAACCTGATTTACGGAACACAGTAATCAATTTTTATAAAATTTATATACTTCAAGCAATGTTTGGAAAAACGTCATCAAAACTTTGTCTCATGATAATAAGAAACGTTAAATTAAAAAAAATATCATTAACAGTCATCATGATCTTCGAAGTCATTTCTTCCATTCATTATATCTCACGAACCAGATATAATATTTGCATCATTAAGAAGTCAATCGACGTGTTTTGAAATCTTTTTGATTATTTTAACATTATAAAAATCCGTTTCAGCAGTTTTTTTAATTTAATAGAAGAAAATGCGAAAACTTAGGTTTTTTTTCATATTTTCATATTTTTTAACCTGATTTGCACAACAAAATAATGAATGTTTATAAAATTTATACATTTCTATCAGTTTTTGAAGAGAAACCAGCAAAACTTTTTCCATGATTCTTAAAAAAAAATCACTAAAAAATAAAAAATCATTCAAAGTTACCATATGAAAAGGGTTCTTCCGAATGATATTACCTTATATCTTTTATTCTAAAGACCTTGTTGTAAGTCAATCAAAATCTTTGGATAACTTGAGCAGATTTTTATAGTTTTTGCAGTCTTTTGATTAAAAAAAGCGGCTTAAATTTTGAAAACCATCAAAATTTCAATCAAATTTGTATTTGTGGTAATCAATCATCATGACGCATCCACCAAAAGCCTTGCGTAATCAATGGATGCTCCCGTAGATGATATGATTAATATTAACTCATTTCTGTTACTGCTATGAATACCTTTCATTATTATTATTTAAAGTAGTATTATTTTCAAAATTATTATTGTGTTCAATATTTTTAATGTTTATCTAGATATTACTGAAAAGTTGACCGTGTGGACCTCAAGGGTCGCACTTCGTGGCTTGTTTTTTCAAAAACTTTGTTTCTTTTAAAAAATATCCATGGAAATTTTCACAATAGTTTATTTTTCTAAGGCTTCTTCTTCCAAGGGTCTCAATAATTGTGTTAATCAAAAATTACCGGAGAATATTTTTAAGGGAACTTTAACATAGTCAAACTTTTTTTTAAACGTCTTCCCACTATTGAGAGTATGTAAACGTACATCAAACTTCTTGGATAGCAGCTCAAGTAGCTCTTCAAAATTGACTCATAGACAGGTAAACGAACTGCTACTAAAGCTCAACAAAGAAGAAATATTTTTTTATTACATTTTCACTATAAATACACAGATGCGTCTCATCCAAAAAAAAAACTAAACCTTAAACTGTATAACAATTTTATGATTTAACTACGTTGCATAGTGCGAATAAACCCAACCTTAAACTTTGGCAGAAGTCAGATCCTCAAACCTATACTTTTATTGTGACTATATTTACTAATTCCATTCATGGTTTCCAGCAACTGCTACCAATAATAATATCTGAATTGTTGAACAGTAGCACATTGGAAATGCTTGGGCCTTTCGATACTGGATACATCTGGATGAATTGAACAAGCAAAAATAGGTAGCACAAGAAATGTTGTTAACAGTAGGCTATCAATTAATTCACACCTTGCAAAGTTCGGGATTCTTCAAACATAAAAGTTTTATTAGCGGATAAATATTATAAATTTTATGGTTTTTTCTTTTTGATGAATCACCATCAAAATGAAAATATTTGAATTTGCTGCATTGACACAAACAAGTTATTTTTGCTGATGCCTTCATATTTGCTTTCTGATGTTGAGAGAATATTTTTGTGAAAAATAGGCGTTTGCTCTCAACTTAGATTGTTTTCTTCTTCAGTTTTTCTATTGGTCAGAACAAGTCGATACTGAATCCGCCGATATTACGAAATAAATACTGAAACGGATAACACTTTTTATAAGTGACATTCAATGTTGATAAAACATAATAAGTTTCTCTTCTGACGAAGCTCATTTCGGGACATTTTTGAGTTTATTTACATATAGTCCAGTCAATTGGGAGTTTGACCGTGCAGAGAATTTTTTATTACAAATGAGTAGTATGCCTCTATGTGAGCTTAAATTGAAGTTTCTGGGGTCGCAGCTTCAATCCCCTTGGCGCCATCTTGAGAACAAAAAAAGTGGGACGGCCCCATATTTACGAAAGTACCGCTCCCACAAACAAATCTAATATGGCAAACTTGCGTTTTTCACGTAATTTTGTCCTGTTTGGGGTGCAATAGCTCCCGTCAGTGTACAGCGACCAAAACAATCAACACCGCAAACGACTTGCGACAAAATTTCCTTAAAGCTATTTCCAATGTGTCTTGGGTTTAAGGTGAAAACCAGGAAGCTGTATCGCTCGAAACATGTTCCCCTCTTTTATTGTTGGTATCACGTAAAAAAGATGTATGCACGATTTGCTGCAAATTAAATTCTACACAAGTTTGTCATCTTGAACTTTTTTGCGGGAGCCTTGTTTTCAGAGATATGGGGCCGTCCCACTTTTTTTCGTTTCCTAGATAGAGCCTAGAGGATTGGAACTGCGACCCCAGAAACTTGGATTTAAGCTGACAATAAGATATACTATACATTGCGCCAAAAATTTACCGCTAATGGAGAGGAAGTGGAACAATCAATATCGCAAACGATTTGTGACAAAATTGTCTTAGAAAATGACCCTAACGTGTGTCGTGTTAAACTTGAAATTAAAAGTTGTAGCACGCGAAAGTTGTCCCCCCCCCGTTTTGGATGTGGTTTTTGACTTGTAACTTTTTTATTATTGACACAACGTAAAAGTGATGTATGAACGACTTGCTACAAATCAAATTCTACGCAAGTTTGCCACAATTTTTTCATGGGAGCCATGCTTTCGGAGATATGGGGGTGTTCTACTTTCTTTTGTTTTTAAGATGGAGCCCGGAGGATTAGAGTTGCGACCCAAGGAAATTTGACTTAGGCTAGCTATAACATTGCCCTCGCATTGCATCAAAAATTTGCCTGCCTACCCAAAATGCACTGTTTACGTCACAGCTCAGACGCTTTGACTAATATATTTTGACCATGAATTCGACTATATGAATTATATTGATCTACTAGAAAAATCCCTCAGATTCATGTAAATTTTTATTGACCAATTATCAGATAATTTGGAGTAGGAGTTTTAACCAAAAATCTTTCTAATGCTATGAAAAAGAGTATTTTCTATAAGATTTAAATAAATTTTCATTCAATTCAGTATCTCCGTTATACTTTAACACTATCAAAATGAGGTAAAAATTTCTCCTGCAGAATCACCATAACAATATACATATATGCGCGTTCATGCAATTCCATGCACAATCACTTCGCAATAGCAAAAAATAAAATAAATTAGCGAAATGCAATTACGGAACACATGTTTGGATATAATAAGCCAATGAATGCTAATTTTTCTCCAATAACATCATAATTAAAAATAATAAATCACGTATAGCTACGAACGCCTGGAAAAGTTCAATCAAGTACGGAAAATTCATACTCATACTCACACTCACTCATATATACCGTTGATTTACGAATGAAAAATCGCAATTTGTTTTTAATATCGGAAGTAATTAGTGTAAAATTTTATTCAGTGACACACTGCATGCTGTTGATTTATCTACTGTTATCCTGCAATTAATTATCGTTCTCTGTGCATTTTGTTTTTGTGTAGTAATTTGCAGTACGGCTTCTACTTAATGGTGTTTTTGATGAATGATACTATGCGTACGCAGTCGAGCAATAAATACGAGATAAAAGACAGACTTTATACATATATGCATTGGAAAGTTGCATATTCATGACTCTCTTGTGCGTTAGAAGGTAAAAAAATGTGTAAACCTTGATTTATTTCAAGAAGAAATACACATGACCTTAACCGAACTTTTGATGGAAAGGATAGCTATCTACTCGATAGACCTTCATCAAAATCACTACACATGTTTTGGAAAATATCTTTCCTAACGAAACTGTCGAATCGCATTTCAGTAGCGTTAATTTGTTTAATTTCCAGTAGCAACATTTATAACTTTTAAGCATGTTATGCTAATGGAATTTAGCAAGAAAATCTAGCTACCAAGCAATCACCTTATCTCCCTGATGATTTGCATTTTCGGTAGTCATCTTCGACTATCTTTCTACATTATCAACTTTTTCCTAAAGATAAGGAAGCACTAAGGTGTCAACTTACCGTAATGTGTGAAGTTGCTTCTCATTAAGAACCGTCCGAACTCGTGTTGGTTTGCCATCTCCAGATGGTCCTGAAGGCCGCTTATCACGTAAACTTTTATGAGAACCGGATTCGCTGCCTGAATCTAAAAACATAAAAAAAATTCAAATAGAGAATCAGATAAAATACTGATGCGTCTAGGAAAAGAATTTTTTTGAAATTAAATAAATTCCATTAATTTATACAATGTTAATTGAAATCAGGATAAAATTAGCATGTTGCACGGATAAAGTGCAAATTTTCTTTGATAAAGTGCGATTTCGTGAAATTGGAATTAATTGAAAACATTTTTATCAGATAATAATTTGACATAATGTTTTTTGGCTTTTTCGAAGTGTGCATATAATTATTTTAAAGTTGGGAAGGCCCCTTAGAAATTCAAGCGACCTCTCTGTAAAGGTGCTTTGTGACAAATTTGAAAACATTGATTTGAACAGGATCTTTCCTACCTAGTGTTTTAAGAAGGGTTTGCTTTTGTCGCTTTAAATAATGATTTGATCAAGGCCTCTTGTGATCTAAAATCTCTAAAAAAAAATTCATGCGAGGTTTTTCTTCTTGCTGAAAAATTGCCAGCATGTTGAATAGAACCTTTTTAAAATGATCCCTTTAGATATTTTCTTGTATTGAAAGTTTTATCACTGACAAAAATTACAAAAAAAGAGATTGAACTGTACAAAACTCATCATTTGAAATTTTTAGTCATATTTTGACTAGGTTTCCAGTCATACTTCTGTGTGATTTTTTTGGTTATTATGGTCACTTTTTTTATCATCAATTCCCTGCAGATGAAAAATAAAGATTGCCCAAAGAGAAAGTTGTTTTTCATCCATGAATGAATTCATACAAAACATTTAATTCAGATCTAAAGATATCTTCTTAGAATGCACAAACAAAAAAGAAATGAATCAATGGTAAAGAAACAATTGTTTTTATAAGCTCATGTGAATCTTAATATCCTTTTATTGCCTGTTCAAGATTAAAAATTAACAGTACAAAAAATTGCATTTCTTGGTTTCTTTTTCTTAACCGGCAAAATAATATTTTTTTATTTCTAAACTATTAAATGTTTTGCTACCCCAGTAAATTGTTGACAGTTTGTCCGCTTTCACAGCTTTTGTTTTAAAAAAAATTTAATAATTGATAAACGAATAAGTTTGTAAGTGAGTCCGAATTTCATCAATTTTCATACACAATAATATTTGCTGCTATTGATTGACGAACATTTTCTAGCCTAGTCAATAAGGCTACCGAATTTCGTTTAATAAAGCTTTTTGCGAATTTTTGCTTGATTCCGAAAAAAATCAATTTGGTTAAGTTTAGTCGAACTAACACACATTTTTATATTCAAAACACATTGTATCAGTTTCTTTAAAGTGCTCTTACAGCAAAATTTGGTACAGATTTTTTTATTCGTTGAAGTCATTTAACGTTGATTATTTATTCTAATCCGGTTCTTTTGGTTAATCATGTTAATCTTTCAATATTATTCATATCTGTTCTTGCAATGTTTAAGTCTAAATTTCATTAGAAGTAATCTGCAGGCCTTTAAAAAACTATCTTCGCTCGAAAACTCTTTTCGAGGTCATTAAACAATTTCTCATCATCTCTCTTCTTTCTTATCTTTTTTGTCTTCTTACAAATGGTTAATTCCTTACAAAAGGTTAAATTTTCTCTGCGGCTCACTGGTTATTATCAAATTAATTAACAATATGTTATGTATTTTGTTTAGTAAATTTTCGTAATTACACTTCTGGATTTTTCATTTGTCTAGGGAAAAATACTCTATAATATCGGATGAATCTACCAAGCATTTTCGGTCTAGTGCAACTTTTTTTAAATTATTGAATTTATTTTTTATAAGCCACCAAAAAGTCACAATTTTGCTTGATTATTACTTATTTGAAAATATGTTCCTGGTCTAGCATGAATACTTAAAATGCTGGTAAAGTTTATAAATTTAATACTTCCATATGCTAGAAGTTAATTTGTCAAATATAGCAAGAAAAATTTTCAACGATCTTCAAAAGATTTATTCAATTTATCTGTTTTTCGGAAGGAATTTCTTTTGAAATTTCTTTTTAGAGATACTTCAAAATTTGATTGGTTCTTCAACAATTTTCACGCTGCAGTAAGTAGGAATCATTTTCTACATAATTTTGTAAATGTTGATTAATTATTGCACAGCATTTCTCAATCCACTTAAACTAACTAACTTAAAAACCGTTTTCCAAACCGTTTGAACTCATTTATTTCCTAATCAATTTAAACTTTTCTCAAACCGTTTAAACTTTTTACCAAACAATTTAAACTTCTTCGCAAACTAGGCAAATTTTTAATTATTTTAAACTTTTTCGCAAATCGTTGAAACTTATTTCGATATCAATGGATTGCCTCACATTTTTTTGAAATTATAGAGTAAAAAGATTTATTTTCGTTAACTGCAGTAAATTAAAGTGTCTTTGTCCTAACGATTTTTTTTTTCATTATGGTGAAACAAATGATTTTACTGGCTGTAATAAATTATGCGTTTTACCAGCTTTGCTCGTAATTTCATAGGTTTAGAGAGAGAGAGAGAGAGAGAGAGCTTAGTTACCATCACTATCTCGTTTATACTGCTTTGGGGAAAAATTCGGATCTTCCTTTTACATGTCCTCACAACTTAAGAAAATTTCGCAGTCAACAATGAATGTCATCATTGGTATCATCCCCGCACTGTGCTTTTGTGCTTTGTGCGTGAATCAAATTCTTAAAATACATTTGCTTTTGCGGTACCCTTTCATTTTTAAGCTACCACTATGCAAAGTTTCATCAAAATTCAACTTTTAGTTTCCTTATGGTACAAGCAAAGGCAGAGGAACAGACACACGGAAAATGCAGAGGTAGTATTTTTTGCTTCTGTAGGTTCCAAATAGTTCTCCAAATTTTTTGTCTTAAAAAAATTCAAAGGACAATGATTAACCTTTTTCAGTTTTACTATAGATTTTAAAAGAATCTCAAATTTAACTTTTTCAGCTTGATTTATTACATTTGATTTGTCTTCATTAGCAGTTATAAATATACAGTGGCGCACAAAAGTCTACGGCTGCACCTTATATTGAGGTTCTGGTAAATAGCAAGCTTTAATCAAAAATCCCATGATGCACATTTTTTCGGTAACGTAAATATATTCGTAAAATAAACGAAAACGAACATTTTCTAGCAAACTTAAAGACAAATTCGCATATCACAACATAAAAAATGGAATGGACAAAAGTCTACGGCAGTCAGTGCTGGCTAACTTATACACAAAAAATTTCCAACTAAACGTATCGGAATTTTTAAAATTATTTACTGGCTAAATACTAGATTCAATCCTCTTTAGCATCAATTACTGCTTGCAGTCTTCTGGGCATAGAGGCGACTAAATTACCAGTTTTTTCGGATGTAATTTTCTCCCATTCTGTAATGAGCACTTCTTTCAAAACTTTTTTTTATTTTTTATACAACATTTCCGACTTTTCATTCCAGAAGCTCCCATACATATTCTATTTGGTTTAAATGCAGGCTTTGGGGAGGCGTATTCAGCTGCCGGGGAGTGTAGTACAACAACCAGAAAAATGCTGTGTGCTTCGGATCATTGTCCGGTTGGGAAATCCAGCTCCCTCCAAGGCACAAATTCTCAACTGATGACCTCAAACGATGTTCCAACAGGTTATTGTAAACATAGCGGTCCATAGTAGTTTCAACAAAAGACAATCTGCCGACCCTAGATGCAGTTATAGCTTCCCAAACCATAACATTACCCCCACCGTGCTTGATAGTAGGAATCAAATTTTTGGTCTTTAAAGCCGTATTCCTTTTTCTACATATTTTACTGCGACCATCACACCCGAACATGTTGTATTTCGACTCTTCGGTAAAAAGAACCCATTAGAATTTAATGCTCTCGAGATTGTTCTTGCATGCACATCCTTTTTTCTTACCGCAGTCATTTGTTTTGCCAAATCTAGAGCACTTATTTTTGGATTTTTGTTCACTTCTTTTAAAATTGAACTAATGTTTCTGTGCGAAAGCTTTTCGGTCGGCCAATTTGCGGCTTATTTTCAATGAAACCACTGTTTTCAAAATTTTGATAATGGTATAAACAGAACTTCGTTTTAATTTCAGTAATTTAGTAATTTCCGAGCACGATTTATCGTCTTTTTTATACTGGACGACCAAATTTCGGACATTACTAGAAATTTCTTTTCGCGATGACATTTTGCGGTCCTTCCAGTTCGAAACTAGCAATAAACCTATAATATAGATGCAGCTGAATATGTACTGAATGGTAGTTAACAAATTTCGAAGAAATAAAGTTAGATTTAGTTGGAAATTTTTTGTGTATAAATCAGCTAGCACAGACTGCCGTAGACTTTTGTGCATTCAATTTTTATGTTTTTATGAATTTCTCATTAAGTTTGTTGTGAAAAGTTTTTGTTTTCGTTTTTTTATAAATACATTTACGTTATAGAAAAAATGTGCACCAATGGATTTTTGATTAAAACTTCCAATTAACCAGAAACTCAATATAAGGTGCTGCCGTAAACTTTTGTCCACCACTGTATTTCTTAGAATAGAGAAAAAATTATTTCATCAGTGTCAGCTAGAGTAAAAAACATAAAACTTCAAAAACTTAACATTATTACTTAATTAATTATGTAATTATTACTTAATATTATTATTTATTTATTTTAAAAAAAATATCAATGGCTTCTTGATTTAAATGATGCAGAAATATCACGTAAATATAATAATGCAATATAATTCGACTCGCAAAAATCTAGCTTGTCTGCTTATTGCGGAGCAAATATATTATGACCGATTTAATATAGTATACTGTCTTACACAGTCAAATTATCTGTTCTCTTTTTATAAAATCGATGATTTGCTTGTAATATTATGTATAGAGTTCGTGTTTACAAAATGCACCATTTGATTTCGTAAACATACGCAAGTATGATTATGCAATCATTAACTTGACAATTTGCATGACAATTTCAAAATAAAGGTATTCAATGCAGTCTTAATAGCACAAGTGAGTCTAAACTGCAATTAAATACATAAAATCAAATCTTTATGCCATACCTAACTATGTTGATAGACCATTTTCAACAGTTACTATTTATTTTATCACATTTCTATTATATCGTATTTTTATGCATCATAAACTCACTAATAAACACCTTTCCGTGTCGTTTTCCAGCTGGAAGAGTTTTAAAAAAGTAAAGTCCATTTTCCAGTTTTCATACAAACAAGGGTTACGTAACATGTTTTATGCTTTTCTAGTTGAGTTGCGTCATGCCAAGTAATTCTAGCATAAACTGAAATTACTTTGCGTTTACATTATCCACCATAAAATCACAATAATTTAATTAATTTTAAGCTGAAAGACATGAAACGGTGCTGATAAGTGAACAATGAACGAGATATGTCCATAACTCAACTCTAAACAAGCACAAACTCATTTCTTACGTTCAGCATCACTCGAGGAAAAATACCTCGGCCAACTAACATTCAATGCAAATGATTCCCATAAATAATTTTAAAATATTGCATGCTTTATTTAACATCGAATAAAATTTTCGCTCGGCCACTCTTCAACTCCATCCCAGCACTTCCTTGGCCTTACAGTGACGCGCTACCTCAATACACCTACGTTAGCATACCAAAATACTGTTTATCGCATTTGCATACGGAATCATTTCGAATTTAGCACTTAGGTTAGTACTAGTTGGTTAGTTAGTCAGTTAGCTAGTTAGTTAGTTAGTTAGTTAGTACTTAAGCAACGGCGAACAAACAGCACAAAATTTACAACATTGCCAGTCGCATTTTATCATAACGAAAATTTGTTGAAAACGTGTCGCATGGCAGTTAAGGTGAAAATTTAAATACAAATGGTGAATTAAGATACTTTCGAGCAGCTATTTCACAACAAGGTTGTTTGGCTGGACAGCTAGCTGTTCAAGTGACATGTGATTGGCAGTAGATTTGGGAGTTTATGAATATTATGATTTCGCTTGTAGGGCAGTGTTTTGGAGTTTCAGGATGAGGCGAAATAAATTATAAAATGTATGACAGTCTCGTTTCTGTAACTGCAGTCCAGTTGTAATATGAGATTCCCAGTGCAATTATTCGCAATAAAGTTCCATCCACAGTCGTTAAGCGAGTGCGTAAAGCCCACCTATTGGATACAGCCGAAAGTATGTGGATATTGAAGGAAGACAAGGACAATAGGATGAATCACGACGAAGGCAACTGTGCATCGAGCCTGGTGAGAGCGTTTAGTGGTCGAGTAGGATACAATTAGGATATAGAAAGTAGGTTAAAAAACTTAGGGGTATATAAATAGTCGTAGATCAGGCATAAGAAACAAATTGTGATTCGCACTGAGGAAGAAGGCACGTAGCCCTCGAAACAATTGTATGCGATATAAAAAATAAATATTTACAGTATAAGGAACAACACAGTTTTTTTTCTCTTGAACCAACTGTAAAAACGAAAAATGGACAATAAATTTGATTCCTTTTTCAAGTGATTATCATTAAAATTCGCAAAGTTAGAAGCTGTTCTTCATGGAGGTCCGTCGTACGGGTCTCTCATAGCCGTGCATGCTGGAGTCCACAATTTTAATGTGAAAGCAATCCAAGCCAATTTTTCATATTACCTTTATGTATAACTCTTCAATGAACAGAATTTTGAGTGAAAATAGAAAAATTGTGACGCGTTTGAAAATAAAACTGAAATTTTTTTCGTGCTTTTGTCATAAAAGAAATTCTATATTGAAATTTCTTATCCCTATTTCCGATTCAGTTAGACGTAAATTAATAAGAATTTTTTTTTTGTATTTGAAGATTGGTGAAAAATTCGCTAAGATACAATTCACGCAAGCCGGAAAAACGCATTTGGAAACCAATTCCCAAAAACTGAGTATTGGCGTGACTTGTGTATAACTCCTCTATACCCAGGGATACCAGCGAAAACACATCTTCTTGTTTGTAATATCTGCACCAATGCATACAAAGTAAGATATATTCATAGAAAGATAACGGCGGGGTACCGCCCAGCTTGTCTTCGATCGATCTATTCAAAAGGACTACGGTATACTCGCGCATCGCTTTTTTCCGCGAAAATATAAGAAGAACTTCGGATATCGGTCTCAAACTTTTTGAGCATACTCTTGAATAGATAAACTTTCGATTTCAGCAATAAAAAAGTTGATTTTTTTAACCGTCTAATGTAATTTCCCCCCTTCAACAAAATTCTAGCCCTTAATTTTTTTTTGGAACATACAAAATAAAAAGATTTACTGAGCAATTTTTAGGAATCTATATAAAATACGTGTGATTCATTTATCGTCGTTCAGCAATTATGAGCACCCCCATAAAAATCTCAGGAATCGACTTTTTTGTGGTTTTTCAAATATAAATGAAGTTTCTGAAATTTTTGGGAAAAAATATGAACCACCTCGACTATAGTGCTATATAGTCAAGTTTTTTTTTGCGAAATTGCATAAGTTATCAACTGATTTTAAAATTATCAAAATATTGTACGTTGACATATGTTTGCAATTTTCCCCCAAACTTTGACATTGAATATATTATTTGATCTTTGGTAATGTAAAATATGCCACTTTTGGTACTGCTGATTTGTTTACTTTGGCATAATTATTTGGTTTGATACAGTGTGTTGTTATCCTATGTCTATATGTGAAGTCCATCTTCTGCAGTTGTGCCATTCATCGAAGGGAAGTCTAAACCGGCCTGTAACCACTTTTTGTGAGCTATACAAACTAAAAAGAATTTGTGACGCGAACTTTAGAACAGAATATCAGTCACTCTATGCATTCATCTGTGAGAGAATTTGCCTTAATTTAATGAAGACACATTAAGGGCCATATTAAATTTTAATGATTCTGGAAACAGACACATGGAACATCTTCTCGAATTAGGCCTGATACAGGGGTCTCATTTTATAAAATTAAACTAAATCTATAAATGTGCGACTCATTATTTGAGTACCATATGCACCAAACCAACTTTACTAAAAGAAAAATTTGTTCTATTAGCACAAAATTCTACATATAAATTCTGCAGTTCACCTGCAGCTTCAATGACAAAAAAACACACACACACACATCTTGTGTCAAAAATACTGCTGTTTTACTTTTTACGTAAGAAAAGAAAACAATTTTCAAAAAATTTCTGTCAATTATCTATAGCCATGATTTGCTACTATTTTCACCAATTTTGTATTGTATTGATGTTGAATTTCGAACCCAAAGGACTTGAATATCTCTTAAGGTATTATTGCTTCATACAGCATTTAAAATTAGATACCAAGCGTCGTTCAGATTTAAAAATAAATTCATAAATAATTCTTTTCAATGTAATTGCTAAGCCAGTGTCCTAAGTAAAACAACCAGCAAAGTTATATTAAGAATAAAATTTTCTTTGAAAACCCGTATTTTTTTTCTTTACAAACCCGTTTTTTTCAACCGAATTTTCTCAAAGTCTGTTGAAGCAATTCCACTTGTGAAATATGTATTTCTTCTCATCCAACATTTTAGCAAATAAATTTCTCAATTAGCAAAAGCTATTGCAAAACCATTTCATTTTGGTTTTTAAAAATAAAAAATCTTCTTGCTTCGAAAACGAAACTTGCAGTTAAAACGATTCATATTTTATATAAAATATGTGTATATAATTTAAATTTGTGTACATAATTTTCACAGAAGAAAGAGAAAATGTAACGTTTTTTGCGATTTTTTTTCAAGTGGAAGAAAAAATAAGCGAGTAATTCTTTTTAAGGATGTTGTTATGCTTGTTTTGAAATTTGAAAAAAAAAATAATTAAAAAATATTACGAAATGGCTGCCCAACAGCCGTTTCTGCAGAACGATTTTTTTTTGAGGGGCTCCGCGGCACGCAGTAGAAGTGCACCAAAAATTAACTGGATCAAAATATGAAAAAACTCTCAAACAACATTAGCATAACTATAGAAGTACGTAGGGGATTTTGAAAATATTCATTTTTGTTAAATTGGCGAGCATTTGAAAAAAAATCATTTTACTACCAAAAAAACGGCGCTTATTTGCACCTAAAAAATAAATATTAACTTATCGAAACTCGGCTACGTATTTCTATGTAGAATTTTATTTTAAAGACGTGATATTAATTTGGAGTGAAAATATAGAAAATTGTTTGCGTGCCGATTTGAAAAAACGTGTTTCGAGAAAAACGCGTTTCAAGTTTATTGTTTATTGTTTATTGTTTATTCATTTATTTATTTTACTTTATGTCGTCTCTCAACATTAAAAAGCGCTGTACTAATGTACTTTATGTACAACATCCTTGAAAAAGTTTCTAACAACATCTATTAGTGTATTAGAGAAATTAGAAATCAAATGGTAAGACATAATGCTGCCGAAGAGCAGGTGTCGCGTTTACCGCAGGTAGTCGTTTTGGAGCAGTCGGAATGGATCGAGAAAGAGCTCGAAATTTCAATGAAAACGATTTATGGCAGATATAAGATCATTTGTCTCTTATTCTAGAGGGAAAAAAGTTTTTAAGCCAATTTTTTTGGGGGGCAGTTTTTGGTGCAATTTTTTTTAAAAATAGACAAAAAACAGTGGTTGACATGATTTCAAACATCTGGTTGTTTTGAAAAAAACTAAAACGGGATATCATTTTATATTGAACTCGGTATCGCATGAACTAGAATAAAAAACTTTGGCTAAACAATAACAAAATGGCGGCGGTTTTCGAAAAAATAGGTTTTTGAGGTGAAAAAATCAGTTAATTCACAACCGATCCCTAAGATCTAGGTTCATGCGATAGCCATATATGTATACTAAAACATATCAAAAAATCAGAACAATCGTTCCAGGTTTTTTTTGTAAATCGTGTCAACCAGTTATAAAAACACGGCTTCGAGAAAGTTTTCAAACAGTTTTTTTGTTACAATTACATTTGAAATAATTAATGATGCCTGAAGCATACAAAAGCCCTTCTTTCTCGAACTACTACTACTTCCTACTAGCTTGATTTCCCATCTTTGCGGGCTGTTTTTGCCTCTTTTGATGCATTGGTACTGCGTTTATTAGCGGTCCTGATTTGCAATTGATCATAAATGCCCGCATGCTTTTCAGCAGCAAGTCCTATTGTCACGCCCATTAATTGCATGATTATTAAAAGAGTGCAAAAATCTTCATTAAACAAACAAGCAGATGTCTGTCAAGCAATTTCAAAGATGTTTTTGCTCGCAAATGTATTTTTTGGAACTATATTACAGACGCACGAGTTAAAACTGTCTTTAGTGTTTGGGTATTATTATCCAAGCAACGCTTGAGTAAACCGTCTGACTTGATGTCTTCGTTTTGATTCCCCATCATTCAGACTATATTTATACTTGAGTGTAATGATATACAAAAGTTTATATCTAAGCAGCTGCTCAAAAAAAGTGTGGCGCTGGGCACAGTCTACAGAGCGTAAAACTCTGAAAATGCTGTCTCACGGTAACTCTCTACGTGGCTGTGTAGCTAACGTCAAAATTTTAATTATGTTTTGTAAACATTCAAAACATATTTTGATGACATTTACCAACGAAATAAGTCAAAAAACCAATTTTGAAAATTTCAAAAAAAAATTTAGGTAGAAAGACCCCTTAAATCAACATGTTCTTGAAATAATTACAAAATTGATTGAATCTCTCAAAATATATACAAAGAAGCTCCAACTTGTTACGTCAATTAGAAAAGTTTCATTATACTTGTCTGGTAAGTCCACCCTTAAAATCTTGTCTGATATAACTATTTTCATACGGCAAAAATACTACACTTTGCAATATTAAATCGAGAAATACAGTTTAACGTTGATTTAAAATAAAATTTAATGCATACCAACTTAATTTTCAAGGCTGGCTTCAAATGATCAACTTTGAAATGGAATTAAGCTCCATTATATGAATGATATCAGTTTAACAATATAAAGATAAGCAATTTACTCATTAATACACTTTTAAAAGCAGTACAATAATGCCAAGAAATTGCAAAATCAACAATGTATATTCAAAACTTTTATGTAATAATTTCATCAAGAATATACAGATTTAAGTTTTACATATTTCATTTTTTAATTAATAAACATTGCAACTATGAATATTTTCAAATAATTAAATAAAGAAGTCCATAATGAAACGTAATAAATCCATAAGAACTGATTTTTGAATAACTGTGGGAAACCGTTTTTATAAAAGGGATTTTTTGTGCCTGATAGAATTATTTTAAGTCGACTAAAAAGAAATTTGAGTTGTTTTATACAATCATCTACGATTGAATGAAAAAAGGAGAAAAAAGTTTATTTAAACACCTCTTCAAATTTAATGTTCTGTGCAGCGTCAGCAAATATTTAAACAATAATATGCGCAAGTTATGCAAAATGACGGCAAAATGATCTGAAGGGTACCATCATAATTAAAGTGGGTATAATGCTTTAAAATATACTATGTATACAGTCATGTACATAAGAAAGAAAATACTCCTCGTTGCCAGAAATTTTTCGAAATTAAAATGAGATTCATGTTGGTCAAATGAATTCTTACAAGTGTCAAATCATTATTTCCCACCTATAACCCAATCGAAAAGGTCATCGATTTTCTGTCCCAAGTCGAATTCTCGTGTATTTTATATGAGACAGGAAAGTGATACCGCCTATAAATAAATTTAAGATTACAATTAGTATTCAAAGATGTACCAGCCAAAAAATTGGATCAGTGGAAAGCCGTATCAAAAAGCTCGTGAGCACTTAAGGGGGGGGGGGTAAGGTTTGGCAACTATTTTTTTTTAATTTTTTTTCATTTTTATTTTCTGAAAGTACATCATCTGAAGAATATTGTATTAAATTTGTAGGTCATTCGGAGCAAAACTTACGAAATTACAGTCGGTTGAATAACCGTACCTCTCGCCTTTTAGCTACCTGCACTAAGCGGCAACTATTTCGGTCTCTATTGTATTACTTTTATCGACAGGAGCAAAAAGATGCCTTAGATAACGTGGATGATAGTGAGGTACTGTATGGACCCGGCATCGATGATGACATGTACGTGTTTTATAAGAAAATCGTTTTTTAAAGATTTTTCATTTTTTCAGTGTACAAAACTCTAAATCGATTTTCCCAAACACGTAATTTTTAAAGTCGGTGACCAGCCTACAGAAAAAACTCCTGAACCGATCGTTTTGAAATTTTGTACACATATTTTGCATATATATAGCTCTCTAGTGACGTTGAGTTTTTTTTAAAAAAATAATTACTAAGAGCTTTACAATAATAAATAGGTCGATTTTTTTCGTCAAAAATCGTTATTTTGGCTTCAAAATGGTGCCAAAAATTAAAAAATTGAATAATTAAAAAAAAATCGACGTCACTGGAGAGATAAAGTAATAAACTGAAGAAAGCATTTTGATTTTTTGGTTTCAGATGATCCAGTGATGCTGTAGGCTGGTCACCGCACAAAAACTTTTTTTCTTGGTGCCTGCGGAGATCTACAATAAATCCGTTATTTCTTTCTATTTTTGGACATATTTTTTTCATGAAAAAAAGGTATTTTTTAGACGAAACAAACCTTACCCCAACCCCTAAATCAAGATTTCCTAAATATCTGTATATATTCACGTAGCACTGTTAAGATTCTACAATTCGAGATTAGTTTGTCATTTTCAACGATTTTTGTAGTTGAACATCTTTGGATCAGAGTTGAGATTCCACTCGCGGATGGAAAATTATACTTTTTGAACTTTATTTCATGTGTTCGCCTTTCTTTCTTGTTTTTTTACTTTTATAACAATAACAAATTTTACCGTAAGAAGATAAATAGAGCTCAATTTGTTTTCTTTGAAACTTTTAAGTCTTTTAAATCCAAAAAAATAAATTTATAGAGAAGCTTATCAACTAACACCATTTTGATCGATAGAAACCATAAATTTTTGAACAAGGAAATTTGGAACTATTACATGTTGACATCATTTTTATTCCTCTGATTTTAAAATAACGATTCAATTCCAACAGGACTCGTCCTAATTGATGAGAAAGTAACATGCCCGCAACCGAAATATCCCGGATCTTTTTCGTTCTAATCTGGAGTCACTTCTAGCATGCAACCAATATGCACACGACAACCACGTTCGCCACCCATCATGCAACTAAAGTGCATTCACTGGTTTCAGGACACTATATTTGACGTCAATATTTACAATATTTATGCAAACATCATAATTTTGCATTATATGGCCTTGCGCATTCGCATGCGCCTTCGTATTTAAGTAGAAGTCATTAAAGGGTGACACCGTGAAAATAATCATCAATTCGCATTGCCCCGAACACTGTGCGGCTTCTTTTGCTCGTAGTGAGCAGTAATAATTAAATAACTAATAACGTGAGTAGGTAACGGAGCAAAAAGAAAGGCCCGACCGCCAGACAAACAGCCAGCCATGAAAAAAGGTGCCGCTAATTAAAGGAACCTGCGTTGTCGTCGTCTTTGCATTGATCGAAAATTAGTAAGTTCGGCAATTGAAAAGATACGCAACGCGACGCGACTCTGTGATAGCCTCGAAAACTTCTAGACGGGGTTGGATGACGACGCACGGTGAGATTGCGTTGCTTTTTCCCTTATCAAATCTTATCAGTTTGTCATACATCACCCATATGTGCTCTGCTCGTTCACTGTTGTACCGAATCGGGCGAATTTGTCAAGACACCTACATACGTTCCTTGCGCACGTGAGTTCCTAGAATATTTAGCACTGCGTTATCTTCGATCGTGCATCCAAATCTTTAGATTCAGATAAAACTCCGTCCATTCAAGATTGTTGGGTTTCCTTGAATAGCCGATAGGAAGCTTTCTATCATCATACAAATCAAGTTACAAGAATGCCCAACGACATCAACTATCATTGCAGCCAAACCTCAACAATCAGCACGAAATCTATGAGATAAACAATCTCCAATGTTCTTCGATATCTTCATCATTGCACCTAGCCCGCCACCTTCCATCCAATACCATCCGACGAAAAGATATTTTCTGACGTGCTCTTCCGGAATCACGGCGCAAAAGATATCAGTAAGTGTAATGGTGAAAACGATGGTGCAAGGCGGGAAAAAAGTACGATCACCAACAACAATTAAAATTGACAATGGGGAACAAAAGTGAAGAAAAAACGATCGAAAGAAAGATGAGACAAAATTAAAAAATCAATACTGATCGTATCGCGGAGACACTGTGTTGACAAATATTTGCCGAATTGCGGCAAACATCAAAGCCGGATTTTCCTATTCAAGATCTGCTTGCTTAGGAGGGAGGCACGATTGCAATGAACCCATCCATATTGAGTCACATATGGTGATGGTTGTTCACACATTCATGAGATGAGTAGCGAGAATGTTGTATTTTGTGGTATCGAATTGCATTGACGACAATAAGAACGGGGTTACCGAGTTCAACGTCGCCGATTTATTATTGGAAATTGGCTTTGAATTTTACCGCGGTGAAAACATCAAGGCTCACTTAACATCTCAGTGCATATCCGTTGATGCACGAGTAGATTGGCTGGCTACAGTCTTTTTGTGTTGAAGAAAATCAAGGCTACATACTTCAATAAATGTTATAACAAATCTTTGGCGTTATATGTCTTGATTTCTGCTAGGTATAAAAAATTATGAAACCACACACATTAAATTCTTGCTTCCAAAACTTATTTGACTCCTCTTTTTTATAAATGATCCGTAAATGAATTCACTCTCAAATTGATTTACGTCCTTTCTATACAGATCATTAGATAAAGCAGCGGCTCACACGCTTTTCATATATAAATTTCTGGAAAGTCTTGCAAATAATTTTGTTTAAACCTCACTATAATGAACTGATTCAAATCGAATCTTCGGGGCAATTTTATGGGGCAATAAATCCGAGAAAATTACTCCACTATCATTTTAGAGACTTCGTTTGTTGTAGTTGGAGTCCTCCTGGAAGCCCGCATTTTACCAGCGAATCCGGGACTAGACAAACTTCCCACATCATCTTCTAGGATCGTCTTTCTGATACACCTCCATCCAAGTTTCCACCCATTGGTGGTAAAACTATGTATATAGCTGTGATAAGTGTCTTAAGTAGAGACTTTGGAGTCTTGAGTCATAAATTTACTCACCATAAAATATAAGTTCGCAGTTTATATTTTAATACATTAAAAAGGATGATCATCCAATAATTAGAGAAAGAAGACCACGTTAAACTCGGAAAGCAACATTTTTCCTGGCGTAAATCTTGTAATTTTGATTGTTGCAAGTTTCACAATAATACAACTTTGCACGCTTTGAAACAGGTTTTTAAAGACTTTCCATTCTTAAGGGGGGAAGTAACTTTAGAGGCCGAAAAAAGGTCTTTTTTGCAACTGATTTGTGGGGAAATGAAGACAGTTCTTATTAAATCACTATAATATTTATTTTAGGCGATGTTTGAGGTTGAAAAAAAACATATTCTACAAAAGTGAAAGTTGAAAATTAACAAATTTTTCAAGGATCTTGAAAGCCATGTCGTCGCTGACGTCGTAAATTGCGTAAGCGATGCTGGCTGCAATTTTCATCTGAAATCAACAAACCAAACATTTTCTTACTCGAGAGGGTTTTTTTAGTAGATAGACTAAAATATTTGCGAAATTCGAAAATTAACCCTTCTAAACAGGCTCAAAAAAACAAATTACGATTTTGACGAAAAATTTCGTTGTACTTCCAGTCAAAAATAGTCCCAAAATAATTTGTTTTTGTAATCTTTAGTCTATATAGAACAGTTTTTTATGCTCTTTAAAATGAATGCTAGATGATGAAAATCGATTCACTAGTTTTTTTTATTATCACTTACGCAATGTTAAAAAACATGGTTTCGAGAAAAGGCCGTTTAAAGTTTGTGGTCAAGAGAAAAAAGCTCGGCGCCAGGTACCTCCGGGATGCATCTCTTCCACAATTTTGAGAATTAGCTTTTGAAACTTTGACATAATATTCTTAGGCGATATATCTATCGATTAGAATATTTTTTAAAAAATCGATTTTTTAAACGTGTCTAAAGGTACTTCCTTCCTTAAGCATCTTTTGAGTTGAATTATCATCAAAAAATTATTCTCAAAATGAAACACTGATCGAATATGGACACTGATGCAATGAGAAGTGTTCAAATCAACAAAAGTCAATAAACATCAGTGATTAGGCAAGCTATAAGAAAAAGAGAAGAAAACTCTGAACCTTTGATGATATTTCAATCGAAAAAATTTAGTCCTTATTGAATGAGAAGGTTAAGAGGACATCACTTATAGAGCAGCTTGTAGGTAATTTACCGAAAGTTGGGTTTGAAAGTTTTCGCTTGGCTTTGCGTCGTAAAATACATCAAATTCGAGCCTAATACATTTTTAGTAACTAGGTAACTTTGGCATATATTTTATGACACCACTTTAAAAAGTAACCGCTATGAAATATTAAAAAAATTGAATCGATAAAGCAAACGTCTCTAAATAATTTCAATTAGAAAACAAATTGAAACAGATACTAGCATCTGATTTATTGGCACTCTTGGGAAACAGTTTTTTTAAATAATTTACTAACTAACTATGGCTGATATCAATCAGGATGCGAATGAATCCAAATAATGCATTCTAAGTCTTGTTGCAAGAGTATAAAAGAATGACACAGTTTCCTATGACAATATTTTCACAAACATAAAGTAAAATTTCCAAATTAAAAGGGTATTATCAGGAAAAAAGTTCCATTGAGATGCGTTAGTAAAATTTTTGCAATTTTCAAGCTCCTGCGAATATAATATAAAGATAAGTGCAATTAAGGACTAGTTTTTACATTTTCTTATCAATATTATCGACAAGTATTTTTCATCAAAAGTAACGGGAATAGGAAAGTGGGGGGACGGCAGAGTAGGAGTTGGGTTATACATTAAGGAGTTCTGTGAGTGCATCCGTTCGTCAGTGGGAATTTTTTCCGTCAATCAACTATTTCTGTTTCGGCGAAAACGTGAAATGACTGACTGCCGGGAGCAACGCGCGGCTGTGAAACTTTGTTTTCTGTTGGGAAAACGCCGGCGGAAAGTCTTGTAATGCTTAAAACAGCCCCCCTCAAATTCAAAAACGGACGACAACGGTGACAAAATCAATGCTCTTGTTCGTGAAGACCGTTGCCAAGCCATTGATCAAATTTGTGAGATATCTGGATTGTCATAGAGTTCGATTCAGAAAATTTTATCTGAAGATTTGTACATGAGAAGAGTTGCAGCTACATTTGTCCCTCGCTTTCTCACTGACGACCATAGAGAGCGTCGACTTCAGGCCTGTTTTGAACTACGAAATCAGTTAAATGAGGACCCAGATTTTTTTCTAAGGTCATAATCATGGTGTTATGGATACGACTACGAAACAAAGCAGCAATCAAGCCAATGGCAGACAGCTCTCTTTCCTCGTCCAAAAAAGCATCAAGCACCAATTGTTCACCCGCCTTATTCACCAGACCTTGCCCCTTGCGACTTTTCTTTTTTTATATTCCCTACACTCAAAAGGGGCATGCAAGGAAAACGTTTTGGGACTGTAGAAGAGGTCAAACAAATATCGCTCAAGGGCTGAAGAAGATAACAGAAAAAGAATTCAAAAACTGTTTTGAACAATGGAAGAAACGATTAGACAAGTATATTAAATAATAAATAACAGACACTACTCCTTATACACGATTTCCAATTTTTTATTTCAAATATATATTTCGGACATAAGTTGTGTCCTTCTTCAGTGTTACACTGTGTCACAACTTATGTCCGAAATATATATTTGAAATAAAAAATTGGAAATCGTGTATAAGGAGTAGTGTCTGTTATTTATTATAGAAACACGGTTTAGTATAACTCGTCGAAACTTTATTGATTTAAGTATATTAAAGTCAATGGGAATTACTTTGAAGGCGATTGAAATTTTGTGTAAAAATGTTGAATAATAAAAAAAATTATAACGAAATTCCCGTTACTTTTCGATCCCCCTCGTATGTGATAATAATTGCACTGAACCAAGTGTTTCTTTGTACAATAAATTTATAATTCCTCGCACAAAGTATATTCGGTAGTCAATAGGAAAATATCAACAAGGTTACTGCTCAGGCTAATTTCAGAGTGTCGAAAGCCACATTAATTGAATGGTGTTTGTTATATGAGTCATTTTCTGAGTAATTCAAAAGTCAAATACATTTTCAACCAGAAACTGTGAAATAAAGAATGATTATCAGATTTTAATATCAGAAAAAATAGAAACATTAAATCTCATAATTTCTCACAAAGCGTATCAAGCGCTATCTGCTTTCGATACGAATTTGGCCAATGTAAAAAAGGAACTCATGAAAAGGTTTTCTTACAATGAAAGTCAATTTTTGTTTTTAAAAATATTGAAATGAATTTTAGTGTGAATATATACGACTTGAAAACATGAATCCTTAATAAAAATTCGCTTCCTCCATACAAATATTGAAAATTTTATTGATAATTATTCTATAATCACCAAGGATGTAGTTGAATTAAAGTTTTGGAATGAAATAAAAAAAATGCAATCTATTTTCATGATTTCAACACTTCTTCGATAAATCATCCTTTTGAAAGTCGGTCCGCATAATACATTTTCTCAGTAAAGCTTTATACTATTCTTTATTATTCTTATTCCTTTCAGTAAATGCATTAAAGATATTCATAATCTTTGACAAAAACTATAATAGATTATGACACAACTGGAAATTATCAAAAAAAAATTTGAACAACTGTGTTTTCAGTAGTCATCATCTTTTGTGGAGACTATTTTAAAATTTTATTCTAATATTAATGACAATTTTCGGTAAGATGTGTGCAATATTTTCTATTTTATACAGTGCTTCTGCATCCACATCGCATATATTTGAAGATGTACGGTTTATCATGAACATTTTTTAAGAGTGTCTTTGAAGAAATAACCACTGATTGAACTATTATGGACAACCGAAAAAATAATCTGACCTGTCCTATTTACCAATTGTGTCGGTAGGCAATTATGTTGATCCTGATGTTTGGGATTTGACAATTTTGAAAATAATAAATATTTGAATAAAGACATGATGAAAAATATAATCAAAACAGGTGATTACTTATAAAAAAATTGCTATGTGGCTACAATGTGCATAACATACTGGCGAAGCATTTATTATTCCAGGACATATAATGGAAATATCAAAGAACTTCCCATCGACCCAAACCAGATTGCATTACGCTTCTACAAATAGAAATAACTAATTCTCTCTGATCACTGCTCAAGTTGGAAAACGCGTTGATAGTTTCAAGATGTTTTTTTTTTCAAAGAAAAGTCGTTTAACATAGTCAACCGATGTTAAAGTTTAAATTTCTTATTTTAAAAATATATAAATATGAATCCTGTGTTAAATTCGTCTGTTTAGATTTAACGCAAGATATAAACAACAACGCATTGGATTAAAAGTAATAACAATTCTCAAATTGATATTCATGATTTTTTAAGCATCTCTTTCCTTGATTCTTCAATCAATTTATAAATCTAATAATATTTATTCGATCTCACTCTTCTTGGTATCGTATGAGGGACGGCTATTCCACACCTTGAATATTAAAGTTTCACATGAGGATATTCACCCAAAATCTACATGTAGCCAATTATATTACAAATCAATATTTTTGCTGTAATCATTAACATCTCCTTAACTATTTTTAATAGTCAACATTACAATCACACTCACTAACAATCCAAAATATAGCAACAAAAATTCTACTCACCCGACATTGAGCCCAATTCACTGGAATGATTGTTATTACTTAAATTGGTATTGTTATTGTTATTATTTTCTAACGACGACGTTAAACTAGTTTGTGTTTTTTCGAGAACATCATGATCCATCTTACAATATAATGAGCCGCCATCTCTAAGAGCAAATTCATCACCTTGAAAGCAGACGGAAAAAAAGATACTGTTGAATATCAATACCAGTTTCATCAATACACCAAGAATGAATTGTAATTGCTAAAAAGAGTACAGTTTACAGTGAAAAGTAACTGCCATCTTACCTGGTAATAGACGCCTAGCACATGCCGAACATCGAAAGCATTCCACGTGGAAAATTTTCGTTTTCGCTCGCATTACATAATCGTCTTTTTTAAATAAGCTTCCACATTGATTACATTTCGCACCAAATAATCTACAAAACAATGGAGAAGAGATTTTGAATAATGGTTTTGTGTCGAATTAATCATCGGAATATGTAAATGTATCAGCGACTATATATTTAGTATCTTTCAATGATCCAAGGTCATGTTTGCGAAGTTTGTGGCGATTAAAGTTGCTTTAACACATTCCTCAACAAAAAACTACTGTTTTGCATAAAGTTCAAGATCAAGTTCAAAAGAAGTAGGGACTTTCCTGCTTTGAAAAATCTCGTATCTATTGGGCTCGTCAATCTAATGAGCCAACAAAATGGAAAGATACCTTTCAAGCATATATTTCGGTATGATTTTTGTGGCATTAGCTGTACATACTTCTCGTCTAGATACTTTTTATGAACGGTATCGTAACAATTAAACGGAAATTCCCACACATGGCTGTGGACCGAACCGTTTCTGTCCGAAGCGCTAATATTTCATTTACACACGGCCATCTTGTGAATTTTTTAGTCAAACATACGACGATCACGTATTTGTACAATTTATAGGTTATGAAATGTGATTATTGGTTTGTTGACGGTCAAAAAATTAAAGGAGAAACTAACATAACCGATAACATTGATTGTACGGATGGACAGTGTGGTTTCGGAGGAATTTCGGACTCGGGTGATTTTCTCAGAGAAAGGTTGAACAAGGTCATCCGATGGCCTAGAATATAATAAAATTGTTGGTCTAATTGCTTCATTAGTATCGGTTTCAAATTAGGTAGTTTTCATAGTTACTTGTGTGAACATGTGTGAAATATAGTTTAGATTACTGACATTTGACTCACTTTTTCAACTATTATTTATTCATCCAGAAAACAAACAACACAATACTCAGATTACGATTGGATCGCACATTTTAGGTATAGTTTCAATTAAGTAAGGGCCAGAGCGCTTGCATCCTATTCACCGAGTACCAGGTTCGAGGCTGCTTGGCGACAAGTAGTTTCTGAAATTTGAATTTGGTGCTGGACTATCAATTCACTCAACTGTAAATGAGTATCTTAATCAAGTCAGAGTTATAACTACGGGCGAGCGTGTTGCAGACCACTTCACCTGCTAGTGTTCCGTTGGTCAAGTAAATAAGGTAACTCTGACATTTCCTCAAGGCAGCATTCAGCACGCAATGTTACAACACATGTTCTAACACAGATATCACATATTTAACAGTAAAAGAAATTTAACTAGTTCGAAATCTAGACTTAATGATTCTGTGTCCTTTGGTATTACACATGTTTAACGAATGATTTTACTACTATAATTTTAAAAACGGATTCGAAATTGATTTTATTCTTTACTCGTGGTGTATTTTTTTTCAAACTACTTAGTAACTAGTATCAAAAGTTTCAAAATTTTTTTGAAAATATTTCATGTTTTGCCCCTGATTACTTCTACCCCCTGAATATTTCAAAAACTATCAATCGTACATAAAATTTGATACTTTCCTGTTGACAATGAGCAATTTTTATCCGAGCAAAAATTAGCATACCAACAATGTAAAGTGAGATATTGGCAAAAACTGATTGACTTTTGGCCTTGAATAATTCGCAACGCACAATAGATTCTAAAATGCTGTTGTTTCACATTGTTCGCTTTGCCAAGATAAAAAAATGTGTTACAACAAAAATTCACTTGGGTTTACTTAAAAGCTTGAGCTTGTTTTGTTTAATTTTTCAATCAAAAATTTTCTTAAATAGTTTTTCGAAGCCTTTCAAAAACAACGCTTTGATTGATTTGGCTTGATTTTTTGATTTTTTATAGAAATATTTGTTGACATAAAAAAACGGACGAAAATGTTTAATTCGGGTCTCACTTAATCAAAAGTTAAATCTATTAAATTAAAACGAATAAGATTGTTTTTTGACCCAATGGCTTCCTTCA
The DNA here is from genome assembly GCA_963942545.1 of Oxycera nigricornis. Lineage (NCBI taxonomy): Eukaryota > Metazoa > Arthropoda > Insecta > Diptera > Stratiomyidae > Oxycera > Oxycera nigricornis. The sequence goes on along the minus strand of OZ012662.1, from coordinate 27,641,698 downwards.
AAAATTTTAGCAAAATTAGTTTTTAGAAGATAGTGCATACATTACACCGGAACAAAATGATTTATTCTAATTTTGTTTAAAGTTTATTACCTAAATTATTTTTTTCCATCTAAGTGATTTTGTAGATCAAAGCTCCTATAGCAACAGTTCTAGTAATTCCAAAAAAGACTGTGAATGCTGATCACTGTAAAGGAGCTTAAGAATATTTTAACCGCCGAGGACTTATTATCAACCAATGAAGAGTTTTCATCAGATATTAAAATCTGCAGGCCTAGATACCGCCTCACTACATGGAAACATTTTGAATTTTGATGTTTTTTCTAGAATGTAGAGCAAAAAAACAGGCGATCTGGCTAAATTTTAACTAATATTTTGATAAACTTCTTATTTTAAAGTAAATAATTATTTGAACTCATATTAGAAATGAGCGGCTGTACGCAATCCTGTTTAGTAATCTACGTCGCATTGAATCATCTATTAATCAAATTAAAATATGAGTGAAGTATAAACTGTTCAGCCAAGTAGTTTAAGATAAGTTCCTTGAAGCTATTTTCTTTTTCTTATAATTTTTTTCCAGTAAGTAAAGTAGCTAAAGTAAGTAAGAAAACTTATTTAAAAATATTGTAGATAATTGCACAGAAACCAAACAACCTTCTTTTAAATAGCTCCTATTGTAACTCAACCCCATCTGTAAATATAAAAATATGCCCCCTAAACAACTGCGAAATTTCTAAAAGATAAAAAAAACCTAAATAGAAAGCTTATAGCTGAAATTGATGGATTTTTCAATGATAGATTTCATAAAAATTAACAACCCAACCGAAAAACTCACATCAAGTATGGTTTTCAATTTAGGTATTTTTCACAGTCTTGAAAGCATTCTACCAATAAAAAGTACCTAATAGTAAATGTTGGAAATAATTTCTGTGCATATTTTTTATTTAGAAAAATTGACGAGGTAGAGTATTTCCAACTCCATTTCTGAAAGCAAGTCAGGACCGTACTGTCATAAGAACTCTTTAATCTAATTCAGAGAATTCTGAAAAACCACCGACAAAAGAATTTTTTGCAAAATTAAAAAAAATGAGTAAATTTATATGTAAATATTCAAACAATGTGCAAAAAAAATTTGTTATATTTTTTGAAATATAATTTCTTAAAAGTATATTGACCAACTCTTGATAAAAATTTTTTTTTAGCAAATTTATGATACTTTTGAAGAAAATTATAATCAATTCCATCTTTGAGTTCCAAACAGTACCGAATTACGCTAAAATTTGCTTCAAATATATTGCAATGATTTTGAAACTCATTTGTACTAAACATCTAAACATCTATCTACATCAATCAACGAAGGGAAGAAGAAGAGAATGATATCACAAAATTTATTTTTATGAAAATTTCTCAAAAAAACCAGATATACGACTCCATATTCAAAATATATATTGAAGTTCAATTAAACGCATAAAGGAATTTTTCTCGGAGAAAAATGTCGGCTTATTTTTTCGTTTCCGACTTATTAAGCGGAGAGAACTCTGTTAAAACGGCGAAAATGAATCTTTTTTTAAATGTATATAAAAAAGCTATTAATGATATGGTCCTGAAATTTGAAGTGCATATATATTGAGATTAAAAGTTCAGATTCGCATTATTAAAAAAAATGGCGGTCGTTTCGACCAAGCGCTTGAGCAGTGCCAAACAAAAAAAGCGGATTGCGCCTCTTAAATCCTCAGAAAAATATCCATATATGACCATATACTACTGCTGAGTATAAGATACTGCATGGGCTTTAATTTAGGTCAATAAGTAAGTTTTTCGTGATTTGGTACACGTTTGAATATACGTGTAAAGATTTTTGATTTATTTTTTCAATTGAAAAAAGTGTTCTAGAACCATCAATTTTTTTTTGCTCTAAATTTAATCCCATGTAGTCGTTAAATAGTTGATAAGTATGTGTGAAAAATTTCATGTAAATCGGATAAGTAGTTTTTGCATAAATCTAGGACGCACACAAAAAAGCATGTTTTTAGTAAAATACGTTTAAAGTTTCTGTGATTTACGAGAATTATCTCGTCTTTTTCGACTTGAAAGCATTTTCAATCACAATTTTTTATGTTTACGCTGTGAAATTCATTTTTTATGTTTACACTGTGCAATTCAAATATGCACTAACTTAGACTATGTAATAAAACTTGCATTAGAGAGTATAATAGTCGAATAGGTATATTGCGACATATGTTCGGGCACTTGAAGGCCGCTTGCGCTCCAAAAAATAAAGTAGGACGGAGGGAGACTACGAGCGCTGTAAAATGTAAAGCAGTTTAGATATCAATATCAAATTTTGTACATGTATTTTTAAGTTACTTTTCTAACGAAATATCTCAAGAAAAAAATTGAATTTTTTTTAATGACTCGTCTACTGTTCTTCTCCTGACTCCAAAACTGACTCGATTGATTTCTTTTCGCTTTTATTCGTTTTCTTCAGTTTACCTCTTTAGTCTTAAAATATGGGAATTATATATGGTCCACTAATTTACTCGAAATATTTACTACAACCTTTGTGCAGAAAAATCATCTTGGCTTATTTAACAAGACAATTATCGTTAAGTCAAGGTTACACTACTTAGTAATCGGGGCAACATTCAGCAATGTCCCCGACAAAAATTCCTCCAGCAAAAGGTCGTTTCTGTGGGGTGTTGTCGAAGGTTCTACCAAATACCTACATATAAACTTAATGCGGGGTTCAAATTACGAATCCTAGCGACGAATTCATTCAATCTCTTGAAGACTATCGGGGTCATCACTGAAAGGCGAACCTATTTCGGTAGAAATACGGTCACATTCCGTTATTAAGTCTTTGTCCTTGCTTACTGCATTAATTTTAATCGCCGTAAAAACGCACGCATATGCGAAATTACCTCAAGACAGGTGAATTTAGCTACCAGAATGCAAAAACTACATTTTTGAGGCAAGAGAGACTCAATAGTTTTCTGATTTTTTTTGGAAATGAAAAGACAGTGTTTAACAATGCTGACTTTGATTAGGTTGGTAATTTTACTTGTAGATGTTTGTTTATAAAATATATTTAGCAAATTCCTTTTTAAAATTAGATTCTGAATTGCGGCTGGAAAGAACCTTCTAAAGATTCACAAACAATTGAGAGTAATATGGATAAGCAAAAATATGCATACCGACATCACAACACTATAAATATTTAGATGCTAGCAATGAAAACCTAAAAATATTACCTAATAGGACTCTTAAAATAAGTAGCTCTATAAATTCATACTTCAAATTCAATTTTTTGGCGAAGATATTCAATTCTATGAGTAATATCATATTCTTTGGCGAGGAAACATTTGTCAGTTACAAGCTAGTGGTAAAGTTTTTGAAATATATGAGTTCTATTAGTGTAATTTATGGTAAAAATATGTTATTGCAGCTGAGGTTATGGGGTTCGCTGGGGTTATTTGTGTCAGCTTCTTAATAAAAAAAATGTTATTACGGCTAAAATCGTAGAGTTTACTTTACCAATTTGTTTATTTTTTAGAAATGGATGCATACATTTCAGTTAAGACTGATAAAGAAATTTTCACGATTTTAACTATAATAAAAAACAATATTTCCACTGCCTCAAAATTTTCAATAAAGTCAATTTTCGCGCTACATTGCACAACAACAACAAAATGACTCACGTCCTACAAAAACACTGTTTGTGCGCCAAGCCGCTGTTTACCTCTAAAGACCAGCCATCCGAGCCACATTATACAATCGCTTCCAGGTGTAAAAATCTTATTTCATAAAAATCTGTTTGTCTTACGACTATGTTTAAACTTACAGCAGCACGTGGTGCGGAATAATAAAAAAACCGAAGTTAAGAAGTGAAAAAAAATTTTGGTAGTCTGCTATCCAAAAAAATTATCACATACATGTTAACCACCAAAACACATATGTGTATATCGTCTATAGGAAAGATTATCATCGCTGGTTTGTAACAAACATTTAACAACAAAAAAAAGTCTTTGAAATAAATTCAATGTGATATTGGTGGTTACTCACTGACGTGACTGGTTAGTTTATATGCAAATAGTGCCACCAACAATAGTAGCCACGGTGACAATTATTGAATAATACAGAAAAAATATTCTGTGTACCACTCTGCGAAAGGTAGAATGCAGCTAGATCTTTGTGTACTTGTGCATTTAACTATTCATTGTGTTTTTATTGTCACATTTTCATGTTGAAAACGAGACGAATGAAGGTGGAAACTTACCTAACATAATCACGTTTACAATAAGTTTTTCCATCTCTAACGAAACATGTACATTTTTCATCAAGAAATTGTCGACATTCCTGACACTTTAGACAAGCTCCGTGCCATTCTAGGTCAGGTGATACGTGAAATATGTATTGATCGTGAATTTGTCCACCGCATCCAACACATAGAGAAAGGCGTTGTTTTTCTGGAAGAAAAGAAAATGAATTTTTAAAAAAATATTTAAGTTTTTAGATAAATTTTTTAAAGGTTTCTGTATGAGGCAAGTCAATTTTGCTTTGCAAGACACGAACCGATTTTTTGGGGCTAAACATTTTTCGAATATTTTGGTTCTTAGCGAAGAATGTACGTTTGCAGGTTTATTAACGGAAAAACTGGAGGAAACGAAAGTACTGAAATGTATTGAAGATGTATGAATGGCATGGCAATAGTGCGAATATGTATGACATATTAAAAAATAACAGTATTGCGATTCAACTGCTTAGTACGACGCACTAGACACTCATGTCGGCTTAAAGAGTATTAACATCACACCATCCATGCAAATGTTGAACCAATAAATAGATACTTTAAGATATTAACAACATCAGCAAGTATTTTTCAACCACTACCTATTTGCAAGTTCATTTTGAAGTCTTATTTGAGTCTTTTAAGCACACCAGTTACATTTTCAACAAGCCGCGAGGTGCGACCCTTGAGGTCCACACGGACAACTTCCCAGTAATATTTACAGAAATATTAAAAATATTAAACACAATAATAACTATGGAAATAATACTACTTTTAATAATAAAAATATATTTCTCATAAAAGTTATTGGAATGACTTCATATTAATCGTAAAACTAAGTAAAATATATGTATTACAAATAATGAAGGACGTAACTGAAATTTCACGAATACCAAAGAACAAAAATCCTAAAAACTACAATTTTTTTATTTTATGAAAGCTTTTCAAAGCATATGATTTTAAAAAGTGTTGACTACAAAACATTTTACCATTCAAAACGTTGATTACCACAATTGCAAATTTGATTTGATTTGTATTGGTTTTCAAAATTTAAGCAGTTTTTTTTATTAAAGTTAAAACACGGTTCTGTGAAGACTATTAAAAATATCCGCAAATTATGCAAATAATAATAAACTTTGATTGAGTTTACAATAATGTCTTTAGAATAAGAGATTTAAGGTTTAAAAATTCGTATGAACCCTTTTTCCATGGTGACTTTGAATGATTTTTTTTATTTTTTATTCAATTTGTTTTGAAATCATGAGAAAATATTTTGCTGGTCTTTCTAAAGAAATTGATAAAAGTTTATAAATTTTATAAACATTTATTATTACGATGTTAATTTTATTAATTATTAATTAATTTTTTATGTAAAAAACACTAATTTTCAATATTTTTTATTAAATTAAAAAAATTGCTTTAAAGATTTTTTTAAAATTAAAAAACATCATCAAAATGTTAATACGCGTCGATTGACTTCTCAATGATGCAAAGATTATATTTGGTTCTCGAGATATAATGAATGACATAAATGACCATGAAGGTCATGATGACTTTTAATGATATTTTGTTTTTAATTTAATTTTTTTGTAATCATGAAAAAAACTTTTGGTGATTTTTTTTACAAAAACTGTTTGGAGTATATAAATTATATAAACATTGATTACTGCGTCTTGAAAATCAGGTTAAAAATTTGATGTTTTTGAAAAAAACCCAATTTCTTGAACTTTTTTTAAAAAAATTAAAAAACGGCTTCAACGATTTTTTTAACTTTTTTATAAAGTCACGTAAATTTTAATACGCTTCGATTGACATCTTGATGAAGCAAATCTTACGTTTGGTTCGCGAGATATAGCGCATGACAGGGTTGACCTTCAAGGGGTGAAAACAACAAACCCCCCCCCCCCCCGACCGAAGTGTCCCAAAAACTAATCAGTTCTCAAGATTGCAAAGACGCTTCGATTGACACCTTAACGAAGTCGATACAACTTTGTTTACGTGAGTTATGCTCGTAGAAAAACTGTCCGCGAACGCACGTACGTACGTACATACACACACACATACATACTTCTTTCTAAAAACACTTAAAATATACTCGTAAAACCTCAAAACGTAAAGATATGTTGAAAATTTCAATTTCGATTTTCGAGGCGATTACAAGAACTTCCCATATACTGGGAAGTTAAAAATTGTAATTTTGTATATTTCTCATTAATATGGGCTTACAAAACTATGCATATTATCTGGCCCAAAAAATAAATAAATAAACAAACTCTGCATACAGGGTTTCTGCTATGTATGGAATGAATTAGTGGTGCAATTTAAGGTCACCTGATATCAATATTTCTGAGCTCTTGCGAATTGAGCCCACACAGGGCCTTTGAAAAGTCTGTTCAGTCTGTTGTTCAATTTTGAAATATTTTGCAATCGGATTGGCATTTAACTTATTTAATAGACTGCCAAAATGTCTGCAGGAGTACTAAAAAAACATACTGATGTACTTAAAATTGAACGAAATTATTGTTTCTTGGCACATTCTTTTTTTCAATATAGTTAAACAATAACAGCAGGTTACTAGAAAGTTAGTTTCTTTCCTGTTCTTCACTTTCTTCGGCCTCACGGCATGCAGTATGTGGTGGTGTTTAAGGAATTATAAACAAAGATGTCCAATGTCTTAAATGTTGTATTTAAAATGCGTCTAAATCTTACGACAATCATGTTTAGCAAATTGTTGTCACATTAAATTCAAATCAGCAACAGCATCCAACAAATTGTTGTCTTGTGCTTGTCTACCTGTTCACTTTCAAAGTTGCATTTGAAATTCCAATCGTGGACATCTTGATAAAAATCAGATTCAGATCAACGATAAATTAGTAGTTTTCCCCCCGTCATGATCGTCATACGTTCAGCTTTTTAACAATGGGAAATGCTATGCCAGTCGCCATTGCTGCTGGATCCTCATCGTTTTGCTCACCACCATTGGTACGCCATAGTGTGGCGTGGCGCTTCCACCCAAAAAGAATGGAACAACAAAAGCCCAGCAGTTAGTTGACTTGCGTCCAAGTCGCCAAGGTGGTGGAGTGGTGGTGGTGGATATTGCGAGGAGGCCAGAAATCGAACTCGCTAAATTCTCATCGAAGCCATCAAAAAGACAACAAAGCGCTCAGGTGCGTCAGCCGTTCAGGTGTGGATACACACCTCAATAGACAACGTGTAAATACCGCTCGTGTGCAGTTATATAAATGGACTATATATAAGTTGGAAGCAAGCGAGGCCAGCGTCAAAGAGTGGTAACAAAAGCATTTCGTGCTGTGCCCCCCTCGCCTGCTGTGGACCCCATACTGGGCTCACGTTGCCGGGCGCTCCGCATTCAGCCTGGAATACCATTCTTGTATCTTCTGGCTTAACCGTCGCCGTCATGAATAATTTATAAAGGCGGAGCACTGGAGTTTGGGTCCGAAATCCCCCTTTTCTTTGCTAGCGGCGGACGCCGACGATGGTTCTGTTGTTCTTTGGGCCGAGTTGTTGCTCCTCATCTTTTTCCTTCGTGTCGTCGTCTTGTTATGTTAAAGTTTTTGCCTGATGTCGCTTGGAAATTTCAACAGTGTTGGGCGCTGAAGCTGAATCTGAATCTTAAATCGAAGAGTGAACTCCCTGTCTGTAACTTGAGGAGTTGGCATTCGTATCGTGTCCCTTTGTATCTTCAGATAAAAGCTGAACTTGCGCAGTCCCGCCCTTCCTGAAAGGTTTCATTTTCAACCTTTTTTTCGTCGTTTTTGTTGCTTTCGTGAGCAGCTCCCCAGCCATTCAAACACCCATTCACCCATCCATCGATACAATGCATTGTTTTTCATTGAAATTGTTGAGTTTTCTTGATCTGATTTTTGTGTGGAAGTCTTTTGTCGGGACTTCTGTTGCTTTGGAATGTTCTTGGGCAACTTGATTTGCATATTTTAAATTTTAAAGTTGTTTTAAGGCAATTTTTTCCACCGTTCCGAATAAATTTAGAGGTAGTCCGACGAAATGGAATGTTGCCGCAAATTATCAAAGGAAATTGTATTCAGAGCGGCACAAAATTGTTGCTGAGGTGCACAGCATCTAATGTGTTTGTGAATCTGTTTGGTGGGGATTTCGACAGACTTTTGTGACTAAACTATGTTGAACGGCGTTCATTTTGAAGCAATTTGATTTGAGTTACTTTTTATTGTTACGAAAAACATATATTCAACAGGTCCGACATCCAAAAATAATTTAATCGTGATTATTTTCCAAACATTACATATCCTTTAAATTCTTGTTGTAGATGCGGATTTTTGATAATTATCATCTGTTTCATTCAAAAATCTAATATTTTTTCATGAAAATATTTTGACTTAAATTCTAACGTCATTTTTTTCTTGAAGAAATGGAACAAAATTTTATCAGAAAAGCTACATTTTCTCTGTTTTTGAAAAGTCATGTTCTCATGACATAAATTTTCGCATACATTCTGGATACATAATGACTTTGCAAAGTTAATAGTCTGCAACTTGTGTAGATACTGCCTGAATTCTCATTAAGCAGAGTCTAAAATTCCAAAAATGTCAACAAATTATTATCAATCATGGAAAGTATTTCTTTATGGCTCTAGAAAAATTCAACATACTACTCAAAGTTGTAGTAATCCTGGAAGTTATTTTTCGTTCGTCAGATAATTGATTTTCTCTCATTTCATAGAAAATTAATTTTGGCTTCTATGCATTAGTGTTTTCAACAATTGGATTTATCATATTTATGAACACAAGAGTTGGGTTATTTAGTTTTTAATAGAAAATAAGATTTTCTCGAAAATATAAGCACAAATGTCCATTATATATAAATATTGTAAATAATTGTGTAGAAGTCTACTAGTTGAAGCGAAAAACTATCAGTAAAAAAACATTGTTTACATGAATATTGTTTTACATATTTTATTAGGATATTGTTGAAATGTTCTCGCCTCGAAAATTGAAGAAAAAAACTACGTTCTAGCACTAGCGAGAGGGAAGAGATCTAAGGTAGGCAGGGCTACATGGGGAAGGAGGCACCATGAAGTACACCAAATAGAATCACATGGTTTATGGAAATCTTCTAATTTATGAATTCAATTCAAGATTAGACAGTGGATTCATTTAGATTGTCGAATTCGTAAAATGATGATCATAGTTTTGAATACACTTTGAAATATTTAACTTTTGTCAGTATGTTTCAAGGGTAGAAGTTTTTACATATGCATAATGTAATCATCCACTTATTCGTACGATGGATTCATAGTTATCATAAAAACGAATAGGTGCCACATTTCTTTGCAAACGACGAGACATAATTGCATCAGTACGTCTCTTGTGAGAATCCAGCGGAGTATGGCATAATGTGTAGGCATGATTGTTTTGAGTACTTGTTACATTATATAATTTATGAATTGAAAAGTCATACTATCGTGGGAGAAAAATTGATAGCTTGGTGATAGTGGCTTGTATAAAATTGCACAGTAGGAATAATAAGACTGACATTAACGTGCTTTATACTATTGAATAGAATTGGTTTCTTTTGGCTTGGAAACCAACGGCAGCTGTTTTATCTGTTGAAGCTTAAACTGTGCCATAATTTCTCCGACTTGGTCCCTTTTGAAGATAGCATCAGCCAAACTCTATTTTTTTGATTAAGTTTGAATGAACCAAAAGATACAATAGCGATGTTAAAATCACATACACATTTCAATGAAAATTTTGAAATTGTTCCAAATCCCAATTTGACCAACGATTACACCAGCGCCACCAGAAGGTCCATGCACTATAATCCTAGATCAACTTCATTTTTCAACTTAAAAATTCTCCAACCATGTCCATTTTTTGCATTTTATATTTTCGTTTCGAAAACAGCTATTCCGCTTCGAAAATAAATCTTCAAACATAGGGTGCAAAAACTTGATCTAGATCCAATTTATGGGTCCCAAAAAGCAATTTTCTACTCCTTTTTAATAGTGAAGACGTTTGAGTTTTCGTATTTTTTTTATAAAATTTATTAAATGGATTTCAAGCAAAATATGAATTACGAAGTACATATTAAAAATATGACTTTCAAGATTCTTATGTAGTAGGTTCTAGGTGTTGCTTTAATCACGTATAAAAATGCAACGGAAAAATCCTCAATTCAATTTATTTCTTTAACTTACGAATTGATGCTGATCTTAAGATTTTTCATGAATTTTTTTGTGACAGTAATTAATTTTAAACCAATATGCTTTATAAATTAGGTAAATCATATTTTTTTAGAAATTGTTTCATAAACTTTTTAACTAACAAAGTTTATTAGCACATCTTTAGGAATAAACGATTTTTAAATCTAACTTAAATCAGAGTTTCAGGATTATTTTAATTGATTGTTGACAAATTGGAAATACCCACTATCTTTTTCTTACATTTTAGTAGGTATCGTAAATTTTTTCTTCAAATATTTGATGCAAAACTCGATACATTATTTGACTGCATTTTTGAAGGAATTGGAGTTTTTCCGCTCCACTTTTCATCGAAGTTATTATCAAATCCTTGAAAATTATCCCAGGTAGCTGTAAAAAAATTCAGCTAAAAACATTGAAAATTGTCAGTTTTGCTGCAGTTTTGTTGGTCCAACCTTATTTTGCGGTAGGCAGAATATTTCGGTGCAGGTTCATCTCAAATTAAAAACTCAAAAAACTTTTTATAGTTTATGCCCTTGGCTCGTGTTTGAACGAAGGAATTGAAAAAATGAAATTTAAAAGTTTTGAAATGGATTTAAATGAATTTTCGATTAATATTTTTTTAAGCATTTTTCCGATTCTCATCGTTTTAAAAATATTTTTTTTCGTATAAAACAAAAACGAGTCGACCGAATGAAAATCCCTTCGATCAAGCACGAGTCAATACTATAAAGTGGAAATGTGCAAAGTTTCAGCAAAATCGGTCGATTGGTTCTTGAGAAATCGTGCCTACCGCACGAAAAAAGTTTCGAGAAAAACGCGTTTAAAATTTTTTTTACCGCGATTTAATGAATTAAAGTTATTTTTTAGCGATTTACATAGAGTCGTCGATTCCATGTCCATACAGTAATTTGTTTGCCTAAATTGCGACGTCCAGAGCATCCTTCTGGTGTTTATAATCTAGAAATACTATACTTACATATGAAATAAAAAAATTTCGGTCGATTTTTTTAAAATACAAGACCTATGTAATCCGTTAAGGCAGTTTTCTTTATAAATTTACAAATATCCCGTCGAAAATTCAGGCATGAAATCTGAATGCAAGTTAATTTGCATAGACTTTAGCAGTAGAATTATTGCTTGGAATCATAGTATCTAAAAAAATGTGTTTATTTATTTATTCAAGCATAAAAAAGGATTACAAAGTATATTTTTTGTTTTACTTGGAATTTTGCTGTTTGATTTCCTGAATTCATTGACAGATCTAGCAATAATTTTAGGAGAGAAAATTTTAAGTAACAGTTTGAATTTTCAATAAACATAGAAATAAGAACAAATAAAAGGTTTCTTGGTCTTTCGTAAACGTAATATATTTTATGGCGCTTAATTTTGGATGAAGTTTAATCGATTGAAAAAGCTGTGAACTTGCAATACACTGATTAGTGTTTTCTTACATTTTTTTATCCTTTCTGCAATCACTACTTATGTATTAACCTATTTCTACGGAAGGCGTCTATTAACATCCAAATCAGTAAGTAACCGTTTGAGTTATTGTGAAATTCGTAATTTTAAAGTTCAACAGCGGTTAGCTAGCCCAATGCAGCTTGTTTTTGGTACTCGTGTATTCATCAAAAATGCTTCACTAATATGTTACATAACATAAGAATTCAAAAACTCTCCCACAAAAATAACATATCTAAAAATTATCAACGACCAGTACATTATTTATGGTTCCACATCTGCAACATGTTGCTTGGGGCGAAAATTATCTATTCTTAGTAATCTCATCAATTTAATGTCACCCATAACTTATGCATATAAATATCAATTTTAAGACTTGAGACTTTGCCTTAGAAACTTATGGTTTCGAATTTCGAAATTAGATCTTTTGATGAAAAAAGCTATAGCTTAATAATCACCGATAGGTTTCTTATCAGACTATTATATTTTTAAACGGAGAATTTTATACATGATTGAATCAAAAGAACAAGATCGTATTTAATGTGGACGTGTCTATACGTTAAAAAGGATCGTGGGAAATATTTGGAGAGTGAAAACTGATTTGTGTATGAATGGATATTTTAATAAACATTCAAAATAATATTTGCTCTTTTTACTTCTCTTTTGCCAAAAATAAACGTTTGCAAAACGAACCACATTTCAGCACAAATAAGAAAACAAAAGTAAATGACCTGTTTTTCTTATTAAAGATCAATTTCTTCAAAAAATATATGGTAATACCTGAAAGATCATTGCATTGGATTCATGATAAGAACAACGTTACATTTCTTATTTTAAAAATAAGGAAAGACTTTGAATATATAACAAATTTGCAAATGTTCGTGAAACTGTGAGTAAATGACCGCCTTATCCGTTCATTTATATTATTAATATATATTTATGTTGCAATGTGTGTTTAATATGTTCGTAAACTATTTTTTGGCACCTTTGCTTTGCTTTGCTTTGGTCCATTGAGCTAGAGTCTTTCTTTGATATTTAAAGTACCAGGTGGCGTCTGAGACACGATTTAAAGCCAACTGGAAGTTAATAGGAAGAATGAAAGATAATAATATACTTTTCGCAATAGGGTTCCTAAAGTCGAACCGTTGAAAATATACACTAAGTAAACATAGTTTCCAAACATTATCTAAAAAGTCAGGAAATAATATATAAATGGACCTAGTCTTTCATGTTTTATTGCGAAACATTTAAAGGCCACTATTCCTTCGTTCCGACAAATTAGTAAGATTAAAACAATTTTCAAACATAACATAAATCACACCAATTACATCAATTGTGTTAGGTTGTTAATTATCAACAGCTTGTGGTGTTGTTGCGGAAACTATAGATTTAACACTTACTCTCAAAAAAATCTAGTGGCGTCAAGTCGCATGTATGTTTTGACTCAAATTGATGTTCTATTTTATCAAAACCATAGTTTCATTAGGTGTGCGACCATCTTCTGAAAATCACATGCCATATGTACAAATATGGTACACAGTCTCGTAATATATATCGAAAAACAGTTGAAACCATCAGACAACTGCTGATTGGGAATTCGCATCTTTTTGAATTTAATAAAAACGTCTATCTTGAAGTGAGCGTCACTATAAAAGAAACGTTTGCATCGTTGGTTGAATTGAGGAAGAAGCAAAAAATTGCAACATCTTCAAGATGTTGCGAAACTGCCAAGCAATATTGAATACAACTATCAAAATTTCCTTGACTTTTCACTTACAAATATTGAGCTTTCGTCAATTAAAGGTATTTTCAATGTTATTGGAAAATCCTGAATGTACACTGTATAGCTAATACCATGAATCGGTTATTACGAAAAGGAAATTTGTGACATGCAAGGCAATTCAGAGGAGAAGAAAAAAGCAACAGTTAAATGACAGAATTTACAGATTTTTTTCGAGTTACAATCGAAGCATATTGAGCCTATTTACATATTAGAACAGTCAATTGGGAGTTTAGCGTGCATTTTCAAAAGGCAGTAAATTTTTTATTGCAATGCGTGTGAAATGCTATAATTAGCTTAAGTTCAATTTCCTGGGATCCCCGATGATGGCGTTTGGGCTCCATCTTGAAAACAAAAGAAAGTGGGACACCCCCATATCTCCCAATCCGTGGCTTCCACAAGAATGTTGTGTATGGCAAACTTGCGTAGAATATAATTTTTAGCAAGTCGTCCATACATAACATGCGTCGTGTCAATAATAAAAAAGACACAATCCAAAAACTGTACCCAAAAAGGGGGGAATAACTTTCGGGTGTCACAACTTTTTTAATTTCACGTTTAACGCAAAACACGTTGGGATACTTTTCTACGATAATTTTGTCGCAAATCGTTTGCGGTATTGATCGTTCCAAGCACTGCACATAAACGGGAGTTATTCCATCCCAAAGGGGAGAAAGTCGCGTGAAAAAACCGTTTTAGGCCAAATAATCGACTTTTGGTGGCGAACTCCCCGTTACGAAACTCGCGGAGCATTTTGGAAGGCAGCCGGATTTTTGGCGCAATGTATAGTATGCCTTACTGTGAGCTTAAATCCAAGTTTCTGGGGTCGCAGCCTCAATCCTCTGGGCTCCATCTTGGAAACAAAAAATAGTGGGACATCCCCCATATCTTCGAAACCATCGCTCCCACTGGAAAGTTTAATATGGCAAACTTGTGAAGAATTTAACTTTCAGCAAGTCATGCATACATCACTTTCACGTGGTTTTGACAATAAAAGAGTTACAAGCTCAAAATGACATCCTAAAAGGGGGGAACATCTTTCGAGCGCCACAGCTTCATTGTTTTCACTTTAACCCCAAAACTTATTGAAAATAACTTTAAGGCAATTTTGTTGCAAGTCGTTTGCGGTATTGATCGTTTTGATCGATGTACACTGGCGGGAGCTATTACGTCCCAAAGGGAGAAAACTCACGTGAAAAACGCATTTTTAGGCCAAATAATCGGCTTCCGATGGCAAACCCCCCATTGCAAAACTCACGGAGCATTTTAGTGGGCAGAATTTTTTTAATTGCAATGAGTAGTATGCCTTTATGTGAGCTTAAATTGAAGTTTCTGGGATGGCAGCTCCAATCACCTCGGCGCCATCTAAAGAACAAAAAAAAGTGGGACGGCCCCATATCTTGCAAAGCACCGCTCCCACAAATAGTTTAATATGACAAACTTGTGTAAAATTCAATTTGCAGTAAGTTGTGGATACATCATTTTTACGTGCTGTCAATATTAAAAGATTTACACGCCAAAAACGACGTTGTAGAAGGGGGGATCATTTTTCACGCGCCACAACTTCTTTGTTTTCCCTATTACGGCGAAATTCGTTCGGAAGTAACTTTTAGACAGTTTTATCACCAAACGTTTGCGGTATTGCTTGTTTTGGTCACTGTACCATGTCGGGAGTTATTACGTCTTGAAGGGGGTCAAGTTACACGAAAAAAAGCATTTTAACACCTGTTTATCTGGTGCCTTTTGAAAATGCACGCTAAACTCCCAATTGACTGTACTATATGTTATGCTTATTCTTCAAGAATTTGATCTGGTGGTCAGACAAATTTATCAGAGCATTTTTGAAAACATCAGAAATAGTATTGGATTCAAGGAAATCGTCATCTATTCAATGATAACTAAACTCTTATTCTGTAAAAATCAATAATAGTGATATCACATTATAAAATAACCATAAAAATTAATAAAAACTTTTCAAAAGGATGGCATTTTCTTCTTCTTTGAAATGATTAAAAATAGTATCACATAATGAACTGAAAATCAAGACTCTTATCAGGGACTCCATAAGAATACATCTTCATTAAAACTATCGAAAAATGTATCTAGTCATTCATGAGCATTTTTGCTAGAATCTGACCATAAAATTTGCCTATTCGCCTTCAATACATCGTACAGAAGTTAAGTAGTAGACTACGTGAAATAAATCAATGGACGGTTAACTGACCTCTGCTCGAATTAATCTCGAAAAAAATATCAAAGAATTTCAGAGTCCGTGAAAAAAAATGTTCTGATTGAAGTCTTTCAATTTGACAAAAACATTTTCTATGTTAGAAAATAACAATTAAATTTTATTTTACCGGGACAAAAGCCTTTTGAAAGCCAAACTTAGTTTTTGCATCCCATTTTGAATTCATATATTGGCAATAGCGGTTTCTAGGATGAAATAAATGTTCGAAAATCAATAGATTTTCAACGATACAAACTATGAGGATAAAATTTAGTTCTAGACCATGCCGAAGAATGACTTATTAAGTAACATTAAAATTCAAATTAAAATTTCTGCAGTCCGATTAACCATATCTGATCTTTGGTTGGTTCTTATCAGCATTCTTGATTTTTATCTTTCGCATCCTGGTCTACTTCAAACGGAAAAATATACATACATACATACATACGCAAGAAAATCGATGCTTAGATGAATTGCCACCTTTAAAATATGGAGGTATAATGTTGACGACGTGACTTGTTGACCATTAGTTTTTGAACCATTAGAGCTTTTGAGCAATAGCGGGCTATTATCCCGCCAAAGAGAATATCTTTTAGATTTTTTTATGAGCACACAAATTGCATTTTCTTAAGACAAGGTCCGAAATTTGTTCGACTTTCTGGTAATTTATATGCTTGCGCTTTAGCATAAGAACCTTGACTTTAATGGTCCGCTCATTAGCATAAGTTCAACATAAAATTGTTTGGGATGGCGATATCATCACGCGTTATTAAAAAATAACTTATCAACGAGAATAGAGATAGTATTTAAAATAAGAAGAAACTGTTGGAGGTGCGATTGGAAAAAAGAATACGTTGCTTTATCGCACGCATTTTGAAAGTATTTAAATTGATTTCGATCATCAAATTTGTAGGTGCTTACATTTAAGAAGCTGCTTCTAGTACGGTTTATTTCTTAAAGGAGTACTGTTCACTTATTGATATCATTTTTTATGGATGGGACTCTACTGTTTTCAAACATGGAAGAGAATTGAAGAATTATTTCTGATCCTTGGAAGAGAAAGAAAAATGTCTAAATATATTGATGTCGAGTTATGTCTATTAAAAGTATGTCAAGAGTCATACTAAACGTAGAATATGGCTCATAATCCTAAATATATATAATTGATAAGAACAAAGAACTTTTTTAATGGAAAAACAGTTTGTAAACTTTGCATTGAAACGACTTACTTGTCATATAAACCTTGAGTGTCTTAAAAATCCTAAAAAAACGGTGATAATTTTTCACCAAGCTGCAGGGTTACGATTTTTCAAATTTTTGATCATGTACAAACTTGCGCTATTTGTGCACATGCCATTGTTCACAGATTTTGATACATTTTCAATTTTTAGTAAAATATCAATTCTTTCGATTTAAAATTTATTTGAATTTATTTTTGCCTTTTAATTATTTATTCCGCAGTTAAACTCACCAAAAACAGACTCATTCTTCGAAGCCATCTCGATGGAGAAATATCTACCATCAACAACCATTTTTGAACCTCCCCTTCAGTGCTCCTGAAAATATACGAACGAGCACATTCATTTTCCAGTACCTTCCAGCGATTTTGCTTGCATTATTCCATTATCCTGTTTGATACATGCGCACCAAGCGAATGAAATCAATATAAATTATATACTCTCATACTCATATACTTATATAAATGTATTTCGGTATCTACAACTCTACAATCCCCAAGAGTATTGCGTTGTTTCTTGTTTTGTGTTTTCATTTCAATTAACATTTATCTTGAATTCACGGATTAAAGTTACATGTAAAGTTTGGCAAACTTTCAGGAGTTAAACAATAGGGTGTGTCGTGCAAGACGATTTAGAAAAAATCTTTGCAGTCCTTTTTGGGATAAACGTAGCCGAAACCTTCCATGAATCTTCATTCGATGAAAATCTTTACCGCCATGGATGGATGTGTATCGATTTTGTGGTTAGATTGTCGCTTACCAATACATACACAGATACAAATATGGCTTTTATAATTGGTTCCAATGGGAAATTGAATGAGTTTTCAGTTCAAGAAAAATCATCAAAGATACATTAACGCCAGCAATTTTTGCTTGATAATATGAAAGCTTATTCGGAGTGTAGGTATCAGATAGATAAGATTGATACCATTTTCAAAGTCTTCATGAAATTATAAAAGGTTTGTTAGTAAGATTCTGCATAATCCTAGCACACAATGCCGAATTAAGGTTTAATTTTTATAGACATCTCTTTAAGGAAATTTTTCGGACACATAATGTGTAGTAGATTTCAAATTGTTGACACGGTATTTTCGGGACATTCTGCCCAGTGACGAGGCAGCTATACTTCAACATATTAACCAAACTTGGTTGTTTTGTAGATCAAGTTGAAGATGGTATGGACAGGTTGAGAGATAGAATCACAAGTTTAAAAACAAGGCTGATGAAATCAAAATCTTTTTGATATTTGCAGGTAGGGCATAATGTTGGGCTTTGTATGGATAAGTTATTCAACCTGTTCCGAAACACCCTTCTCCTCCAACTTGTCACCAGCACTATGTTTATTAGTTGTGTTAACACTAGTAAAATTGGTGATACCAGCAATACTAAATAACGAAAAGTAGAAAATCTTGATAGAGAAGTATCGGAGTCTACCACATATATGAAAATAAAATAAAAATGTGTATAAAAATTAAAACTCAAGAAACAAGGGTTGAAATGAACAAATATTCTCTACCCGATCTTCTCAGAGCAACTTAGTTTGACACATTCTTATAATTTCGATTTCAATGCTTCTAACAAGATATGTCTTTTTGATTTTTGTCGCATAAGTAGGTTGTGAAAAAAATGTGCTAAAAATGTGTGTTAAAAAAAATTTGCTAACTTTTCCCGGTGCCAAATATATAATTGTAAACAACACACGAAATTTCCTAGCCAAAACACCAGTAATTTTGTGTAATGCGTGTTGATGGCGATAGTTTGTCATTAAAAATATCCTGCTCCTAGTTCACTGAACATATGAAGGACTTCATGATAGGAAATAGCGTAAGCATTTCCCAGAGATAAATATTCTGGATCACGTTACCATATACGATCCTCTTCATACTTTAAATTAAATTCTTTCTTCGACTAAACCCCACCATGTGATACTTTTTCATTGAATCCAAACTGGAGATACATAATTGAAATTCGCTAGTACCAGCAGAACTGTACTTTTTTTGTAATTAAAATAATGTTGTTCTGATGCAGCCATATTTCGTGCACCAAAGCCTCAAGACATTGGAAAAAGGTCCACTTTCTTTCAAAAATATTGGAGATATGCTTCTACTCTTTTTGATTATGTTAAAACTGGCAATACTATTATTATGAACAGCTATCGAGTTCTCTGTATAATTCTACAAGGAATGTTGTGTTAATGGAAACTTATCTTAGTAAATCTTTTTCTCATGAAGACACAAATTATTGAAACAGAGATTTCAATAACAAATTTTCCAATAGTTTATTGTGCTATAATTGTTAGAAAGTCTTCGGAAAACTACTCTGTAAAAAAACCTCAATTTAGTGGAGTTGTGTCCTTTTTCTAATATTATGTGTTGGCATCTTTCCTAACCGAAATCCTTGCTAGAAGCTCTTGATAAATGGTATCATTTATTCTCCAAAAATTTATTGTTATTTTAAGCACCGCTATCAAACTTATACGTGAAAGTTTGAGGCGTTTTTATAGTCGCCTATATCCTCCTTTTTCTATGTTACTTCTCACTTGCTGTGCAAGCAGCAATTATCATTGGACATAGAGATATTTTTTAAGATTCCAACATTTCTGAACTTACTGACTACCTCTTTCACGTATATTTGTCCACAGCTGATCATCAAATTGAAATGTGTATGAGACTCTTTTTGAAAACTTAGCTCGAAATGACCATAAAGCTACGAGAAATCAATAAAATGGAGAAGTAAAAAAACCAAAATCAATTGTTATTAAGGCTCCTTGCTATACCTTTTACTTTACCTGATCGCGTTTTTCCAATTAAGCAGATTTTACCATCGCATAGAAAAACTTCCTTGAAAGCGAAAATTCCAAAACATTATTTACTCATGTTTATAGCTTCTTCGGGATTTGATTTTCTGCAACACATCCTCTTAAATTCTTTGATTCTAAACTTCATAATAGATTAACATAATCTCTTCACCTTTCGCTTTCAATATTGATTTAGTGAATGCATCAATATATTCTTTAAAAAAGGGTTTAGCGGTCAACGATAACTAGGAGATTCAGTTCCTTCTTCTGTTTTTAAGTGCTTACAGCATACTGTGAATGGATGGATGGTGTCAATGATTTAAAAAAACAAGCTTTATCAGGGACTCAATTGATTTGATTCATTGGCACTATCAGCTACGAATTGATGGATGCTATTTTTAAAGAATTTTAATACGGTACAAACAGTAGATTGCGAATGTTAAAAAATGTTCTCTGGATTAAGTCCGGCATTCCGTCTTGCACTTTCAAGCATTTTTTACTACTACTACGGTTTTTCAACAATTTTTCCAATCTTTCTTCCTCTTCATAGATGTGTTTCATGACTGTTCACATTTGTAAATAATATGACTTCGTACATTGATTCTGTTTTTTCTTCTTCAAAAAGTAAAGATAACGAATTATTCAAAGTGATCAGAACATCAAAAATCTGCTTATTCTCGTTAATTATCTAACCTCTTTGACTGCTGCATAGATGGTGTAAGTCCAACAAACTAAATCAAAATCACTTCCGAATCTACATTTAAATTTTCGATTAAATCCATTCGTCTCACTAAGAACTTGGAGGAGAAGCTAGTGTTCAACTCTTTAGAAATTCTATACAATTGAAACCATAGTTTGATTTAAAGGATGGAAAATCATTCATCGAAAGTATGTATATGAGCTATTTAAAATTTATCCATCATATCCTAATTTTTGAATGGAGTAGATATCAGCTCGAATAACGCAGCATCTCCAAGTTCATCAAATCTAAATATAACAATTTTGTACATATCATTCATAAACGACTTATTCTATGAATAAAAGTAGATTATTTTATGCATTTTCTACGCTACAAATCAAATAATAATTTTTTTACTTGAAAATGACCGGTAAGCATATATTCGCCAAAAAGTGAGCAGCACTTAAATCGATATTTTGTTTAGTGCTATCTAAACCATTCCAAAATTAAGCTATTTTGGATTTTTCTTAAAGAGCGATTTCTAATTTAACTGGACAATTAGCCTTTAGAGGAAGGTGTATAACGCCAAATCAATTAAAACATAAATAATTTCTATCTATCTATTCATCTATATATCTATCCATAATATCATGAAATCATTGCAGTAGTCTTTTAGAGTGAATAAGATTTAAAAAGCAAATTTTGATATATTTTGGGCGAAGGTTCAAATAATAGCTGAGGAGCCAAGAATATGCTCAGCTTTGAGTGGCAGATATTTTTCAAAAGAGCAACAGAATAGTGATGATTCGGAGATAAACATAAATAAATATTGTACTCTCACCGGTGTTGTCATTTCATGGGGAGATACATGTAACGGCCATAAAAACAACATAGATTTTGAACTATCTCTGTACAATTCTTTCGTAAGACTCCTATTTTTAATTTCCAAACTTTACAATGCTTCCCAGATATGAGCTCAGTATTTGAATGTCACAAAAGCTAAAAATTATATAATCATATATTTCAAGTCAATATTGAAGTCTTGGGATGACTCCGTGAAGACTACGCCATAATGTCGTCAATGTGCAGCCATATTTTAAATTGAAAAAAAATTAGGCAGCTTAACGCAATTTTTAATTTTTAGTAATGGTTATCGAAATATCTAAAACAAATTTATTGTCATTATCCATGATAATAACTGAAATTCAAATCGTTTTCGCCTTTGAAAGGCTTTGTAATCGTGATTAGAACTGTACACAACATTTACAATGGAAGGTTTGTAAGCTTTAAAAGGGGTCAAAATTTAGTAATAAAGTTCAAAAAATTTTAACGAGAAACAGACGCGAAATCAAATTTCTATTTTCAGGTTTCAAATTGGTAAAACAATGCTAGCAAGTTACATTTCAGTAAAAAAAAATTAGCATATTTCATGCTTCAGCCAAATATATTGTTTGTCTGTACCAAGACTAGATTTTGGAATGAAAAAGTTCACTAAGTGAGCCATATGGAAGATTAAATGCTTATATAAAAAAGATTGTCTGAAAGTTTATTCATAGCATGTTAATAGTAGAATCCTAGTATTTACTGCTGTCGAAGATTTGAGTATCAAACTTTCTTCGAATATACGGATTAAGCGCAACGCTATGTGAATTTTTATAGTTGGTTATGTTTTATCTTCGAGATTGATGAAAATTTTAATTAACGTACAAGAAGTATAAAATTTGCAAGTTGGGTAATCAATCCAATAGTAAGTTTTCCTGTTTTTACGATTCATATTTATAAGAATTTCTAGTCCAAAATTACATTTAAAAGCAAACGAAGATGCATGCTAGAATTTAAATCAAGAATATTATTTTCAAAGGACAAGCTAGCCAAAATTTTTTGTAAAAATTTCAAAAACGTCATAACCAAATTAGTATTCTGTCTTCTTCTCTCAACCAAAAATGCCAATCAAAATCATTTATCACGAGCTTACAACTTCCCATTTTTCCCTTCAGATCTTTGAAAATATTGTATGATGTGGGAAAGAATATGTTTAGATATTTAATTTTTAAAAAAGAAAAATATATTAGAAATAATGAAAAAATAAATAGAAGTAGTTTTTACTAACCATAAATTTTACTTTGAAATGACTTTAACAAAATATCTGGTAGAATTAAATAATCCGAATATGAAAACAACCAATCACAATACCTACATCAAAAGAAATTATTAAAAAATATGTAATAAGGAAAAAAATAGCATATTTGAAAGAAAGTTTAACATCAATTCTCCAAACTATCAAAGAAGTATCACAACAAATCAAAAAAAAAATTGTTTCTAAACGACAGAAACACATTCATATAAACTCTGTTTCATCGTTGTTCACCCCAACAAAAGCAAATTCGCAACAAATTACCAACCGGCTAAAATCCAAATGACGACAGGATCATTTCCATCAAACTGTTTTTATTCTTTATTTGCGAATTCTCATACATTTTTCAAACGTTTATCTTTCATTGTAGAATTTCAACAATTTTATATGCATTTCATTTTCTAGCGATTTCGCATTGATAATCCATAATCAATTGGCAAATTAGCCAAACAACAAATTTGTTCAAGAGCCTTTCGTAATTTATAGCCAGTTTTCGGCAATTTCAGGTTTAGTTGTTTAATTTTGTGAGTAATTTATTTTTTGTCGGTATTTCCGTTTTCTATGAAAATTTATTCAAATCTTGCCATTTTCGATAATTTATTGAGGAGATTTTCGTGGTTATTATTTAGTGAGCGCACACATTGAAATTTGATTAACGTTACAGTCAAGGCTTTTCTGTTTTAGCTATTTTTGGAAGGGGCTGGTAGTTTAAAGTGTACGCCTACTATGAGGATTATATGTTGCTTCTGCATTAATATGTATTTTGCAAATTTTAATACATCTGTATGTTCCATCCGTCTTTTTCTTTGAAGTGTCATAATTTTCAAAGAAAATAGCGATGGAATATACAAAGAAATGATCGATTAGCAATGTAGACGGGAAATGCGTCGGGCATAGTTATTCGCATTTAGGTTTAACAACAACCACCACATTTCAAGCTAAACGTGATCCTCACTGCTGCCGGAGGGATATAAGACCCTCTGGGTTCTGATACCCATGGGAAAAGATTGACCCTTGGTAAGGTTTCCTAATCTTGCACCCCTAATAATGGAGAGTTAAAGTCCGACCTAGAGTCATAAGTTTGTACATTTGCTAGATTAGAATTTGGAATCTTTACGAAAATGCATTCATTTCTGTGACTAAAGATAGATTTACTGATCTACTGCCTAAAGATGATAACGATAATGTTGCCGTATTGTCATTTAACAAAGTCTATAAATTGGTGTTTATTACCCGAACGGAAATACCAGCTAAGGACAATCTCGACGACTGTGACTGAAACGAAACCAAGTACCAATCAGACATGTCTTTTTCAGTTCTCCAGCCAAAAGACACAGGTGTTCTTCCATTAGTTGCAAATATGCCATCATCGGCTTAACCGCAATCTTGATAAAATTCCACCCTCAATTTATCCCGAACAGAAACCACATCAATTCACCACCATTGTCGTTAATGCCGCCATCCTACTTATATCATCATCGCAACCATCATTAACAACTCATACGTGGTATCTAATTTAAAGGCGCACAAAAGATAGTTCATCTTGAATCGTCCACAAAATTTCCGAGAATAATGGCCACGATTCCTGGAAGGATGAATTCGTTCTGGTTTTTACGATCCTCTCTGATTCGGGTTGAAGAACGTGAATAGAGCGCCCATGGCTGATGGTGCAGGGATTTGGTTTTCTTATTTTTAAGTGTCCCGCGAATGGTAGCGTGTTGGTCACATGTGGTGAATTGATTGACTACTGCTGCCTAACCACGAGCCATTTTTGTGGGCCTGATTGCAAGGAGGAACCTGATCGTTTAATGAAATTAGGCAAAGTGGTTGAGTGGCGCTTCTGAGTTACGTCTATTGGGATTTTGAGTGATTCCCTGGCGTGCATGAAGCACGTGTCGAAAATTACTCCTGCGCACCAGAGTTGATTTATGGTTATTGTTTACAGCGCGCGGTTCGAAATGATGAGAAAATCATACAAAAGATTAATATACAATATTCAATTGACAATTTTAACTATTGTAGTTAAACGACCGAAGGATGAAAACTAAAAATAAATGCTAGGGTTTGTACAATTTATTCGAATTGAATGTAAAATTTCACACACTACTGAAATACGTTCTCTACTTGTTGAAGCATTTTAATAGACATTACATATGCTAGATTGATAATATTGTTTCCTTTTAACAAGATGTAAAAGCATATTAATATGACAGCAAATTTATTGATTCAGCAAATAACATTAAAGAACTACTACTATTCCTAATAAATTTTTGTGCCATTTTGTGCCAAATTTCTTGTACAAGTGTATCATAAATTGTTTGAACTAATTTTTGCGCTTACTATATGATGGTATCCCAATAAAAAATATTATATTCACAATGAGTTAGATAAAAACCCTTATTGATATTTTCATGATAACTGGCATTAACATAACAAGTTGGAATTTCACTGCAATTTTCTCATACGTATACAATTTTTCAAGCATCAATGCATTAATTCGGTCAAAAGTTATCAAATTTTATATGTTTATTGATCGTCTCGTGCAATGATTTGTTTAAAGAATGCTCGCAATAAACTACCCCTCGTTAGACTGAAACTATTATTAATTTATCATAATCTATTATTAACATATCTTAGTTGTCGTATTGTTTTTTTTTCTTTTTGAAACATCACAATTGTAATGTTTAAAATATTGATTCAACGTTTGAATTTTGTATCACTCTTTTTTATGACCAATCTCTTTTCCTATCAAACCCTCTTGTTTGTATGAAGATTTATATTAATGTCTTATTTTGCAAAATATGCGTGTCAATATCCATTGATAATTACTTTCAACACAACTTATCACGCCATGACACCTTCACCCACACGAGAACATATTTATTACGTGAACTGTTGAAATCATCCGAATTTTGCATTATTTTGCAACACTTTTAGTTCACATTTTGGAAATTCAGAATAATAAATAATAATGAAATGTGTTTTATGGAAAGTAAAATGAAGGCTTAACAAACTTAAAGAATATAAATTGTCACAGTAATTCCATGATTCATGAATTTTTGAAGATAAACACATGAGACAATTTCGTAGTTTATTTAGTTATCGGAGATTAATTGACTTTTTAATATGAAAGCCATTTGTCTTTGGAAATGTCACATATTTTCGATTCGCTATTGTTTAGTACAGTTTTCAGAAAGGCAATGTAGATATAAATTATATTTATAAATTATTACTATTGATATTTATACTTACGAAATAGTGACAAATTTTCATACAGCTTTTGAAACTTACCTGAAAAAAAATATTGAAAATTAGCTATCGAAAATGGACTACAATATATTTTGTTTGCTGCTGGTATCCTTAAAATATATATAGATATTTATCATAAATAATAAAACAGTTCGAGATCATGCAAAAAGCTTCAAAGCAGCCAAGGTTATAAATCAATATTATATTCCATTTAGGTATATCTAGGAACAAAATTCCTATTTTGTAAATACTTTTACTCATATGACATTGATAACATGGCAGGTATTTTTTTAGTGGGTTTTGATCAAAATAGCAACATTGCGCGATCGATTCAATTTGTCCCAGCTTAAAATCTTGAAGGATTCTATCATATCAAATTCATTTAAAAAAAACATCTTTCGCATTTTAACATTAAATAGATAATCTCATTATATCAAATCAATCTCAATTATATCTTATTATATCAAATCAAACCACCAATACATGAAAAAATTAGATTGTTTAATGAAATCTTAAGATCAACATAAACGTAAATTATCCTAGTTTATTATTATTAGCTATTAAACTCAAGCTATGACAATGATACTTTATGAAACCTGAAAATGTTTCTTAACCTGCCTTCAGTAACCTTTGTTATGGAAACTGAAAAAACCTAGAAGCTGCTGTCAATATATTTTTGCCATAAATAGATTGAAAAAGTTGCATCCAGTATTGACTTCGATGCAAAACAATTTAAGAGGGAACACCACTGTAGAGGTAAAAAAGTCATTTTTTGGGATTCTGTTTTTCAAAAACCAAACAACATATCGAAATTTGCTAAAAAGATCTATATTGTACAAGTATTTGACATCTTCTTTGATTTTTTCAGAACTTTAAAAAACAAAATGGCGGCTCCCTAGCATTTCTCCAGAAACGCCTTATTTTATCATGGTTTCGCGGCCGGACCGTTTTCTCCTGAAAAGTTTAAGTTATGTTTGTCAAACAAATAATTGCCGATAAAACATAATAACAGCCAGAGAAGTACATAGGATTTTTTTTAAATTGATATTTGACAAAACGGAGTCATTTTGAAAAAAAACGGAAAAAACGCTCGAAACTTGTTAATAACAATTGAAATATGCAACATGAAAAAAAATTTTACGTACTTCTATGAAACTATTGCAAGTAAATAATTGCAAGTAAATCGTACAAAAAAGGTTTGAAAAAGAGTCCGGCCAGTTTGAAAAACGTTGCTCCGAAATAAACCAGTTTAAAGTTTAAGTTATTGAAAAATCATCAATAAATTTGATATACTTCTAGTCTGCAAAATACGTACTTCAGCGTTCTCTGCTAACGTGCAACTAACAGAGCACGTGTACAGTTTTGAGAAATTTATATTTAAAATTGTTCTAAATTTCAATACCAACAGTGCGCGGGGGAACGCGCGGATTGCGCTCCGAAAGAGCAGTGAGAAGCGACGCGCTAATTTAAAATTTCTAACACTTACAGATTTTTCCGCTATATGAAACTTTGCTACATGATTTCTATGATAATAAGGTATACTTTAAAGCAACGAAAAAAAATGAATTCTTGAAAATCCTCTAGAAAGCGTTGAAATCAAAAGGCATTTTGGAGAGTATCATACAAGCAATTGAGCTATCAGCCAGTGTGTCTGAACACAAGATAAATTTCTTTAGAAACTGATTTCATTGCTAATAAGTTTTTAAATATATTAAAAATTGCGAACATGCGACTTTCGTAGAGCTGCTCAATAATTTGCATTTGAATGTGGGTAGATGGTTCAGTTTAAGCCTAGCCAAATATTTTGCATCTGAGTTTCTCCATTGATTTTCGGTCTTTTATGGGCTATCGAAGTAGGAAAACTTTCGACTGATCTTGCATTTTGACAACGCCTACTGTGTTAGAAAAAGAACGTGTTCGGAGCCATGGCCTACTTACAGGTAGGTTGAGATTCCTTGTGTATGCTTGAGAGTTGCATGTATCATTGTCAAAGATATTTTAGGAGTTGGACCAATAAAGACAATAGATTCAACAGTAAACTAGTGTAACGCACTACATCTCACTTGCCAAAAAATCGGACTGGTTTTTCGAAGATCTTTTTAATGACACTTTAGAAGTACACCGATTTGTGTACAAATGATGGTTTCCGAGCCAAAATTTATCTTCTAATGTTGATATTGCAAATTGCATATATACATATTGTTATTCATCAATTCGAGGCTTTTTTGTTAGCACTTAATATTTGCCGGATTGTATTATTCCCGATTTCAATTTCTTCGAATATAGGTATATCCAGTTATTTGCAGACAACATATTTTGAGAAAAAAGTGACACTCTTAAAGTTTTAAAAACTTTTAAAATTTAAACTGAGGAAAATTTATTAGTGACAATATTTTCCAAAAATGTTCTACGTAAATACAGTAGTTAATACCTCTAATTCGAATTATTCAGGATACAAAATTCTACACAAGTCTGCACAAAAGTTGTTAAATTGGAACCAAAGGCTAAGGAAAACACTAATAAGTGGGATTTTTTTAGATTTTTTGATTATTTTGTATGCAAACTTACATAACACAAGACTTAACCTTATTTGCTAACTAATTCAGTGTAATAAAATTAATTCTGATAAGTTTGGCATATGAATATACTGAAGTATCGTATCGGAAGGCCAAATATCCTTCAGTGGACAGTAATAGAGCAGCACATAAATCCAACGAAAAAAGACTATTTGCGAAGTTTCTTCACTCGCAGGCTCGAATTGTTGCAACAAGCAAAAGAAGCAATAGATTCAATAATAAGAAACGTACATTTAGTAAACAAATGGAATATGTTTTGTAAAATTACAAATACTCAAACATAAGCCACCCAATAGTTCAGGGACAAAATTCCGGACATTACCTCTGAATCTCGGGACGCAGTTCGGACATTGTTTGCAGCAATTTTCAGTTCGAAACGTAATTCACGATCAGCCCTTCATTGAGATGTGCATGTCATCAAAACCGCATTCTAGATTTGAATTTTAAATATAAACATGCTCACTAGAGTGACTCTCCTCTAGGTTCAACAGAACAAGATATTAAAGGATCAAAAGAGATCTTCCTTTAAAATAAAGGATGATCCATTGCGAGGTGAAGGGGAACATTTTATACACAAAACAGATTTATTGATTTTTAAATATAAGCTGTAAGTTAAACAGGTAATGATACTCAACAATTGATTGATCATTCCATTGAACATTTTTTGCCGGTGCAGCAAGTCGCATCAAGACGATCAAGCAATTCTTCATTTGTTTGCTTTCAGATGATTGAAGATATTGGCACCTCACTTTCTGCAAACCCAGAATAACATATCTATAAAACTTGCTCTGGAATACTATCACAATAAACACAAATATTGGCTTACAAAGAAGAAGCCATTACTGGAATTCTTATCAAGCTTGTCGTTTCCTTTGAATAATATTACTAAAGAAAACTTCAGTATTTTAGACCTGCCCTCCATGAATTTTTTTCTTGTTTCGAGGATTCTTTAATTAACAAAATCTTAAATATCCTACTCAACTTATTGGAAAAGTTAAACTTGGTTGGTTTCACTATTACCAATTTTTTGCATGAAGTATATCTTTTCTGCAAAATACGTTTTTGCCACAAAGAATTCTTTAAGAGTGCAGCCAAAATGAAAAGGAATTGATCAGCAAATAGACGAACGAAAATTAAAGAATAAATTGTTTATAGATTGTGACTTTGAAGGAGAAATTTCAGCAGTTTGCTCGACTTATTGAAGCGTCATTTAACTAGATTGTAGATTAAAATAAACGTAGATACAAAAAGCATGTTTCATATATTAAATGAATATAAATCAACCAAACAGTTTTCTATTTTTCTTCTAGAAGCTAGCTTCTAGAAAAATCGAAACTTTTTTTTTACAGCTGTTACTTCTATCAGTCCATTGATATGCAAATCATTTACAAGAAAAGCTCACCAGATTGCAGTGTCGTACATCGAAAATTCGCTTTCAAAATCTAGTTCCGTATTGCCACGAAAATATTAAAACACTCCCCAAAAGATCTTTTACAAGCCAAACAATGCCTTATAACTATTAATGAGTGACCAAGAAATGGTGAAATACAAGCAACATTTGATATTCAATATCACTTCTCATTATGGTCATGAATAAAACGACAATTTTCAATTTAATAGGCTCGAAAAGTCTATCTTTGATCCATCAAAAAATTGTTTATGTTAAATAGATACTTCACACGTTTCTCTATTAAAATGCGCACATCTACTACCGTTGCGATTTTTTTTTGGAAATTTTACATGGACAATTTTATTTTATTTTGCAGATTTATTCGGACAACAGTAGACATTAGTCTGGTTCACATATGATGGGCAGTTGCTAGACAAAAGCTTCCATGAATATTTATTGCTCGCCTACCATCTAATAAATGCAGGATTTTTTTATATGGATTTGGATTTTGATTTTGATTTTTATCTTATTATGTTTAGTTGACGACTCTCTCGGTCAGAGTTAATAGGCGTATTTTTGAATGTGAATTAAATTAATTAACAATTTGCGGGACGAGTCTACCATTCAGTCAAGTTATTTGTGTGACAGAAAATGAAATGTGTAAATTAATTACTTTTACATAATTTAAATAGGTAAAGGGCAAATTGGCAATTAACTTCCACTGGATAGGCGGAACAATGCTTTTGTTACATGGTAAACATATAAGTTTTATGAATGTGAAAACTGATTGGAAATATTGTAGAGCGTGTGTAAAGCGAGTCTTCATATTCACAACAACTAAATCCATGATTTGAACTGGAAAGAAATCGAAAGCGTCAAACAACAGAACACTTTATTATTAAGGAAAGCTATAATTTCTATGAAGTAATTCCGAAGCTATTATAAGTATGGTTAGAACCTCCACATAAATTCGATTGAAAAAACTGGGCACTTCATTGTGCATTTTACCAAGTCATTTTTCAATTCTCAAAGTCTCAGGTGGATTTTCCAACAATACATTAAATTTGTTATTCTTTAAATCTCTGCAATCATAAAGTGAAATATGTTTCTAATATGAAGATTTGATTTTAGAATTGAGGCGAAAAGACTTTTGAAGTAAGAGGTCTATTTGATATCAACAGACAGAAACGGTGCTTCTTTGAAGCGACTAGTAAAGAATAGCCCAAAAAAGGAGGGAAACTTAAAAGCATGATATTCACAGATCTTCTCAACGAGAGCTCGCAATCTTCATTTTACTTTTCTAGCAACTATTGGGTCTATAACTTAATTCGTGAGGAGATGGCGTAACTTGTATAATATTACATCGTTCCAATATTCCAAACCTGCGTTGGAAAGCTACTGTACTGTATTGTACGTCTTTTCAGTGAATGCCATTAATTTAAAGCGTTAACAACAATATTTTTTTTTCACTCAAATATGTCGAACTTTGCTCCTGAAAAAATGTTTTTGCGGGGAATTCATCTTCATTACTTTAATATGAAGAAAACTGCTGCCGAAAGTCATCGTATTTTGGTGGAACTTTATGGTGAACATGCTCTAGCTGAGCAAACCTGCCAAAAGTGGTTTGCACGATTTAAAAGTAGTGATTTTAGCTTGGAAGACGATGAACGTCCTGGGCAGCCAAAAAAGTTTGAAAATGAAGAACTGGAAGCATTACTCGATGAAGGTTGTTGCCGAGCACAAGAAGAGCTCGCAGAATCTTTGGGTGTCACTCAAGCAGCCATTTCAAAACGTTTAAAAGCAGCTGGATATATTCAAAAGCAAGGAAATTTGGTTTCTCATGAACTCAAGCCGAGAGACGTCGAAACGCGGTTTTGCATGTCCGAAATGCTGCTGGAACGCAACAAAAGGAATTCATTTCTGCATCGGATTGTTACTGGTGATGAAAAATGGATCCATTACGATAACCCCAAGCGCAAAAAATCATATGTGAAATCCAGCCAAATAAACGGCAAAGCCGAAAATCCATCGCGCGAAGGTAATGATCTGTATTTGGTGGGATCAGAAGGATGTGCTGTATTATGAGCTGCTAAAACCAGGTGAAACCATCAATGGAGCACACTACCGAACACAATTAATCCGTTTGAAGAGAGCAGTAGCCGAAAAACGCCCGGAATATGCTCGGTCCCACGTTGCTTTTCCGGTTAAGAACTATTTGGAAAACAGTCGATGGGAAGTTTTACCCCACCCGCCTTATAGCCCAGACCTTGCCCCTTCTGACTATTATTTGTTCCGATCGATGCAGAACGCCCTCACTGGAATACGGTTCAAATCAGAGCAGGATATCAAAAATTGGCTTGATTCATTCTTGGCTGCCAAACCGGCGCAGTTCTTCTGGGATGGGATCCACAAATTGCCAGAAGGATGGGAAAAGGTCATAGCTTCAGATGGGCATTACTTTGAATAATACTATTGTACAATTTTTTTCTTAAATAAACGTTCAAATTTTGAAGAAACCGCACGAATTAAGTTATAGACCCAATACGCTGTTACATTTTCATTAAAACTAGCAGAGAAATGGGCTTACCTAATTAAGCCGAAAGCCAAATAATACAAAGTTTAAAAGTTTTTGATATTGATAAGTAGAAATACAAATCAAATAGTACAGTTATACGTCTAATCCGAAAAAAGGATCTACTGTCGTCAGCACTCCTGTCCTGAAAGCATTTCAAATGGAAAGATGTTTGCAAAACTAAAACTGTGCAACTGACGAAGAATTTCGAAACAAAGAACGGTGC
The DNA here is from genome assembly GCA_963942545.1 of Oxycera nigricornis. NCBI lineage: Eukaryota > Metazoa > Arthropoda > Insecta > Diptera > Stratiomyidae > Oxycera > Oxycera nigricornis. Next base: position 27,608,889 of record OZ012662.1, on the reverse strand, counting down.
GGTTTGTTTATTCGCAAAACCATAAAGCATAGGTTGTACAAATGAAATAAGGCAAGCCGCCACATATGTACTATACACATAAAATAAGATACAGCAAAATCTTGAAAGATATTAGCTGTTGGCAGCGTCTTCAGGAATATGCCTGGCTAGTCAAGGTATCCTCCGTTGTGGTACGGATAGCCGCAGCAGCAGCAGCCATGTACAAAGAACGGAATGGCGAACAAAACCGCGATCAATGCACGTAACCACGTTATCTTGTCGGAAATCTTTAAAGGGAGGATGATCGTGCAGAAGTTGGCCATTTTATATCTATCTGAAGGGAAGGTTTTGTTTCTTGCATTTTGCAAGGCCAAGGCAGACAGACGTACATGATAAGGCGCGAATCATTCGTTGCTTTGCGTCGATTGGGATGACCACGTCGGTTACTGCGCGTAACGATCTTTTCATAACTGGATTTGAGTTTGGCGGTTTTGATTTGGATTTTTTAGAACAAAGGATATCGATCGACCTATGAATAATCTGTGTTGAAATAGCTTAGCGTCTATTGATCATTACAAGTTCTTTTTTCGAATAGCATGATGGATGGATTTTCTACAAGCGCTAAAGTAAGTGATAACATTTTTTTAAATTTATTCCATAGAAAGTTTGATTAGGCTGTTTCAAACACGAAAAATACTTTCAATATATCACAAATAGCTCCATATTTTTCTCGCAACGCTCATTTAAATGCTTGGGGGAGTTGGTAATATCTAGAGGTTAATTGCCTACGTAGCATCAGTTGAAAAATCAATTAAGAGAAATGTTTGCCAACGTTTCTTTCCTCGATGTTTCATTCAGTGTCCTGAGATAGCCATTGCGGTGAGATGATACTAATCAAATATGTCTTTCCAAAATTGAGGCATTGAAAAGTTGTTAGTTTTATTTCAGTCAATCTGAAAAACGACGAACTGATTAAGTGATAAGCTTTATGAAGTTCTTTGAAAAATACGGAAAGCTTCTCAAAAATTTCAAGGGTTTCATTTCAGGGTAAAAACTAATCTGTAAACGTATGCCGTTGCATCAGAAGCAATTACCATTACGTTAATAAATTATTATTGTTGAGCCAAAAACGACTTTAATACCTTTGATTTCAATATTTTATGCAGTTTGTCGGTAACCAGAGAAATTTTTCAGTTGACGTCAATTTTGTAAGAAAGAAATCTATATACAATAGACAAAAATCAGAGAGGATTTCAAGGCATATTCACATCGGCTATAAAACTCTCAAACTGTCGCATGAAATCCTTTGAGTGAAATATTCATAAAAAACTTCAAATATAATCAGCTAGGGAGAAATATTCACTTTCGGGTTTGATGCGTTATTCTTTAATTTTGGAAAGATGGAATCTGATTAACATCAGCTTTCATTCATCAAAAAATATCATTGAAAAATATTGAAAAATATATATAACAAACTAACAATCTAATAGTCACTAAAAATTTTTAGCACTAGGTGTTTTCCTCGAGAAAAATCGAGAAAGAAAATTGGGGGGAACAAAATTTGTACAATGAGAAATAAAAATATTTTAATAAAATATTTTTTTACGAAACAAAGCTTTACGAAGCAAAACGATTTTTAAAAAATCTGTTGTCGAAAACTTCTCGTTTTTTTGCAGCAATCAGATTTTTGTTCCCCATCATATTTGCAATTCTGGAGATGTCTTTTAGATTCGAATCAATATTGTTGTTTTATTCATAAGATGGACACTTGCATAAAAATGGTCAAACACTGATTATTTATATTTATCGCTTCCATGTTATTAGGTGTACAAATTTGCTCCTGCCATTTTGTTGTTGTTGTAATTTTAAGGCTTTGTTTAAAAAAATTAGTTACATATTTATATTTAAAAATATTGTCCATCGCTCGACACTACTTTCGCCCATCTTTCGGGTAGCATACGAATCCCTTGCCGGAAAAATGCCTCATCCTTTGCTGAAATCCATTCTTCGATCCAATTTTTGACTTCTTCATAAGAGTGGAAGTGCTGGTCGGTCAGGCCGTGTGCCATCGATCGAAAGAGGTGGGAGTCAGACGGAGTACCAAATACGTTTTGACCACGTTTGCAACGTGGGAACGAGCATTCTTGTGCTGCAAAATTACTTTATCGTGTCTCTCGTTGTATTGCGGACGTTTTTCCTTTAATGTCCGGCTCAGACGCATCAATTGCGTTCGATAAACTGCACCTGTAAATTTTTCAGTCGCTTTTAGCAGCTCATAGTATACGATACCGAGCTGATCCCACCAAATACAGAGCATAACCTTGGAACCGTGAATATTTTGCCGTGGTGTGAACGTGAGATCGTGGCCGGGCAATCCCCATGATTTTCTGCGCTTCGGGTTGTCGTACTGAACCCATTCCTCATCACCAGTTACTATACGGTGCAGAAAACCCTTCCGCTTTTGCCGTGTAAGCAGCTGCTCACAAGCAAATAAACGCCGTTCAACATCTATTGGCTTTAATTCGTAGGGTACACAGTATCCTTCCTTCTGGATCATCCCCAAAGCTTGAAGGCGTTTAAAGACAGCTTGCTGCGTTACTCCCAAGGAAACTGCGTATTCCAGTTGACTTTGGTCTTTCTCTTTGATGTCTTCATTCAGTAATTCCTCCAGTTCTGCATCTTCGAAAGCTTTCTCTCTTCCACCACTGTGCCGGTCTTCAACAGTAAAATCACCGTTCTTGAAACGTTGAAACCACTCGCGACACGTTCTTTCACTCGTTACACCATTACCATAAGTGTTTGTAAGCATTCAAAATGCCTCAGCAGCAGATTTTTTTGAATTAAAAAAAGTAACACTACCCCCAAATGGCGAGCATTCGGCGAATAATCTGACATTTCAAAAATATGAAAATATTATGATAAACTCTGAAATCGGCTTATATTATTGTCGGGTATGTTTCTGTAGTCAATTTATTTTAACAACTACACACTACTAACCTAACCTATATGAAAACGGCGGGAGCAAAGTTGTACACCTAATATATCGAAACGAAAGTGTGAACTTAAAAAAATGTCAGCTAAAGCACATAAAATTTTGAAGGCGCTGGAAAAAACGACGCCCAGGACGCCAACCAAGAAAGCACCGACTTCCTTTTGTAAGTAATCTTATAAATGCGTGTAACTAAATCAAAATGTTCGTTTGTTCGTTACTTTATACTAAAGATTTGTGTTTTATTTTGTATATTTCAAACTTGTTCTAAATTTTTCATGACAGCAGATATTAGTTAAAGAGCATTAATCCATTAGAAAATTCTTTGTTTCTTTGTTTTAATTCATTCATACGAAAACATCCCTAGAATATGAAGCGCTGTACAAACTTCACGGCATCTTATTTTCCCTTTATGTACCAATAATGTACATGTCCTAAAGTCTGGTATGTATTTCACTTTTAAAACCTCTAAAATTCACTACATTAGTTCGCAACACAACACGCAATGTTTGTTTACACGTTTTGCAAATTTCACTTTTATTTTTCGCTCACCTGCCCAAACTCAACGAATACAATACCAGCTCAACCACGTTTAGTTTTATCATAGAAAAACAAATCATGACACTAACAAACACACCGTCCAGATACGAATATGTACCACCATGCGAAACAATTTTCATCAAGCAGAGTATCTTTGGCTAGAGCTGCACTAGCTGGAAAAATCTGTGCTCGCAATCTTTCGACAAAATGCTTGAACATGTCTCATGTCCCTTTCGTCGCTGCTTCTTCTGTTTCCTAGCTGATGGTCTTTGGTGACTTCCATCTGAAGTGGTCAGGATAGGTATACCAACTACTATTCCTTGTAGCGTGGAAGCGGTCGAAGAAGATCCAGATGTGCAGAAAACAGTGCTGAATACTTAGCTAGCATGCAAAATAACGCAGTATTGCAACTTAACAATTCCTAGGTGTTTTTTGGAATCTTGTTAGCTTACATGCCGCCACGCAAGCAACCTTGCGTTTGCATTATCTAGAGTTTTCTTTTTTTCATGGGCTCCACAAGACGACTGTTGTAGTCGAAATTACATTGAGGATTGTGCCTTTCTAGGGACTAACAGTTATAGTATCGATGCTTCCACTTTTTGTCGAGATGTATTTAAAAAAAAATATGCTTTGACTTTACAGTACAGAATTCAAAAGTTTCGGGAGAAAAAGAAACGATGTAGAAATTAAGGACTAGAATGCAGATTATAATAATTGGAACAGTTTTTGAGCTCATGAGTAGATAATCGGCGCTTTCTGAATTGTTGAGAGATTAAGATGAACAATCAATTATTATGTTATGTTTCAAATAAGTAATTTTCAACGCCTTTTAAATTAAGTTTGTGCTTTGCCATTCAGTGCTTCAACTTAAAAATTATCATTCAAAATTTTAAATGACCCTGAGAGATACTTAGAATTGATGCGAACTATAAAGATTTCAAGCTTGTTGTATAGTAATCACGAAATTACATTTTTCAGGTTCAATAAGAATGTACACCTACTGAATACCCAGTTGAGATGTGTATTTTTATTAAATGTTTTTTGAATGACTTTTATATCTTTGGAAATGCTAACCAAGGTGATAAAAAATGTTGTTTTTTCCGTTGTTTTTAAAAAGATTATCATCAATGCGTTTGACACCACAGCTGTAGGAAATCATGAAGTTTGTTAGAGGGTCATTATGTGCGGTATTTCTACAAATAAGAGGTTTTCGGATTGCGAGCAGAGCAATAGTCAGATTCTCAGCAGAAAATGATTTTTGGGCAAAAGTACAGAATCCAACCTATGCAGCTACATCTTCTGAGAAAGCAGAGAATATCTTGAAAAAACCATATGGAACGTGGAAGTGCTCTCTATATATATATTGACACAAACAGGAGATATTGCTCGGTTCATTGAGAGCTTGTTGAAAACTGTTACTGTCTTTTGAAGAAGCCTTTTTCATATGGACAAAACTCAAATACCTACGAACCATGTAAATAAGAATATGTTGCAATGAAACGCTTTAAATATAAAATTTCGATTTAAACATTGGTCGGTGCTAAAGTGTATAGCATCGAAGAATGTTTTAGTCGAACAAATGTTTTTCAAAAATGAAATCAACCGTAGTAAAGAGCCATCGTAAGAATTGCCGTATTGGCTTGTTTGTGGTATGTGTTGATATAATAACCCATTCAGATTGTGTAAATTTCAGATTAAACATGTTGATACAATTTTCTATTGTTGCAGCGGATCAGAGTTGAATTATATCTGAAAGACGCTTTTTGGATTCCGGATACATCTTATTTTATTCAAACCGATCTTTAACTCATTTGGATGGCTTCCAAATTCAATCGAACGGCTTTCAATTGGACATTCGACCCTAATTATCAAAAAATCAACAATTATTGGCTCGAAAAACGCTTAATTTAAAGAAGACATGCTTCATTGGACTCCACAATAAATTCATATTTTAATTTTCATCCAATGGCACCATGCGAAACATTGCTCAATAGGGTCCTTGTTTTGAATAGGAAAAAACAAATGCGGATTCTAGTAAATTCAAATTTCAAAAAACTGGCACTAATAGAAATATTAAAGTCCTGTCAGTCAACTCATAACCACTCCAACACAATCTCGTGGCAACTTCTACTAATTATGTATTTTGGATTATGCATTACCTGTGCCATTTAGCTTTTGAATTTTTCATTTAAACTTCAGGATTGAGGCTTTCATATTTGTAATTTGCATATCAAGTTGCTGTGACTAGACCATAATTTGGATTCGTATTGCGTCTAATGTGGCTAAATGTTCTATATCGATTCTATTAGTTTTAAATGAACAAAATTTGAAATGGTTTCGAAATGCATTTGCGGTTTCTGTTTTGAAACTAGGACCATATTGAGGAATGTTTTACAGCGCACCGAGGTATTTTGTGGCTGCTAATCAGGATAAATTTAAATGGAATCAATTTACTCGTAGTATGGGATTTATTTCGCACAATCCGCCTTCAACAGTGAATTCACTAATCTTGATATCTTGTGAAGCTAGTTGCTTTTTGTTAACTTCCCAGTATATGGGAAGTTCTTGTAATCGCCTCGAAAATCGAAATTGAAATTTTCAACTTTTCTTTACGTTTTGAGGTCTATAGAGTATATATAAAGTGTTTTTAGAAAGAAGTATGTATGTGTGTGTGTATGTACGTACGTACGTACGTACGTACGTGCGTTCGCAGGCAGTTTTTCTACGAGCATAACTCACGTAAACAAAGTCGTATCGACTTCGTTAAGGTGTCAATCGAAGCGTCTTCGCAATCTTAAGAGCTGATTAGTTTTTGGAAAAGTTCGGTCGGGGGGGTTTGCTGTTTTCACCCCTTGAAGGTCAACCATGTTATGCACTATATCTCACGAACCAAAGATGCGATTTTTTTGAACAAGGTGTCAATCGACGCGTCTTAAAATTTGTCTGATTCTATCAAATTTTCAAAAAAATTCTTGGAGCCGTTTTTCAATTTTTTTAAAAAACCAGCAAAAGTTTTTTTCATGAATACGAAAAAAATTAAATAAAAAATAAAAGATCATTAAACGTTCAAGGTCATTTACGTCATTCATTATATCTCGAGAACCAAATATAACCTTCCGATCATTAAGGTGTTAATCAACGCGTATCAACATCTTTATGATGTTTTTATATCTTAAAAAAATTGTTAAAGCGTTTTTTACGATTTATTAATTTTTTTTTAGAAAAGTAGTGTTTTTTTCATATAAAATTCCATTTTTAACCTGATTTGCACATCGTTATAATAAATGTTTATAGAATTTGTAAACTTTTATCAATTTTTATAGAGAAACCAGCAAAAACTTTTCTCCTGATTACAAAAAAAAAATTATATTAAAAATATAAAATCATTCAAAGTCACCATGTAAAAAGGGTTCATTCGAATCATTATACTTTAAATCTCTTATTCTAAAGACATTGTTGCATAGTCAATCAAAGTTTATTAATATTTGCAAAATTTGAGCAGTTTTTCAATAGTTTTCACAGCACCATGTTTAACTTTAATGAAAAAACTGCTTTGTAACCTGTCCCCCCTCCGATTGATCCGCGTGAATAATCAATCAAAACAATGCACCAAAATCCTTACGTAATCAATTGACGCTCCCGTAGATGTTACGATTAATATTAAATCATTCCAATAATTTTTATGAGAGGTACATTTTTATTATTTGAAGTAATATTATTTCCATAACTTTTATTGTGTTTAATATTTTTAATATCTATGTAGATATTACTGGGAAGTTGACCGTGTGGACCTCATGGGTCGCACCTCACGGCTTGTTTTGTTGAGCGTGATTCCGCTTCTACGCACTACGCATTTTTCGTTCATAGTGAATTTAATTTTTCTGTAATAAAATTGAACACAAACTCACAAACCAGCTTTCCTTTTTTTGGTGGCAAAATTATCTTGTTTATATTTCTATTATAGATTTTTATTTTTAATACATGCGTTGTTGAGTTATAAGAAGGTTTGAATAAATAATGCCTTTATTTGAAGAGAGGTAAATTGAATTGGAACGTTATCAATTTGATTTCCACAACGGCCAATTTTCCCTTATTGAAAGGAACATACTACATTTCGTGAGAAATAATTTTGAAAAATGATTTGGAACGACGAAATTGTCCTGACATCTAACACCGAATTTCGATATAAATGAGTTTCAAGCAAAGGAATTTTACATTCTTGGAAATAAATAACAGACACTACTCCTTATACACGATTTCCAATTTTTTTATTTCAAATATATATTTCGGACATAAGTTGTGTCCTTCTTCAGTGTTACACTGTGTCACAGTGTAACACTGAAGAAGGACACAACTTATGTCCGAAATATATATTTGAAATAAAAAAATTGGAAATCGTGTATAAGGAGTAGTGTCTGTTATATATTATAGAAACACGGTTTAGTATAACTCGTCGAAACTTTATTGATTTATTCTTGGAAATCATAAAAGATATACTAGCTGCTTATACTTTACTATAGTTTTATGGCTAAAAGTGTGATACACCATCAAATAAAGGTTGAATAAAATATGCTCTTTTTTGGGAAAAATATGCTTTAATCAAATATATCTCAATCAATTTGTTATTCTACGGACTCGAGAGACGGCTAGTTGGATTGGAACGTCCCTGAATTATGATGGTATATAAGAAAACTCATGAAAAGATTTTCTCACGTAGGATTTCCTTCGTCATTCCAAAAGACATATGTTTTCTCAATCTTTTTTTCAGTTTTCTATCGAAGTTGAGATGCTCAAAGTCATTCACGAAAAATTTTCAATTCTGCCAGAATTCCACTGACCGTCGACAATTTTTCTTTTTGTAGTATTAGAGCTTGATTTGGAAGTTCTTCGGAAAAATTAGGCACCAATGATAACCTTCACATTCATTATTTATTTGGGTGTTTAATTTAAGTTTTCTCATTATTTATACTTCCTGTCTTTGTCAAGTGATTTAACATTTTTTTGTAATTTTCTTCGTTTAATTCTGTTATAATAATAAAACAACAATAATGAAATTCTCCTGATATGCCTCGAAAAGCGAATTAAAATCAGTAAAAAAGTTGGAGCCAAGGCGCCTAGAAATTAGGTTGTCTCACGAAATACACTTAGCTCAAGCACTGATTATAATTTTTTGTACACAGCCACCTTTAAACTATATAATTTCAATTGATATCTCTTGTCTTTTAATTCAAAATAATTAGGCACGATAAAGTAGAAACGGAAAATATTGTATCGAAAATTCCAAAATAAGGAAAATCTCAAATAATAATAGAAAATATTTTTGATAACAGCATAGCTTTTCCAAGGGGATGCAAACTGGACTCTAATTCCAAGGATAAATTTCAAAAATTCCAGTAATTTTCAGAACATACATTCCATTTTTTAAAATAACTGGTTATTTGTGGTGAATACACTAATTATAATGGCTAAAGCGAATTTAAGGGTATGGAGGATCAAAGTTTAAGTCAAACTTATCTGAAATTATGATGCGCAAAATAAGGCTATCTTTTCAACTTCATTACGAAAACTTTGCAAAATTTATATTAAACAAAAATATTTGATAGGAAAGTGTGATTTCAGGGTGACGGACGGCATCCTCTTCAGGTGCTGCCATTTACCATCCGCCACCAGACAGCACGACCACGTTAGGCTTATTGATGGATTAAGCTCATTATACTTCAACTATATTTATTATTTATATCCGCGAAGTAAATAAATAATAAAAATATTTGGTTCTGCTGTAGTGGTTTTTGGAAAGTTATAGACTTGCACAATTTACCTCAAACATTATGATTTCAACAGCATCAGAAACCTAGTTCATTTCCATTTGAATTCCATTGATACTCTACCGCAACACAATCCATCCCTAGTTCTACTGAAAACTTCCATTTAGTTCTTTTTCAGATCATGGTCTCACCTTCGGCTCAATTATTCATTGTAAGTTTGGAATCAACTTCGTTTTGTTAATTAATTTCTTTTGATTTTCCTCTTATCCTATTTTATACACAGAGAAGCCGAAAAGTCATACGAGCAGGGAGTAGAGATACTGTAACATACGTGAATGTGTCTGTAAAGTGACTTGGTCAGATTCAAGAGACAAATTCATATTAATGAGACCTATAAAATTTGATAGCTTTAAATTGGCTCGTTAAATGATTCGGCGGAACATTTGATCTTCATTATCGTAGTATTTCTTCCTTTCTTCCATAAACAATAAGACTTGATAGAAGATGTGTAGATGAAAATTGTTCAGAATATGAGGAATATGATTTTGTTGAACGAAATCGAGCTTATCAATATTTCCTTGCAAACGGCAGCTAGTGCAGAATGATAATACCCAGTCAGTAAAGCTCGATAATACTCAAAATAAAAAAAAACATATTGATTGCTGTAATAACTGCCCAATGAAAAGTTTAATAAGCTGTTGCGGTATTCCTTCAGCAATTTGCAAGACTCGAATATCAATAAAATTAACAGTCGAATTGCTGGCACCATGTCCTCGGCAACAATTAACGGGAAAAAAACATTTTGGGGTATAAATTCTACTTTGCCGACTGAAGATACACACATATGTACATGCTTCGATACAAAAGAAATAAAATTCTCTAATTAATTACTTTAACTCGTTTCAAAGAGGCCGAGCAATTTTTTTTTCTTTGGATGATTTTTGTGTGACCATCATGCTGGCCTAAGCAAGCGAGCAACCAACCAACCATCTCTAAAATGAGCCTTGGGCAACATCTCTTCGAACCTTCGAGAAGGTAACCACATCGTTTAGATGGTGGTGTTTAAGGTAGGACAGGGTTGAGTGGCAGTAGGTTAAAAAATGAGGTTATCTTGCCATTGGAAAGGTGCTGAAATAGAATGGCGGCGGCGCCGTATCAAGGCTCCCTTAATGATCCCTTATAGATTACACGAACGCAATGGACACTGTCTCGTTCGGTTTCTTTATTAGATTCAACGCTCTTTTTTGATTATGCTTAGGTCCAGGCGGAGTTGTCGTGGACATTCAATTTTAGATAGCAAATGTCGATTATCAGTATGATTTCTAGGTTCTCTGTAGCCTTTGAAGGTTTTTACACATGCACTCTTATCTTTGAATAGTTGAACAGTATATCTTAAATCATATTAACATTTGCAAATGGGGTGAAGATAATATAAAGTTTTTCGGTTAATAGTTCATATCTAGATTCAAATAACCAGAGTTACAGCTGGGATCCAAAGTTTTTCACCGATATTTCTAGCGTTTCAAATTCATAATTTTAAATCACCTACAATCTTAATGGTAACACCAGGCACACACTCCGTTGAAACAAAAAAAAATTCTTTTGGATCATTCATTCGAATAATCGTCGAATATCTGTTATTTGATTTTTTTCGGGATCATCTCCATGATACCACTAACTAACCAACTAACGAACGAACCAACTCCTTGCATCGGCTCGACTTCTTTGATTTCACTCTCTTTCGGCGTTCAAGAACAAGCGCTGATCACCTTCGACAAAAAAACATGTCGAACAGAAAAGGGATGTGATTAAGATCAATATCTTTTTATCTACGTCAGACCGGTGACAATTTAACATATTCATGATCCGCTTCGATCAAACGTATCCACGCCAAGAATGTTTGGATTTTGCCGATCTACACCAAGAGTTGGTGTTGGTGTGATGAAGTTATGCCGTCGGCACTGGAATCTTTCATATAACGACAATTTGTCGTGTATGAAAAATTGGAAGATGTGGTTGAAGATGTTGTAGAGTAATCAATTAAGTCGAGATGTTTCATCGATTGTGGATAAATATTTGGGGAAATGAAAAGTTTCTTTTTGTTTGCTTGAAAGACGCTTCAAAGCGTTAGCGTGGCTTAGATATACAATAAAAATCAGATTCAGTGATTTTTATAGAGTCAACCTTAAAAATAGAATAAACTGACAGTATTTATGAAAATCATTTGACAGTCTCAAGTCCTTGATATTTGCTGGTGCAAACATCGCATTTACTTATTTAATCTGGATTTTACAAAAAAAAATATCCGGACGATGGTGTACACATTGGATGATTTCTGATCTAAATTAACTTAGTAAACGAACATGTTGACCATAATAAAGCATATATCCAAGCCCTAAAAGCAGCTGCTGAAAATAATAATCTGATTTCTCTACTAAAACGCAACTAGAGACCATCAAGCCCGTAATGCCGTGCAACTTTGATGTTAGTTGTTTGCCAGTTTACATACCTTAAGCATGTAAACACAGAGGATAGTATTTGTGCGACAGGGTGGAAATAGGACAATTTTTAAAGTTCTAGACACAACAATTTGAAATGGTTTCCAACTTCTTTTGAACTCTTCTGAGTTTAACTAACCATAAGAGCAATATCTAATGTCACCTTAATGTGGTTGTGAATGGGAAGAATGTAATGAAGAAGACTAAAATGCTGAATTTCTAGCAAAATTGGAGTGAAGATGGGACATATTGGTGTGAGACATTCATGAGGTTGCGTTAAGGTACTATTACCTATTAGAAGCCAACGAATGACACATTTTCAACAATTTTTTTCCTTTTTTATTATACATGGCAATTAAACTTTTTCTATAGTATTAAACAAATCTTGAAGATTACCAAAAAATTTGTTTTGTGTGTATGTTTTATAGAGGGCGCCAAAATTTACTCCTCAAAAAATCACTGTTTCATGACAGTTAATCTCAGGAACGGCAAATGTAAAATATGAAATTCGAAAATGGTTTTAAAACGTAGGTGCTCTTACGTGATAGTTTTCCAGAAAAATTGAAAAATCATTACACAAAAATTAATAGCAGACGTTCAAATTTTTTTCAAAAATCGACTTTTTTTGGGATCTTTTTTCAGACCTTATCTTATTTTATTTTATTTTCGTCAAACTGTGGAAAACTATCATACAGACAACAAAAACAAAATGCTTCAAGGTTTATTAAAATCAACCAATTAGATCCGGAGATTAAATGTCCGCCAGTTAAAAAAAACAAGATTTCGAGAAAAACGTGTTTAATTTTTTTTTTTGATTTTTTTATACATATCTTTAAATTCGATTTTCATGACTTGCAATCAATCAAATTGCAAAGCCTATAGAAGTCGACCTGAGCCTAGACCTAGACAATACTGCATGTAAAAGTATAACCGGTATTTAAAAAAAAAGAAATTTAAGCCGAGAGCGGGCTTCAATAAAATCGTTATATCTCGGCATTGGTTTCGAATTTCTGTTTAATATTTTGAAAAAATGTTTTTGAAGGTATAAGAAATCGAAAAATATAAAACAAAACGATTTTTTGAAAATTCTATTAGGTATAATAGGTAACAGTACCTTAATAGCCAAACATTTCGTCTTCAGTTTTTCTGTGTAATTTTCTACGATATTCTTCGGCATATGTCCTCAATAAAAACGAATATTTACTTATCTTATCGATTAATTACTACAATAATGCTACCTTTTAATTTCGAAGTTACTTTTTTTTCTTTGATTTTGTGGCATCAAGGATTCCTTGTCATACCAGAAAAAATGTTGCTCGTTATTTTTTCCATTCAGCAATAGAATAGATGTAGAATAATAACTACATTTATTTTTATTTTATAAAGCAATATTTAACTAGTACAGTCATTTGGTTCGAAAAAACAGGTTACCTGGAAAGTTTTCCGAGAATTTGGAAAATTGGTAATTTTATAGATTTCGATGTGCTCTTTCCGTATTTCAACTTTGCCACCTCGTATCTTTGCCGCTTGTGCCGCCATATTGGGAAAATGGCGCCTAATAGCAGTTTTTTGACAATATTTTTTTCCAGCTCATTTAACGAATAAAATATATATAAATTTCCTACAATTTATGTTTTAACAATATTTTTCTTAAATCAAAAGTTTTGGCGTACGAGCGCCGCAAACTAATAGTCATTACACCACCACTTTTTTCGTATATTTCTCCAAAATATTTTACTGTTGTTGCAGATGTAATAAAAACAGGTATAATTGGATACGTCGCCTTTGTGTCCTCCTCTCTCTATATCTCTAGACCTTCTACGAAACACCTGCCAGTAGAACTCAATACAAGTAATTCGTTTAGTAGTTAAGGTAACAAATGACTGCACTAAACTCAAATTTCGCTGGTGTGAATTTATAAAACAGTGGTTATTAATAAAAATGGGTATATTCGAGAGAACAGATGGTAGAGTTCATAATTAATGAATTTTAAAAATGGTGGTTATTTGAAGCAAAAAATTAAATTTTCAAAACGTAGAAACTTTTATAATAAAAAAATGAGAGTAATGCCAAAAAAAATCTTTTTTTTCGTCCCAACAACACTACATACAAACAGGCTGATAAAATTGAAACTAGTCTGCTCTGTAACAACAAGAAAGTCATAGTTTCTAACGCCTTAGGCTAAAGTATTTTTTTATGCTTCCTTAAATCTACGTGAAATTTTAATAAATGTTTTCAAAACATTGCAAGTTGAGAAAAGAAAAAAATTCAGTGTAAACATTTATGACAAGGTGGTAGCTCACGGAACATTTTCATTTTCAAAGTTGTTTGTTTGTTTCGTTGGAATGTAGACCATTATCAAAGTGCTTAATAGAAAAGCAGATCCTTAAAAGTCAAAACTTTATTTTCAATCTGTGACACTGTTACTAGTTAAAATGATTATAGTCAATACCAATGTTTTAATTGATTTTCCAAGGCTTTTGATCACTTGTGGTTCGGTAAATACTCTGAAGCTATACTGTTATCAAATATTATCTTTATGCATATTTACAGCCAGATTATCTCTACTTTACGAAAGAAGCGAAACGCTTAGTCAAGTTAATTCCCACAATTTGAGAAAGAATTCTAGATATCAGAGAAAATGCCGAAGTGTATCATTTATGATAAAATTATTTTATTTTATGAAATTTTCGGTAATTTTTAGATTAGCTGTAGAATTCAAGAACTTTTTAAACCGCACGAAACACCATGAGTGTTAATTTTAAAAGCAACAGGAGCACTGCACTTTTAAAAATTATAGAACTTTTGTCATTATTGTTATTTATTATTATTACATAGCGATTGAAGATTTCCTTTGGATCACCATGTGAAGACTTATTCGGGATCAAAAAAATCTTTCATTAGTCACAAACGATAGCTGAAAGCGTTCTGAACTTATAACTTGCATGATATAAAAATATTCTTCATCAAACTTATAGGTCAATAAGTTGTAGATGTGACCAATAAGCAAAACCACTAGAAAAACACGCTAAAATGGAAAAATTTCATTTCAAAAATTGAACGGGATCCTAATCATGCTTCAGTGTTGATTTGATATTTTGTTTAAGTATAAACAGGTCGATTATTTGCACTACTAGGATATCGAAGGGCAAAAAAATTATGTCAAAAGAAAATCGTACTGAGTAATTTACTTTTTCAAAAATTAATATGAAATGAAACATGTCAAACCATTATCAAAATCGAATATTTTGACTAGTTTATTTTACATTTTTATTATTCGCAGACCATGCGGTCTGCATCACTACTAATTAAAAAATACTTTCATGCCAAATTTATCATCCTCCAAATATATAGAAGTTGACGGTTGAATAGGATGACTTCACGCTTAAACTTCCTAACAGCCAAACAAAATCAAATCCCATAAAATTGGTCTAATCTAAGGAGAACCACACGCAAGATTTGTCGATTCACTTGAAATACCATCATCAACGAAACAAAACACATAAAACCGCTTTTATGGCAGCAACCATGAGATTTATTGCTACTGAAATATTTCCCGAAACAAAATTAAAAGTTTGACGACATTATTGGCAGGAAAAACCTGTTGAGACTGACATTCTTAAAGTTGGATCTATTCGTTCGGTATGAAATAGTGAAATAACTTTAGAAAAACGAAAGAATGGCAAGAAAAACAACAAGATGAACATTAGATCTACCTCGTCCTAACTAATCACTTCTTGGCTATAGTTGTAATCAATTCAACACCGAAATCGAAGCACGAGAAGAGGACACCACGTCCATGGTGCTCTGGAACCGATCAAATCCACCCGAACCATTTACATATAAAAGTTTTGTTGATTTTTTTCGATTTGATATTAAGGTAAAAGTATCGATTCGAACTGGGTCTTGGCAAGGCGAATAAATAACGTGAGCAAACATTGACATTGTCTGCAGACCAGCGGCTTCTTTTAAATTTTAATGAGTCAACTACGAAACGAAATCTGAACCGTCCGAGGTTACTGTGTTGCCGGGAATTCTTCAGATAAATTGCTCCACATTTTCCGGATATAATCTCACCATCCCAGAATTGAAGTGTAATATACATACGTGGGTTATGATGGTGAAGAACTTCAGGACAAGCAACGAAAATGAACCGAGTTAAATGTTATTCTCAACATTTTTGCAAATACGAACAACTTACAGAAATGTGGAATTCCACGAGAGAGTATTTCGCATTTATTCTTCATCAAATTCTTTGAAGGTATCAAGCTTCGATTGAAGTGCTCATACACGATTAGTGAACATAGAATTTTTGGTTTTGAAATGATGAACTCGTCCGTATATCTGTACATTATTCCTTGCGAAATTTTTAAGTTTTATCCAAACATAGGCAATTTCTCAGCTGAGTAAGATCTTTATAAAATGAAACACTTGATTTTTTTGACTCACAATTTTTTTATTAGTACAACGCGTTTCGATCCTTAGACCACCATCCGGTTACATACAGTTTACAATTATTTCCTGGTTTTATTCTTAAATATATAAGTATTTAACCTGAAGATGATCTAAGGATTTAAACGCGTCGTATTAATAAAAAAAAATGTGAATCAAAAAAATCAAGTATTTAATCTTATAAAGATTTTATTCCATTATGGCTCATGAAGAGTATACACAACTTTCTATAACTGATATTCTGAGTTGAGGTTTGGGAAAAGTGACCTCTGGTTATTCAAAACTGGATTTCACACATCTGTCATATTTTATTGAACTCTTCACATTACAAACATGGTCTTTATTCCAACTATATACTAAAATACTTAAACAATTTTTATCTCCATGCAACATTCCAACAAAACGCAAGATGTCCTACAACACTCGACCAGTAAATGTAAATAATTGTTTCTTTTTCCTTCCGAAATGAACCCAAATTGACTTCTTATAGTCAAGTTAGGTGAAACCTGAATGAAAAACGAAAAAATATAAAAAAAGATACAATAAAGTGTTCGCGATACAAAAGAAATTTTGCAGCGATCGTAAAAAATTCATGAGTTATCCAACGAAATTATATATATATTCAACAAGGTATCGAATTACCAACCTATTTCACCTGTTTTTAATGATGCGCGGTAAATTAAAGCAACAGAGTTTCGCAAGAAAATGATTTTTAATTTGAAAAATCGCATATTGACACTTTTTATTTATTTATTCTTTTGAACTGGAAGCGGAAACAAGCAAATTAATTTGCCGGTTGCGTGTTGAAAGTATCTTAAATATTTATAATCATGACTTTATTGATTGTTATATAACTTGTGCGAATAAATGAATTCGCAACAAAGTCAATAAATATTCGCAACCTATTTCTTGGAGAGATGCAGAACGATAATAATATTTACGTTCATAAATCTCAGCAAAGATTAGATGAGTAAGAACTAGCAACACGATTTTTAATTAGTTGTTTCCATGTAGAAATCGTATTTATAATCATGGGTTTTTTAATGATTTTCTTGAATTTCATTATAAATTTAATAAGTTTTTTAAAAAATTATATAATTATGTGCGTATAAAAGAATTCCGCAAGTAAGTCATTAAATATTTACAATCGTTTTATTAAAAACAGAAAAATATGACGATAAAAATATGTTTGACATAAATCCCAGAAAAAAATTTGAAAAAAAAGAAATAACACCACGATGTTTCGGAGTTGCTTGGTTTGAGTTGAAATTCTTTACATAAAATGTGAAAAGCTGAAGATATTTTCAAGGGAACTGCATCAATGAGCCTTGCAAAAAAAATGTAAAACACAAAAAAATCGAATTGATTTTTGCATAGTCGGCTATTTTTTTAGGTTGAAGGCTATGAACTTGGCTTTGGAATTCGAAAAATAAATTTACTCCTATTTTTTTTTGATATTTGGATTTTAATTTTTTTTTGATTGCAATAAAATCAACCAGAAAAAAAAATTTTAAATTATTTTCTAACGGTCTAAAATTGAAAAGTACTTCATCAAAGAAGTGTTTGTTTTCAAAAGTTGGTGTTGCTTATGAAACAGTTTCCAGGAAGATTTCTTTCCCGTCATTGTATTTTTGTTCATGTTGGCTTTATTGTTTGCAAAATTTTGCTCTCATCGAGGTGGAAATTTAAATCAGAATTAATCAAAATATATTTTGATACGCTGCAAAATAAAAATGTTATGAAAAACAATCAATGAAACCAAAAGGACTATATGTCGTTTGAAAAACAATCAAATATGTCTGGAGATACAATACACCCATCACAAGACATCTTGCTTAAAACTCTTTGGGAAATATCCACCATGTATGATAATTGTTTCAATTAGCACTTTTTTTGTTTTAGTAGGTTTGTCTCTCTGATAGCTTTGATTACTTCATGCATTGGAGCCAAAGTACCAATTTTCGTTTATATTTACTTTGTACGTTGGCATCTGCACTTCATAAACATTTTCTCGAGTTTTTATGTATTTCTGCAAAAAAATTATTAGAGCATTTTCCGTAATAACAATTTCATCGTAAGTTTTCTGTCGAATATATTCGCATTTCACATTTTTCGTTTGGTAGACATTTTTTGGTGACAAATTTTGGAAACTAGTATTTTTGGAAACTTCTAGCTAGCTTCTAAATAGCTGTTTCAGCAAAACTTTGCTAAAGGTTTTCCGGCAAATTTTGCGTACACATGTATTTAAAGATCTTAAATATTAGTGTAAATGCTATTTTTTGGAGAATTCACCGAAAACTTTTTGATACACAGAGATGCATTTGCCCATTGTATTTTCATATATAATTTTTTAAACTGAATTTGCTCATGATATTAACATTTAATTTGACCAAATTCACAAAAAAATCTGTTTTTTACCTGTTCATGATATTTTTTAGAAGGTTGTGAGCATAGACGTTCATTTCTCAGTACTTTCTTGAGATAATTCTTGCATAATTCTGTTTTTAGAAAGCTTTGAGCAAAGATGTTTATCCCTCAGTACTTTCATGGGACTACTCTTGAATAATTGAGTTCAAATAATTAATGCTTTACAAACCTAACATCGTTTGTTGTTCCATTAAAATATGCTCGCTGAAATAAATTTCAAGAACATTTTTGATAAAAAATAAAATCTACTATTCAAATATATTTTTGAAGTTATTTTCTAGAATATGTATAAGCGAAGCAATATTCCTTGATTGTTCGGTGGATTTTCAAAGACGATTAGTGCATCAATTCATTGAATGAGCACTTTCATTTACTTATTCTTAATAATTCAATCTGCTTATTGATTTAGTCTCTCTCGAAGTAATATTGTTTGAAATAATATTTGTTACTTCTTCAACAGAAATTTAAACATGAATTAAAGGAATCATCTCTTAATCAATTTTATTTTTATTGAATTTTATTAACTTCCCAGTTCCCAATGGGAAGTTATTGTAATGGGGTCGATTTTGCGAATCCCAAATTTTGACATATCTCCACGTTTTAAGGTCTCTAGAATCCAAATCCATCGTTTTTAGAGAGATGTCTGTGAGTGTGTATGTACGTATGTGCGGATGTGCGTATGTGCGGATGTGCGTATGTGCGGATGTGCGTATGTGCGGATGTGCGTATGTGCGGATGTGCGTATGTGCGGATGTGCGTATGTACGTATGTGCGTTCGGAGTAATTTTTCGTCTCGATTATCTCAAGAACCAAACATCGGATTGACGTGGGACTGGTTTTAAACGACGCGTAATTACGTAACTTAGAACTGAATGACTTTTCAGCAAAACCGGTTGGGCCGTTTTTTATTTAGGATGAAAAAACTGAAGAAACGACTAAAAATTGCTTATTTTTAAACTGTTGATACGCACTATTAATTCTTGCAGATACCAAATACCTTCATAGTAATGTTGTTATTATTGTGCGTTTTAGCAAAAATGTGATCAAATTTGTAAAAAATGTTATTTAAAAACAAGATTAATTTATAAAATTGCAAACTTTTATTATCAGGTTTGGGTGAATGGGAGTAGAGACGCTAATGCAGTTAATAATTGGATATTGTTATAAATAATTTAATATTGTTAATAACAATCAAATAATATTAGTTATAATCTGATATTGTATATATAAATTCAATTATAATTATTCAGTAACGGTCAAACATTCTTAATAACGAATGATTATTTTAAACAATAATTAAATACCCTCAATAATAGTTGTGGATTCCGAGGCCGAGATGGAGGACAAGAAGGGTGATGTGGACGAAGAGGACGAGGTTGCCAAGGCTTTGGTAGAGGATGACCAGGTGGTGGAGACGTCTTCCTCTACCAAATCTTTTATGGTTAGATAAAAAACTGATAAAAATAGTAACAGGAATTATATTAATTTAGAATAATAATGTTTAATAATAATTATTATTAATAATAGTAATTAATAATAAAAGCAAATTATAGCTTTTTATTCAACCACTGGGAAGTTAGTCGTGTGGGCCTCGAGGGTCGCACTTAGACCACATTTTTTTTTAATTCTTTTTAATAGTTTTTTGGGACTATTTCCATATATTTTTGAAAGAACAAGGCATCTCATTAAGTTTCTTCCCCGTAATTTCTTTCCAGAAACATATTGCTTAGAAACCTACTCAGGGAATTATTTAGGGGTGAAATTTTCTGCTGTAGACTTTTCATACCTAAATTTCCCAAATAAAATTCGGATTTTTTCTTCGATTCCTACTTTATTCGAACAATGCAGCGCGCAATAACTTCGATGATAGTTTTGCGAACATCCTGAATAGTTTTTCGTTATAATAGAGGCTAATTTAATATAAATTTGGACAGTTTAGTTTAATTATCCTTTTAATACGCGGAGAAAAAATTGTCGGTAGTTCCAAGAAAGACACGCAAAAACTGTAGCTTACAGTTTTTGACTGCATTATCGTTATTCTTCTCTTTAAAAACAAAATTAATGAACGTGTATTTTAAGCTGACTTATTGACAAGAGCATATTTAATTATGGTTATCTTTTCTAAGAGTGGACAAATTGTTATTGATAACATTACGGTTGTTATGAAGTATTTTGTAGTTAATTCAAAAACAAAAAAATCATATATACTACATTTTACTGCCGATATAAAAAATTTCGTCTCTTACTATTTCCTAAGCTCTTATGATTGAATGTGTAGGATATGAGTAGGGATTACCGGGGATCCCGGCCTTTTTTTACTCCCGAAAGTTTCGGGATCGATTTCCTACAATCTCGGGATTTTTGGGATTATTAAGTCCTTGCTCGCTAATAAATTAAAAACGCATTTGCTAGAGAACTCAGAAAGTCACCGACGAACTGAATTATCTGGCGTTTTGAGTTATCTGTAAAACCCTTGGCGGGATATTGATAACTTAGACGCAGTAATATCGCCCAACAATTTTAAGGCAGATAGTCTCATCAATTGAAAGAACCAACAGAGAGAACCATTATGAAAATACATAGTAAGGAGGCAGAAACTTTGGGAATCGAACCCACAGGAACAAGCAAAATTGAGCTACCACTCAAAGAAAAGCTTCAGTTTGAAATAGAAAACAGTATGAAAATATTGACACCTGAAATAAATAAAAACACTGATTTATCTCAAATAGTTAAAAAAGAGATGAACCTATATCAGATATCCTCTAGTTCCATTCGAGAATATAATTTGGAGCAAACTTACAAGTATTTATTGTCAATTCCTTCAACTTCAATTGAACCCGACCGTGCCTTTTCTGCGGCTGCATATATTTGTAATAATTTGAGGAGCAGGCTCAGTGATGAAACGTTGGACGCATTATTATTTCTCCGTTATCATTTTCGAAACTCTAAATAATCTTTTTACTAGTCTATTGATTTGCATTATTTTATTTTATTTGAAGTAGATTGAAGTCTAAAATAATTTTTGTAGATTATGTATTATAGATGTCAAGTCACAACGATTTATCTAATCAAAAATTATGTTTTTTGATTTTTAACTTCCCAGTTCCCTATGGGAAGTTATTGTAATGGGGTCGATTTTGCGAATCCCAAATTTTGATATATCTCCACGTTTTAAGGTCTCTAGAATCCAAATCCATCGTTTTAGAGAGATGTCTGTGAGTGTGTATGTACGTATGTGCGGATGTGCGTATGTACGGATGTGCGTATGTGCGGATGTGCGTATGTGCGGATGTGCGTATGTGCGGATGTGCGTATGTGCGTATGTGCGTATGTACGTATGTGCGTTCGGAGTAATTTTTCGTCTCGATTATCTCAAGAACCAAAGATCGGATTGACGTGTGACTGGTTTTAATCAACGCGTAATTACGTAACTTAGAACTGAATGACTTTTCAGCAAAATCGGTTGGGCCGTTTTTTATTTAGGATGAAAAAACTGAAAAAACGACTGAAAATTGCTTATTTTTAAACTGTTGATACGCTTTATTAATTCGTGCAGATACCAAATACTTTCATAGTAATGTTGTTATTATTGTGCGTTTTAGCAAAATTGTGATCAAATTTGTAAAAAATGTTATTTAAAAATAAGATTAATTTATAAAATTCCAAACTTATATTATCAGGTTTGGGTGAATGGGAGTAGAGACGCTAATGAAGTTTATAATTGGATATTGTTATAAATAATTTAATTTCGTTAAACACAATTAGATAACATTAGTTATAATCTGATATTGTATATATAAAGTCAATTATAATTATTCAGTAACGGTCAAACATTCTTAATAACGAATGATTATTGTAAATAATAAATAAATACCCTCAATATTAGTTGTGGATTCCGAGGCCGAGATGGAGAACGAAGTTGAGGACGAAGTGGAGGACAAGAAGGATGACGAGGACGAAGAGGATGAGGTTGCCGAGGCTTTGGTAGAGGATGATCAGGTGGTGGAGACGTCTTCCTCTACCAAAGCTTTTATGGTTAGATAAAAAATTGATAAAAATAGTAAAAGTAATTATATTAATTTAGAATAATAATGTTTAATAATAGTAATTATTAATAAAAGCAAATTATAGCTTTTTATTCACCCCACTGGGAAGTTAGTCGTGTGGGCCTCAAGGGTCGCACTTAGACCACATTTTTTAAAATTTAATTTTATATTTGATTAACGATGTGCGACCAATAATGTTAAATGATTAACAATTGAATACGGAATAATCAATTTAATAAAATGTCGATTTGATTTCCACTAAAACAGTTTTTATTTGCCTCTTGCTTTTTTCATAATGCAGTCTTCAATTCCGGGGTAATACCGGGATCCCGGGATAGGCAATGAAAAATCCCGGGATTAGAAATAAGAGTCGATATTGGATTCTCTAGATATGAGTCTAGGGTTTTCAATGGCAATCATATTATAGCTTCCACAAGAGGTCAAATGACTCTAAAAACTTCAAATCAATATGCAAAACGATTTTCAAAAAATGTAATTTCGATTTGAATGGATTTCTTCAAACATGTTTAAGTTTTGGATAAAACTAATACTATGTGCCGCTAAATTTTTAGATACTGAACTTTAGATACTCATGTCAGTAGGTCGCTTATCTCACACTTGCTTACCATTGTGAATCAAAATTTATCTCTGATGGATTCGTCAATATCTAAATGATTTAAAGTATGCACATCACACGGTGGCGATCCATAAATGACTCCAAAAAATGTATAGATTTCATGATGTGAGGTTCACACTTCGTGCCGTGTGGTGCTCAGAGTCGAAACATCCGTTAAAACCCACAAGATTGTAAGTAGGTAGCATATCGGCATGAAAATGTTTCAGCTATCATAAAAAACTTGCCAAATATCAAATTGAAAGAACTCAAATTACCTCCGGTCAGTAAAATTTTGTCTAAATGCCTGTTTTTCGGAGCGTTCGCGATTGTGTGGTACACGAGATAATCACTTGTGAAAAAAGATAAACGTATTTCATCACATCCCAACATTGGGCGACTATCTAGATACATACGTGTGTCGGCATTGCCCTCTCACGCATCTGTTTTTGTCGGCTCCGTGCTCAAATTCAAAGATGCAAAGATGGAATTAGTAATAAGGCCACAAATGGGAAAAAAATTTCACACCTACTGAACTGCCGAAAATAAACCACCTGAAAATACATATTCTACTTACCAAAGATATTTTACATCTTTGGGTTATGATCACTTGTTGGTTGTTAATCCTTGGTAGACGATTTTTTTTTTGTTATTGTTATTACACTTATTTATTTGATAAATGAAGCGAAACACGAACCGGACGTCAAAGATGTTGTAAATATGCCGAAGTGTGTATCTTTACACAGGGAAAATCTGACCAGGCAATGGCAGGAAGAGGATAAAAAGTTGTTAATATTTGCGGGGGTTTATTGCAGTGCGAGTTCATTCATTGAAAAATTGAAATGGATATTGTGAAGAATTATATCCAAAAAATTTCGTGATGACAATTGGATGAGAGTGTGATAGCTATACGATATTTTCGAATGCGGTTTGGGCTGCCGTCGGAGCGAAATTGATATTTGAACCAAAAGCCGTTTGGATGGTTTCAATGTCGAAGCTTGTTCCAAATTGGCAAAAAAATTTAACAGATTTTATAATCGGCTGTTACCATAAATCTTAGAACACACAATAACCAATGTCCTGTTTGGCAAAACTATATAAAAAATTTATTACCTCTAATAAAAATTTAACTGGATCTCATCAAAAGCTTGATTGGCAGCTTCATTGTGTGCGAAAATCGCAGTAAATGATTTGAAATGATAGAAATGATTTATATTGATTTATAATGATCTTCTCATCTTATAATCAGCAGTGATGAACATTCAATCATACACATTTGTCTCATTCGCGATGAATTTCAAACTCTCTGAGTGGTCACGCAGAAATTTTCTGTCGCGCACCACATCCTCAAATTATGGCAGCACTGTCGTCATTCAATACTTTTATAGTATCATATTTAAAAATAAAATACAGGTTGCCGCAAACATTTGTTTTATGCAAATCTCATCGCGAACGTGTGTTCGTTTCGTCGTCGATGAATTGTTGCTTCTAAGTCACATTAAATCCAAATATCTTGTGCTGAGCGGAACAATGGCCCCAAGATCGCGCGACCATCAGACATAATGGATAGCTATCTGCACGGGCCATCGCATCTCCGAGTGCCCGAATACAACAATCAAAGTATCTGTGACAAATAATTTTGTCATTTCGAACGGTCACCATCATTTAATTTGCAAGTAAGCGATTCAAGACGCCCAAACGCGTTGTGCGAATTGTATCGGTTGAGATGCAAAGATACTTTAGCGCGACTGTTGTCCATCAAGAAATACCAACATTCATCTGACCCACGAAACGTTATCGAAAAAATGAAATGTCTGTTGTTCCATGTACGAATATGGCAAACGCAATCGTGCCTGCAGTGTTTTAGTTTAGTACGACATGATTTCAATATCGCAATAACAATATTTTTGCGTAGGTGATTATCGAAAAATTCCAACCTACGATCTTGGCCATGCTCTTGACAAATATTTGCATTTGAATTATTTTTTCAACGAACAAAAAGCTGGTAACAGATCTTATTTCTGATCGGAAAAGGTAGATGTATGCTACATGTATGCTTCGAGTAGATTAATGTCTAAAAACCAGTAGTTTGAACAACACCAATCAAACACAATCAGATGCACTAAATCGTTTATCGATCGACAGTAAAAGTGGATGCCTTGCTGTGATCACATTCTTCAAAAGCTTTTTGATTACTCGTAAAAAGAGTCATAAAATGAATGATTCGCATCATTTCATAAAGTCTTATCAGGACAATTAAACGTCCACTAACCGAGATACAATCCGAAGATTTCTTCAGGCTCGATTTTATAATGAAAAGCCCGTCTTAAACCTTGCTTGAATGTTTAAAGAATTTAGAAAGAATGTTTCGTTTCGATGTAAATTTTTCATATCGAAATTTGATTGGAGAACGTCTAGACTATTTGCTCATTGAAAATTATTCGAAATAATGTCAGTAATTGATTTTTGCATAATCAACTAGTGATGCCAAAATCGTGAAGGAAGAGCATCTAGAAAATCACACAAAAAAAAACAAAAAAAAAACAAAGAGAAACGTTCTTTGACAATCATATCACAAAATGTGAAAATAGGTTCAGTTGAAATACACAGCTAAATAAGATAAACTTGCAAAATGTGAGAATGAGCAGAAAAAACTGAAGCGTATTATTTTCAATTTTTAGATATTTGCAACAGAAATATTTGCATAATTTGTTTATAAATTGATATTTTAGAAATATATTCGATCACAAATAATGTAAAGTACCAAAAATATGAATAATTATAGAAATTTTATCCAATGTCACTTATTGAACTCAGTTATGATTATCTTAGACTGGAATGGATGCTTTCGGAAAATGCCTTCAAATGCATCTAGCCTCTAAAATTGTTTTTGATACATATTTCTATAAAAATCAATGAAATGAACAAATACATATAAAACAAAATTTATAAAATTTTAACTTATCTTTCGTGTTCTCATAATTTCGGACTCAGACTTTGCATTGAATTATGCATCAAAATAAAATGTACGCACTTAGTTGTATTTTGTTTTGAAATATAATAAATACATCGATTTAATGATGAGGCAAATCAAAAAAAGTTGGTCCTTGCATATTTGACCTTAGTTTTGATCTTGTCTGTCGAGACTTGAACTTATTTGCAAGACTCTTGCAGGGTTGCATGTTCATACTCAAATCCTTTGTATAGCTTATTATTCAGGGTTTGTTTGCGTTTCTTCTTACTTCTTAAAGATACAGAAGATGAAAAAAATGTTCCCCAGTCAGGAAAAATCCCGGAAATCAGTCTCTTGGTGGTAGAGTCTCGCAAAAGTTTTGGTATCGGTCTAGCAATTCAAGTCTTGACCTTGCTTTTGCAGATACGGTCTTGGTTTTTGGGCAAGTCCAAAATTAAGTCCAATTCTGTCAATCTTCTAATTCTGAAGATATTTTTTTTAATTTTTTTTGATAATAAATAACATTAAACTTCCTTCCAAAACCTCAAACCAATTGGATAAGCCAATTTGTTTTTCCGCACAAATTTGTACTTACTATGAACGAAAGTTATTGTTGATGAAACTATTTTGGCCACTTACCTGTAAATGAAAAAAAGTATAAAATTAATATACTTTGATATTTGAAATTCAAAAAGTTGCAACCTTGAATTATAAAAAGAAACAAGCCGCGAGGTGCGACCCTTGAGGTCCACACGGTCAACTTCCCAGTAATATCTACATAAACATCAACAACATTACAACAATGAGAGGTATTCATAGCAGTAACAGGAATGAGTTAATATGAATCATATCGTCTACGGGAGGGTCCATTGATTATGTAAGGTTTTTGGTCGATGAGGACAGATTGAATATTCACGCGGATCAATCGGTGGGGGCCTTTTTGGTGTTGAAAAATTTTGTTGGTTTTCATAATTTAAGCATTTTTTTTAATTAAAAGACTATAAAAACTATTAAAAATCTGCTCAAATTATGCAAATATCTTAAAACTTTGATTGAATTTACAACAATTTTTTTAGAATAAAAGATATAAAGTAATAGCATTCGTATGAACCCTCTTTACATGGTAACTTTGAATGATTTTTAACTTCCCAGTATATGGGAAGTTCTTGTAATCGCCTCGAAAATCGAAATTGAAATTTTCAACATTTCTTTACGTTTTAAAGTCTAAAGAGTATATATAAAGTGTTTTTAGAAATAAGTATGTATGTGTGTGTGTGTACGTACGTGCGTTCGTGTACAGTTTTTTCTACGAGCATTACTCACGTAAATAACGTCGTATCGACTTCGTTAAAATGTCAATCGAAGCGTCTTTGCAATCTTAAGAGCTTTTTGGGACATTTCGTTTGGGTAGTTAGTTGTTTCGCCCCTTTGAAGGTCATTTCTGTCATGCGTCATATCTCGCGAATTAAACATACGATTTACAAAATTAAGGTGTCAATCGACGCGTATTAGCAATTGCATGATTCTATCAAATTTTTACAAAAATCGTTCGAACCATTTTTTAATTTAAAAAAAAGTGCAAAAGATTTAGTTTTTTTCCATAAATAATAAGTTTTTACCTGATATTCAAAACGCAGTATATAGTGTATATCAAATTTGTATACTCCAAATAGTTTTTGTAAGAAAACCAGCAAAACTTTTATTCATAACTTCGTAAAAAATTAAATAAAAAATAAAAAACCATTAAAAAGCATCTTGATTTTCAAGGTCATTTTTTTCATTCAATATATCTCATGAACCAAATATGATATTTGCATCATTAAGGTGTCAATCGACGTGTGCTTACATTTTTGTGCTGTTTTTAACTCTATAAAAAAATCGTTTCAGCCGTATTTTTAATTTAATAAAAGAAAATCCGAAAAATTAGAATTTCTTTCATAAAAAATTAAATTTTTAGCCTGATTTACACAGCTCAATAATAAATGTTTATAAAATTTATACATTGCTATCAGCTTTTGAAGAGAAACCAGCAAATTTTTTTGCATGATCCTGAAAAAAAGCCAAATTAAAAAAAATCATTCAAAGTTACCATGTAAAAAGGGTTTATATATTTTGTTCTAAAGACTTTGTTATAAAATCAATCAAAGTTTTATAATATTTGCATAATTTGAGCAGATTTTGAATAGTTTTCACAGTATTTTAATTTTATAAAAAAACTGATGAAATTTTGAAAACCAACAACATTTCAATCAAATTTGCTTTTAAGCTAATCAACGCTTTAGTGTTCGTAAGATTTCAATTACTTCCTCCATCATTATGTGTAAAACATTTTACGTTTTACATGCAATTAAACTGATTATTGACTGAATATTCAATGGTTTTCAAGATCAACTGAAAATAAGAAATAATTATTAGTCTCATTGATGTAAAATCGTAAAAAAAATACAAATTCAATGATTGTGCCGGTCATGGCAATTTTAAACAAAACTATTCAAAATCGCCACCTCGCGAGAAAATATCTTCAGTGGGCGTAATAACAAAAAGCATCGATATAAAAATAACAAACAACGTAAAAAAGGCTTTGTAGCCTGCCTCCTCCAATTGATCCGCGTGAATATTCAATCAAACCAATCCACCCCCCAATCAACAAAAGCCTTACGTAATCAATGGACGCTCTAGTAGTTGATATGGTTAATATTAACTCATTTCAATGACTGTTATGAGCACCTCTCATTATGATTATTTAAATTAGTATTAGTTTCATAAATATTTTTTTTTTGTGAAATATTTTAAATATTTATGTAGATATCACTGGGAAGTTGACAGTGTGGACCTCAAGGGTCGCATCTCACGGCTTGTTTAATTGTGTCATTGTAATATGCTCACTAGCAAGTGTATGGGCACATTAATTAAGAAAGCAGTTTTCCCAAAACTTCTATACCACCAGAAGCATTCCTAAAATGGTGACTATTTTGAAGTGGCAATGTCACCTTTTTACTTATTCGCTATTCAAATATGTAATGAACAACATCAGATACGTTTCTCAAAATTTTAGTGCCAGTCGAGAAGATATATTACGTCCTGAACAAAAATTAGCCTAGCAATAATGGCTCACGAATAAGGCGATTTCGGTAATTTGCTTGAAAGCAATGCACCCACAATTGTGCATTTATTCTCAGCCAACCACTTACGTTTCAATATCAGTAGACCATTAAATAACAACTTTTTACCACTCATTTTGCAGACATTAATTTCAGTCATTAATGCAAAAGTCAATCTTCTCAAAAGTGCAAAGTCAGAACGAGACGAGACGCGACGCAACGGCTCGGTTGGCTGATCTGCCGGGCTTTGCACTTTCAGGCCAGTTACCTTTAACATCTCGAAGAGTCATAATAATTGTAATTAACCATCTTCGCTGCCAGATGGATGGCTCATAAAATAATGGAGGTCTCTGTGTCAAAAAGTGCAATTCGATATCATTAGCTCGCGAGGCCCACCGCTGATATCTTCCGGCTGTGCATACAGCTATGCAGTGTGATGGTAATTACGTGCCGACGTAGGTCGACCAGATACGTACCCAGGTAGCACAGGTGAAACTGCAAAGTGCCCATAAACCCGTCGTGGTTTATCGCGGGAAAAGCTCAAGAAAAAGAAGAGTGTCGTGCGACCGCCACCACACCGCCGAAAAGCATTCTTCAATGGTCAAGCAAACAACGAGACAAGTACGCGATCGGCTGTGGCTACTACCACGTTTAATATGAGTGATGGCATCCGTTTTTATGTTTAATTAAGCATTTTAAGTTTCCTTTTCATTCAAATCGGCTAGCGGCTAATTTTTGGCTCAGAGGAATGTCACTTTATTACAGCGAAGTGAACTCTTACTCCGGCACAGCGACTCGTAAAAGGGGCTTCCCCGGCCCCAATGCTATTCGTCCGAAAGATTTGACCTCCGCGTTGCTTCAATCGCAACTCCTTTCCAAGTCGATTAAACTGTTCTTCATTATGTACTATCCTATCTCTTAACTCTTCATTCTGCGTCATCGGCATTCGCAGCAATAACTTGGCCCACGCTCCATCAAATATAATAGGCAGACATCAAAACATGTCACGCGAATTAAATTCCCCCCAACGGGCGCGGCAGTGTGGAGTACTGGAGCCGTCCACGCATCCGCCAAGCGTATAAATGACGGATTTGCATAAATTAACAATGCCTGGCGTGAAAATTGCACAAACCAGCTGTAACGGCATATTGAAAGGATTTACGCCACGATTGTGTCTAATTTTCATAAATTCGTTTTCATTTTCAATTACAATTGCGTGAATTGACCGTGTGGCTTGCGTGACGAATACCGCAACCGAGTGCCGCCCGCTCCATCACCACCGCCTTACGCATTAAATCCTCAGGTGCGAGCCTACACCTTCAGCCCGAGGACTGATGTCTTATAGTGGAGGAAGTATCTACGTCCGTTAGAGATATGTACTTGGCGTTGCGGCAAAGAAGATTAACTGAACGCATTGACGCGGCAGTTAAGTAGATATGATTAAAAGCTGTTAAGTGTATTCCTACGTGTTTTCCAAGCGTGTACATGGCAAGTCGTTTTCATTGAGTCTTCAAATTGAATTTAAGACATCTATTTAGGTGCGTGCTAGCGTTTAGATCGTTAGATTTCGTGTAAAATAGAAATCAGCGGCTGAAATTCAATTATCGTATATTTTTTAATCGGAATTATAAAGCAATGCTGGCATTAAATATATAATATGTAAATCGAATATCCGATCGCTTACTGCTGTATTGGATTAGTTGATTTTAAGGTGCTTAGCTCGAAATTGGCATTCCCTTGTTATGTTGAACCCTAAACACAGAACTAATTTATATATAAATTTGGCCAATTTTTTGTGAGTGTTATTTCAACATTACAATCAGTGGCGTGCAATACATATTGACAGATAGATATCCAATGTCCTCCAATGTAAGACATGAGTCGTTTTGCGTCTGAACAACGCTGACATCGATTTTGAGTTCAAAACCATCTTTTCGGACGAAGTGCATTTTTATCTCGGAAGTTATGCCACTCAACAGAACTACTGGTTCCAGAGCATAGCATAGATAAGAAATAGCACTGACAATCTCAGCTGTGAAAATAATCATGAGACAAAGGATATAAAACCCTATTACCCTTCCTTCAGAGAGAGCACTCCGGTTTTCGTTTCTCAACTTGCGCAGGAAAGAACAAATGAAAATGGGAAATTCGGAATTTTTTCATTTGGAATTGGGCATTATTATTGATCTGAAAAATTATTATCTTCCCGGTGTATGGGAAGTTCTTGAAATTAGTCCCAAAATTCATATTTAAATGATTAAAATTACATTAAGTTTTATTATCTAAGAAGTAATTTAAAAGATTTTATAAAAAACAGCCTGCATGCGTGCGAATGTACGTGGGTATATGGTCATTTTTCTACGACAATAATTTTTGAAGAAAGAGTCGTATCAACTGTCGTGGTGCTAATCAAAGCGTATTGGCAACGTAACCAGTTGAATAGATTTGAATAAGGTTCGGTAGAGCAGTTTTTTTCCTTTTGAACCATCGAGGATACACATAATATCTTGAGAACGTAACTTTCTGATGACATATTAAAGATTTTAATCAAAGCATTTGAATATTTCATCAACATTCTATCAAAATTTTTGATAGACTTAGAAAGACGAATTTTTCTAGTCAACTTTTAATAAATGCTCAACAGTCAGTAGTTTGATTTGTTTAAATCAAATTGTAAAGCTCTGTAAAAATTTTAATAAGCTTTTTAATTCCATAAAAAATACGAAAACTATTAGGTTTTTTTTTGAAAAAAGGTTTTATTTATTATTTACGTTTGGCAATTAATGCTTTGAACCCTTGCTTTTAAAAGCTTCCAGAAAACAAAAATTACAGGTTTTCCAATTATATAATTTATATAATTGAAAAAAAAAACCATAAAAATAATAAGCAATTAAAAGTCACAATATGTAAATAGTTGATGCGAATACTATTATGTAGTCTCCAATATTTCAATGGCATTATTGTGGTAATAACATTTGGTACATTTGTCAATAATTTTAGTACAGCCAATTTTCAATTTAGTAAAAAAACGGAAAACAATAAAAAAAAATCCAAACTTTTTTCAATCTTATTTGTACTTGTAGCATCAATGGCTCTCTCAACCCGTCTAAATTTGAAATTAATCAATTCGCATGGAAATATTTGAACAAAAATCACAAAAAATCCAATATATATAATTCGAAAATAAAATCACCAAAAAAAAACAATGATATTTTGCATGACTGTTAAAATGTGCATAGAATTTTATGCACTTTTCAATGTTGTGAAAACAGTATAGTTAGGCAAAATTGATTGTTAGCAATTAAATTATGGAATAGTTTATTTCCTTAAAAATGCTGAGTGTGCTCGACTTTCGCTTGATTTTATTTTATTAACTTCCCAGTATATGGGAAGTTCTTGTAATCGCCTCGAAAATCGAAATTGAAATTTTCAACATTTCTTTACGTTTTAAGGTCTATAGAGTATATATAAAGTGTTTTTAGAAAGAAGTATGTATGTGTGTGTGTGGGGGGGGGGGGGTACGTACGTACGTACGTGCTTTCGTGGACAGTTTTTTCTACGAGCATAACTCACGTAAACAAAGCCGTATCAACTTGGTTAAGGTATCAATCGAAGCGCCTTTGCAAACTTAAGAGCTGATTAGTTTTTGGGACACTTCGGTCGGGGGGGTTTGCTGTTTTGCCCGTTTGAAGGTCATTTCTGTCATGCGTTATATCTCCGGAACGACACATACGATTTGCAAAGTTAAGGTGTCAATCGACGCGTATTAATATTTATGTGATTCTATCAAGTTTTTAAAAAAATCGTTGGAACCGTTTTTTAATTTATTGAAAAAAAGTGCTAAAAATTAGTTTTTTTTTAAATAAATAATAAATTTTTAACCTGATTTGCAGCACGCATTAATAAATGTATACAAAATTTATATACTCCTAACAGTTATTGAAAGAAAATCAGCAAACCTTTTTTTCAGGATTACGTAAAAAATGAAACTAAAAATAAAAAATCATTAAAAGTCATCATGATTTTCAAGGCCATTTTTATCATCCACTATATCTCACGAACCATATATGATGTTTACATCATTGAGGTGTCACTCGACGTGTATTAATTTTTTTTTAAGTTTTTAACTTTATAAAAAGTCTTTTCCGCCGTTTTTCCATTTAATAAAAGAAATGGGAAAATTAGGGTTTTTTTCATAAAAAATAAATTTTAAACCTGATTTGCACAGCTCAGTAATAAATGTTTATATAATTTATACATTCCTAATAGTTTTCGAAGAGAAACTAGCCAAATTATTTTGTATGATCCAAAAAAACCTAAAACACGGCTCGTGACAAAACACAAATTCAATGATTATGCCGAAGTCATGGCAATTTTGAACAAAATTATTTAAAATGGACACCTCGCGAGAAAACCTCTTCAGTGGGCGTAATAGCAAAAATGCATTTGCTAGCGCTCTTTTGTCCTTCAAGCATCGATGTAAAAATAACAAATAACGTAAAAAAGGCTTTATAGCCCGCCCCCCTCTTATTTATCCGCGTGAATAGTCAATCAAACCAATCCACCCCGCATCCAACAAAAGCATTACGTAGTCAATGACCGCTACAGTAGATGATATGATTGATATTAGCTCATTTCTATTACGATTATGAGTACCTCTCATTATTATTATTTAAAGTAGTATTATTTTCATAAATATTTTTAACTTCCCAGTTCCCTATGGGAAGTTATTGTAATGGGGTCGATTTTGCGAATCCCAAATTTTGACATATCTCCACGTTTTAAGGTCTCTAGAATCCAAATCCATCGTTTTTAGAGAGATGTCTGTGAGTGTGTATGTACGTATGTGCGTATGTGCGGATGTGCGTATGTGCGTATGTGCGGATGTGCGTATGTGCGTATGTACGTATGTGCGTTCGGAGTAATTTTTCGTCTCGATTATCTCAAGAACCAAACATCGGATTGACGTGGGACTGGTTTTAAACGACGCGTAATTACGTAACTTAGAACTGAATGACTTTTCAGCAAAATCGGTTGGGCCGTTTTTTATTTAGGATGAAAAAACTGAAAAACCGACTAAAAATTGCTTATTTTTAAACTGTTGATACGCACTATTAATTCGTGCAGATACCAAATACCTTCATAGTAATGTTGTTATTATTGTGCGTTTTAGCAAAATTGTGATCAAATTTGTAAAAAATGTTATTTAAAAAAAAGATTAATTTATAAAATTGCAAACTTTTATTATCAGGTTTGGGTGAATGGGAGTAGAGACGCTAATGCAGTTAATAATTGGATATTGTTATAAATAATTTAATATTGTTAATAACAATCAAATAATATTAGTTATAATCTGATATTGTATATATAAATTCAATTATAATTATTCAGTAACGATCAAACATTCTTAATAACGAATGATTATTTTAAACAATAATTAAATACCCTCAATAATAGTTGTGGATTCCGAGGCCGAGATGGAGGACAAGAAGGGTGATGAGGACGAAGAGGACGAGGTTGCCAAGGCTTTGGTAGAGGATGACCAGGTGGTGGAGACGTCTTCCTCTACCAAAGCTTTTATGGTTAGATAAAAAATTGATAAAAATAGTAACAGTAATTATATTAATTTAGAATAATAATGTTTAATAATAATTATTATTAATAATAGTAATTAATAATAAAAGCAAAGTATAGCTTTTTATTCAACCACTGGGAAGTTAGTCGTGTGGGCCTCGAGGGTCGCACTTAGACCACATTTTTGTGTTTAATATTTTTAATATTCATGTAGATATTACTGGGAAATTGACCGTGTGGACCTCAAGGGTCGCACCTCGCGGCTTGTTTTTAAACATTTTATTGAATGAATGGCGATGAGAAATTCAGCGCTTTTTCGGGATACTGATAGACTCATATAAGTATAATGCAGGTAATGCTTATGCTAATAATGGTTTCAAAATTAATGCAGGAAGAATTTTGATTGATATTAAAAATATGATGGAAAAAATACTGTTTCAGTGTTTCATTTCATGAAGGTAGGAATTTAATTATGGGCCAACCTGAAACAGCACTTTTTTCTCTGGCCAATAAAGTGCAGATTTTTAATCGTAATCCCTACGTTGAAAATATGATAATTATAAAATCTTGACAATCATTCCTGAATTCTAGCGGAAATTTATTTCTAAATATTTGCCATAAAACAAATTACTACACAACAACCGTAAATTTTGTGATTATTTCTGTATAAATTTAAGACTAGTTTTTGTTGTATTTGCTGTTGAAAAATTCATTTCTAAATGGCTAATTTAATTAGCGAAAAATTTGTCGGTGACCATCTTTTGATATAAATTTTCGATACTGGTTTTTCAAATATAATTTTTATGGTTGGTAGTTGTTTGTCACGTAGATTTCAGAGTTTTATAAGAAAAATAAGGGTAAAGTTTTATCAAAACTGTATGACGTAAATATTTTTGAAGTTTTTCCTAGAAATTTTTTGCTGAATATTGGAATACTACATTATCTACATTTATTTGATTTTTGCAAGTTCATTTTGAATTCTATGAAGAAGATCATAGCTTGCATGTAGATTCAATGGAATCCTTAGTGCAAATATTTTGAGTGCTTTGACATAAATAAGTTGTCTGCAGGAGAAGCCTTTCCCGAGATTTAATTTTTCAACTTTGAAAAAAGTTACGATTGCTGACGGAATAAAAAAGTCATATAATAACCTTAATGTTAAATGTTGGTAATTTTTTTTATAAAAAACTATGTTTATATATCTACATAACAAAACTCTGCTGGTAAGAAAAACGTAAGAGAGATTTTGTTTGAAATTATACATCGCTCTAAAGTCAATTGGCCATTCAGTGAAAAATACACCAAAGAGATGTCAGGGTAAAATTTCCAAATAATTCGAAAATTAATAATATAAATAAGTAAAGCTTGTTGTTGGTGTACGTACATTTTTTCAACTTGAAATTGTGTTGTTGGTTAAAATTAAATGGAGACCTACTACGAAAATTTCACGTCAATATATCTAATCTAATCTAATATATAATCTATCTAATTTGAAGCATAGTCTTTCATGTTGAGCT
The DNA here is from genome assembly GCA_963942545.1 of Oxycera nigricornis. Classification (NCBI taxonomy): domain Eukaryota; kingdom Metazoa; phylum Arthropoda; class Insecta; order Diptera; family Stratiomyidae; genus Oxycera; species Oxycera nigricornis. Next base: position 27,572,435 of record OZ012662.1, on the reverse strand, counting down.
CTTACCGGCAGCTCTAATCGATTTTCGCATTGTATTTTTTTTACATAAACATTAAAGTTTATAGCCAACTTCAGAAATTGGAAAAAAAACTCCAATGAAACTAAACTTTTTTAAAGTTAGAAATTACCTTCTGCAACTAATCAAAAATGAGGTTGGATTTTCTGGAAAAAAACGAACTGTTCCGACTGTTATCCGATCTACAAATTCAGATTAACATTCCTCAATTTTTTTACCATTCTTAAATGAATTAAGGGTTGTTAGCACAATTCTGCACAAAGCTTACAACATGGAGATGAATCCTTGATTATTTTTGTGTTGTTAGGATCTCATGCAACCATTACAATTAAATATGACCAATTAAAGAATGAATTTGCATCCAAAACATGATAGAACAACCGCTGAAGAACAAGCTATATTTTAAATGTTTCTCAGATTCACATAGCAAAATTGAACCGATTTCGAATAAATGTAACAATAGCGTAAAAGCGTTAACTAAAATGCCATAATTACAATTAATAGCCTTGTTATCGCATGCAATCATTAGCCGCAGAAAATTGAAACGTTAACTTTAATCAGATGATATAATTTTAAACGGCAAAAAGATTTATAAAATCTCTAAAGAGTCTCTCATATCATTAAGAATTTTTAACTCGAAGAAAGTAAATCTAATGGATTAACTTTCCAGAGAATTCGTCTTAAGACCTCGGAACCAAAATAGGGCCCAGAATTCTAATTGAGGAATTTGTTTGAAAGCCTTAGATTAGGAATTGCTCATTGAAGGTGATGCTAAATAACGATGGAAATAGCTACATCATTTTGTTATCTTAATACTTAATTCGGTATCTAAGAATATTAATGATAAATGTTTTTGAAGTATAATTTGCTTTTTCTCGGGTTGAATCCAAAAACATACCTAGGAAGTTTATTAGTAGCTGCTGCAATACTTTTTGTAGTATTTCTTTCATGCAATCATTATATGCATAGTAGATGTTTAATTCAAATGATGTTGTAAGTACAGCAGCCATTTCTTTTAATTTAATCCCATTTTGTGAAAATTGTAGGTATATCAAGCTGTACTACCAACATCTTTGCAGGAAATGCTCAATTTAAACTCTTAGCCTAAAAACTTGCTCAAATTCACCAAAAGTCAAGCAAAGGTAAAATATATATATTTATTAACTATAAATATCCCAACGCCGCTCTAAATCTGATAGTCAAATTATTGATGAATACATTGCTAACAAAAAAGACTGGTAGCCATCATAATACTCATAAAGTCTCGGTAGTCGCAATTCCCCAAAGAGAAAATGATAAATATCACTAACTAATTGACCATCATAACAAATTAATTAATTTTGGAAAAAGGAGGTTCAACTGAGAGCTGAAGAGTGCCACACCCGTCAATAATATGGGCTCATAAGCAAAGACTCCCGCTGATATCACCTGCTGCGATCTAACACCTCGAAGCGGTTCAGGTGCGCCGTGAAATATCGTCAGGTAACTGCGCCAACAAAAATGACTTAGGAGGATGACGACGACGACGACAACACGCTTTTTTGTACCGCCGCAAGAGGTTTTGATGGCGATTGTGGTTGCGATGAGATGATGATGACCCGAAACATCGCTGGATGGGTCCAAATGAGGGAATGAACGTCTCCTTGGTGATATATGGGTTTTTGAGTTTTGATGATAGGGCACTCTATCTTATGGTAATTAGAGCTTTTTTTAATAAGGCTGTAAAATTTGGAGACTTCTTTAATATGTTTATAAAGTGACTGGGCGTTCTGAAACCTAGTTGGTACTCCCCCCAAACGTAAGCAGGTCAGATTTTGTCCAGCAGCCTCAACCTGGCATTCTTTTCGAAAAAGCTACCTTCGACTTGTTGCTCTGTGCTAGCATTCGAGTTTGTAGCTCGTTTTTATTCCGAGACTTTTATCTTCAACACAAAATTATTGCCCGGTCGCCTTCAGACCAAAATCTCGATGGCATGTATGAGTTGTGTCTAATGATAGTAGCGTCTCGCAACGTCTAACCCCTAGTCCCGGCCTCATCACGGTCTTGGTCATACCGATTTCTCTACCGTTGTCTTCGTCGACTTGGACCTATTTTGATGGCGCCTCAAGACCAAAATCTTATCTTGGCGCGACATTTTTTCGTTGCTTGGGTTTTATGCGTTCTGCGACTGCGGCAATATGGACGCGGCTCACTTAGAGAAATACACGTAGACTGACTATTAAGCGATATGCCAGCATACCTCGGCGCTTCAGAGCTGTATAAATTTTTAAGACTACTCGTATATAAACGAATGTTGCCTGCCATTCAGAAAGGACCGAGAAGGACACAAATGTTTATCACACACTGACCACATTATGTCCAGACGGCGAACCTCGTCCTACTGTTGCAGAGGTGCATTTTATGAGGGTCAAGAATGCTGTGTGTGGTGCACTATGCATGCAGACGAGACGGATAAGGTGCATGGTTTGGTCTGAAGCGATAGAGGAAAAGGAGTAGCATTTTCAGGATCTTGCGTCAGTGTGGCCACGTGATGTTCGGAGTAATGAAAAATTTGATCGGCCTAGGACAAAGCTACGACTTTAAAGATAATTTGAATTTATGATAAGATAGTTTGGGATATACGTAAACTTTATTGGGCTAGTCACGATTCTTGGCTCCAGTTTTGGAGTTTCGGCGACAAGTAGTGGCAAGTGTACCATATTTGTGGAAGAAAAAAAATTCGGTCTAAAATTATACTGTTCCCAAATTAATTTGATTTGTTTATACGCAGCGATGAGTTTGGAGTTTTGAAATACCTAAAACTTACAATTTTTCCTATTTATATTTATGACATAAAAACCTCAAAATTTTAATTGCCTTATATGAACCTTGTGATAAAACATAAGAATTAGAAGAAGTGACTACATTTTTTCCTTAAAGAGCTTCAAACAGTAGAAGCTGATCGTTTCATCGACAATGGGAGCAGTTTTTCGAATAGCTTTAATTTATCTCTTCAGCTCAGGATGTCGCCTTACGAAGCAGAATCTGAATCGATATATTATACACAATGGATAATCAAACTAGTTCCGATTAATTTTGTATCAACACTTTTAAAGTCATGATCAATAAATTTCTTGTTAGCAGATTATTTGTTTATTTAAATTCGTTAGACTTAACATGAATCCAAATAAAATACAAATGAAAATTTGAATCTGGTAGATGCATATTTGCAAGACATAAATATTCCCGAATGCAACAATTTCAAATGTTAATTATCAAGCGGAATGATCCTTTCCACTTTCAAAGCAAATAAAAACACCAATCATTCTTTGTTTTTTGTTGGCTTTTACTTTTATCTCTCTGGGCTACCTACAATAATAATTTTCGCGAAGGAAAAATCAACTAAAATAAATGTAGGTATATTAACAACGAATATTATGAAACGTGTTTCCTATTTATTCTACCTCATTTATGTCAAGTATGATGCAACGCATTTATAATAAAGTCAGCAAAGTCGCTACGATGTTACTACTTCTTCCAGTAGTCACACAGTCACTTTTATCGGTAACGAGAATTGATGTAGTGGGTCACGGCCATCGTGGAGTGGAGGTAAGTTGATTACAGAGAGTCAGAGGACATCAAATGGAGAATCTAACCGCGCATATTATGCGGTATCGCGCGCTGTAGGTGACATAAGGGTGAACCAACGGAACTTCATATAAACTCCGTATACCTCAACTGTAGTCAAGTGATCTGGAGAGAAGTTAGACAGTTAGAGATTTGGATCGGTTATGCATCTTTTTCATGTCTGTTTTTCTTAGAGGTGTGTCGAATTTTAAGTAGAATAATATTATTTTCGCTATTCAGCGTCCCAAAAATTCCACGTTATATTGAACAAATCAAAATTCATTGCATATTGTGTGCCAAAAAGAATGATTAAGAAGCCTGCATGGAAATTAAGCCCAAGTCGCAAAAACACTTAGTCCGTCACTACCGACATGTCTGTATCAAAAGAATAATATTCAACTACCAGAAGTATGAAACAATATGGAAGAATATGAAACACTTGGCCAACTAAGCATTAAAGTTTAAATTCAGGAATATATTCAGTTCAATTTTATTATTCTTTCGTTTCTTACAGGAGACATTTCCACAAACGCTGACTTCAACCGATTGTTGAAAAATCATAATGAAGGGTCGGCAATTTGTATCTGAAAAAGATTATGAACTAGAGGAATTCATATTCTGAGGATTGTTTTCTTCGATATCGTTTTATTCCGCTTAAAAAGTTGAAATTTTCTTCACACTTTTTCGTTTATTTGTTGTTGAAACTCTCAGATATGATATTTCACAATTTTTATTCGTACTTTGCAAACTTATTTTCGTAGATTTTTCCATGCATAACATTTTCCAAAATTTATTTGATAACTATTTTGAACTGTGTTAAGAAATTTGATAAAAATTTGTATCGTGTTATGTACATATTTTTTGTTTTTTATCAAGAAATTTTTCTGGGGCTACATTTGATGTCAATTTTTTCTTGAAGAATTTTTCTAGGCAAATTGTAATAAACGCTAAAATAGTCAGTAGTTGACTTTGTGCAAAAAAATTCTCTTTAATTACCGTCAAAGAATATGGAAGAATATGAAACACTTGAGCAGCTAAGCAAATACTGACCTGGAAAAGTATTGGTATTGGCTTCTACAAAGTAGATTGGCAATAAACGCGGGGAAGACAAAATATATTATTTACAAACAAAAGAACAAGACTGACATACAATCACACGTAAAAATCAATGACACAACCCTCCAGAAAGTAGAACAAATAAAATATCTAGGACTACCAATAGACAAGAAACTTACATGGACTCCACACATAAATGATCTAAGGAAAAAACTGGCTGTCTTCATTGGTCTTCTACGTCACTTCTACTTCTTTCAAAAGAAAAAAAAATCCAAATTATGTATGCGCATCTCCTTTCCAAAGTTTCCTACGGCATCTTGAATTGGAGCCAAACTTCTAAAGGTAACCTCATGATCATCTCCAGACTAGTAACGAAGGCGTATAAAACCATTTACAATCTCCCTATGCTAACTCCGACGAACGAAGTTTACAAAACAGCCCAAGAATTGAATTTGCAAGGCATGATTTTCATGGAAAGAGCTAAATTCATACATTAGAATTTACACCGTAATGAGTAAAACCGCTGTGAAATAAGATAGAATTGAGGGAGAAAACGCTTACAGAATGAGAAACATGAATAATTTAGCTATAGCATTTGCTAGAACTGATCGGCTAAAAGAAGACCCTTTCAACAAAGCAGCTAATTTTTACAATACACGACCGGACAAAATTAAAAACATAGCGAACCCAACTTCTTTAAAACGACACAAAAAAATATCTCCTTTAGGACCAACATTCGAAGTAAGTTACAAGTACAATCAGCTCCACTAAACTCAAAGCCAAACATGTAATCAACAGGAAATAATTCATAAACATATAGTCTGAACTATTAATCTAAATAAAAGGACACTAAAACTTACAAATTTGGTACTATCCCTTATATCTATTCTTATCGTCTGGGAAGTACTATGTCCTAAAATTTTAAATATGGAGAATTACTAAATTTTGATGGAAAGAGTGATTGAAGGAAACGGAGGTGGTTTTAGTCGGTAGAAATCCGGCATGCAGGAGCTGATCGGTATCTTTTGAAGATTTCCATCTCTCAACGTTGAAAAAAAGCATTCTAGTATGTTTAATGAAGATATATTTTTTCCAGGTTAAATGTTCGATCGCGGTTTGTTCGATACGAACATTTCTTATTGTACATTTAAGAAATTCATAGAATACCAAATCAGCAGGTTTTATAAGTGGTCCACTGGTAGAGGTTTCTACAGAAAATATTTTTCACCTTATTTTAAAGAGCAGAAAACTTTCAATTCTATTGGAATTTTAAGAAAAGTTATTTATTTAAACGAAAGCTGATATTTTATGTTCAAAATTTAGATCTTTAAAAATAGTCTGAAATATTATTTTTGAATATTCAACATTAACTTCCTATACTAAAGTAAAGGTGCAAATACGGTATCCCAAAGATTCTTAGTAAACAAGCGTTAAATAAATCAAAGGAACTCACCCCTAAAAACGAATAGCTTTTTTCATTATGGAAATGTTGATGTAAAAGTAATGTAAGTAACGCTAATATCTAGAGTAATAGATGTGAACAATTTAAAAACTTCTCAAGTAAAGTTAAGAAACAGCTTTAACCTTCATTGTCATTCCTGGAGGAGTAACCCTGAAGATTTAAGGTGAGTTACTTTGGTTCATATAAAGAAGGGCACATGATCATCATCATAAATGGCACATCAGTTTTGACCTTATGAAGAGTAGTTATGTGTTCCTTTAATAATTTTTGATGCAGACGTCAAAGATGTGAATATCTAGCATCTCACTTCCATGAGTATTTTTTGCATGGATTATTGCCCTTCAGTAAGAAAACGATGTATAATATAATGGAACATTATTGAAAATCTTTAAATTGCTGAATATCAAATTCTAACCATGGAGAAAATTTCGAAATGGATTCATCGTGTTTGTGACGATTGAGTCTTTTAAACTATTTTCATAATTCAATGTTCGACATCATAGCTCTCTGAAAATTCGGGTTTAAGATGCACAAAATTGGAAAATAAAATACTTAAGTGTTTGTAAATTTCAATTTTAAGGGGGGAAGTACCTTTAGAGGCCGAAAAAAGGTCTTTTTTGCAACTGATTTGTGGGGAAATGAAGACAGTTCTTATTAAATCAGTATAATATTTATTTTAGGCGATGTTTGAGGTTGAAAAAAAACATATTCTACAAAAGTGAAAGTTGAAAATTAACAAATTTTTCAAGGATCTTGAAAGCCATGTCGTCGCTGACGTCGTAAATTGCGTAAGCGATGCTGGCTGCAATTTTCATCTGAAATCAACAAACCAAACATTTTCTTACTCGAGAGGGTTTTTTTAGTAGATAGACTAAAATATTTGCGAAATTCGAAAATTAACCCTTCAAAACAGGCTAAAAATAAACAAATTACGATTTTGAAGAAAAATTTCGTTGTACTTCTAGTCAAAAATAGTCCCAAAATAATTTGTTTTTTAATCTTTAGTCTATATAGAACAGTTTTTTATGCTCTTTAAAATGAATGCTAGATGATGAAAATCGATTCACTAGTTTTTTTATTATCACTTACGCAATGTTAAAAAACATGGTTTCGAGAAAAGGCCGTTTAAAAAGTTTGTGGTCAAGAGAAAAAGAACTCGGCGCCAGGCACTTCCGGGATGCATATCTTCCACAATTTTGAGAATTAGCTTTTGAAATTTTTACATGATATTCTTAGGCAATATATCTATCGATTAAAACAATTAAAAAAAATCGATTTTGAAACTTCCCCCTTAATATTCAACCAACAGTCCGTCCAACAATTTTTATTTCCATCTATTTGTCTTCAAGAAAATTTTGAACAAAACAATTTTACAAACTTTTTAACAATTTTTAAAATTTTAGAATCCTTTCATTCTTGTTCCCAATGTGATGTTGAAAATGTTGCGAATTTTTTTCACATGGTATAATTACTTGATTCAAATGATACCGCGAGATAATCTACAACTGAAATTTTTCGTCAAACTCAACTCAAATGCTCATAGTTTTTTATTTGGTTCAAGGCAATCAATAAATCAAAATTATTTTTTTCCGATCAGGTGACAATATGCCAAAGCAGACAAGCTGCATAACAAGACAATGACGTGATGTGTTCAATAGAAATAATGAATGGAATGGATTTCGGTCGTGCTGTGAACAGTCTAGCACCAAAATGAATTCTTTGATCAAGGCTAGCAAGACGTACTATATGTTTGCTCGATAAGAAATGCCAAAGCTGTTCAATTGAATCGATACAATTAGATTCTCAGGGAATCAAACAGTTAAGAATGCTACGAACATTTAAAAGATCTTTACTTCTCATTTCTTATTATGATCATCCATTCATTTCCCCAGAGATAAGTTCTGTTGTGGATTTGAGAGTTTGAAAATAAAATCTTGAAGTCTCTTTTTCAATACAAACTATTCACAGTCTTGGATGGAATCAGTTGGATATCATAAAACTGGTCGGCTCTTGGCTATTCCATCAGCTTTATGGCAATTACAAGTTCTCCATGTCGACATAATTCCAAGTGCATTTACGATGTGGGTCATTAGAGAAGTTAAGACCTGAAAATGTTTATGAATTGCCGATGCCGAAACATGATTGTCTTTCTCTGTGCTAGCATCTTATCTGCGAGGATAATCCAATTATCGGGGCGAGACATCGTCTTTTGTACCTGAAAGAATTACAGACCGAGTACCTGATGCATTTTACGTGGTAGCTGTTTCATTAGTCTCTCTTCTATTTCACACTTATTAGCAAAATGGATAAGAAAATTTATTGGGACTTGTTTTGGGTTGATGCTGGAGTTTTATGAATGAAATTTTCATTGGTGACTATTACAAGAACTGATAAAATTGAATCCTGGGCTGTAATGATGTTATTGATGGCTTTGGAGTGCATTTTAATTCAGCTTCCACCTTCCGCTGCTTTAATTTAAGATCCACGGACCTTTTCTGAATTAGTCTAACTACAAGATAGTCTTGGAACTAAATTTTTTAAAGCCACGAGCAAATTATTTTCACAATGATTTTGTAAAAACCAATATTAGTAAAAAAATTATTGGCCTTTTCTCATTTGTATTTCGAGTTTTATTATGGTGAAGAAAAACACTAAATGAAATACTGTTGAATGAATGATGATATGAAATGAATTTCGTAATTATATGATTTTTAGACTGATATCTCTTGACAGATTAAAATAAAATTCAGTGAATTCTACAAAGCATACAAGTTTTTAAATACTATTCTAATTCTTTGGCAATAGCATCTATCAGGTTGGCAATAAATTGTCACTAGCCAACATCAGATTCATTAAAGGATTCTCATGACTAAATGGACAAGTCCTGTGGATAACAAAATATGTTACCTATTCTCTTAATTCATACTAGTACAGCTACATTTTCATGTCAGGGTGAGCCCTAACATTGCGCGCATTAAATTCAACTTAAAAATACAATTGTGTGAAGAAATAGTGTTCAAATTCTGTTTGTAGAATAGTGTACAAGTCAAAACCATATTATCCCAATTGAAACAAATTTTTCAAGCCATTCGGAAAAGATGTCATCGCTTTCAGATAACAAACCTTTCTCAAAATAACCTATGCATATATATATATATATGCGTCATTTATTATTTCATTGAAGCTAACGCAACCTAAAAATATCCAAAGTAGCCACCACAAAGCCAAAACAACAATCTGTATAAAGGTCTATAATTATTTCAAATCCATGTGAACCAATTTTTCAAAATAAAAATCCAACCATGGCTTCTCGGCATTATTGTTTACATTTTGAAGAAACGAATGTGGCGCCAGAATAATTAATCACTTTTAAATTCGTTAATTCTGTACCGTACGGTATTGTGGGAATCGACAAAAGAAAAGAACTAAAGCAATGATTTTTTTCAATTGTTCATATTCGTTTTTGAGGGCACGTTTGAAAGTCCATTTTGAACATAGCTCAATGTCGATTATGTACTTTCCCACAGCTGAATGTGTTATTTTTGAATATGTTTTTACAATAATCTAAATATTTACTAATACTTCACACAAACAACTTTTCATTGTGCCGCTAAACGCTTTTCTCTTCATCGGACGAATCAATTGGTATATTTACAAACAATTCAGAGAGTATATAAAGGCCAAATGAAGAGCGGAAATTTTCAAGTTTTGTCAAAAGGAACGGAAGGAAGCGAAAGGATGATCAATTATTGAATAAATTTGTGGATAATTTTTGGGAAAAAACTAGTTGCTGTTGAGAATACACGTGGCAGTCAGCACAAAACGTTCATTATTTTGGCTTAAAATCTAAGAAACGGAAGTAAATGTCATTCACAGCAATTGTTGATAATATAAAGCCATTTAGAACCTTCTTCTCGAAGAGTGTAAAATCCCACAAAACCTTTAACTTGTAGCCTGTTTCAATTGAGATATAGGAACTGTCGATATATTCCAATAGTATGATTTTCCGATGTTCTTTGTGTTGCAAAACATTTTCCGAAGCATTTAATTAATTTTTCGCTACATATAAAGATTCTAGGAATACTTTCAAAGAAATAAATATAGATTTTTTTTAGTGCTTCACAATTAACAAAAGCATGGTTTAAATAACATTTTATTGATTTGCATATGTGAAAGGGTGATTTCAAAACGAGTGGATGAAAAGGAAAAATCAAATTATTGACTCCTTACAGTGAATTTTTGATCAAGTATACGTATTACCGAAATAAAAACGATTTTTTTATTCCTAGTCCAGACAAAAATCGTCCTCATTTATATGTGTTTTAATTGATGGCTATCACGGAAGAAGTTGCCCAAAAAGTAACTGTTAAAGTCACAAAATTAGGGATTTATAGTATATAAGAAATCCACTGTTGAAGTCATTTCACAAAATTTTACTAGATACTATTGAATTATGGAATCGATTAAATTATGGCGGACAATAATTATAAAAAAAGTGTTCAATAAAATACTCCGTGAGAAGCAGTGAAAATATTTCTGCATGAAATTCCATGAAAATTTTTCATTGACAAAGATGCTTCAAAAGCTTCTTTCAACAAACAAATCCTTCAAAAATCTAATGTTTTTCACAAAAAAATAATGAAACGGTTGTTGAGAGATATTGTTGAAAAATGTTTGCCATACATTATCAAAGAGATAAGTACTAAAATAAAAAGTTTAATAAAAATGACGAACTGTCTACTAACAAGTAACCAACACATAGCATGATAAAATTCCATGTGTCTTTTTAAATTAATAACACTTATTCAAAAACAGGTGAAGGTTAACAAGACATGGAAATTAAATATTTGCAAATAAAGTTACATAAAATGACTTGCTCAGCCAGCACATAAAAAATATCACAGTATTCTGCAAAATGATTATGAAATAACTTTATAAAAGCAATTAACAGATGGCCTAGATTTCTTCGAAAAAGTGCAACCAAATAATACAAGTAGGTTTTTTAAGGCAAAATTATAAAAAAAGGTTTTTTAATAAGAATTTTACAAAGTTTCTCATATAATCTCACGAGAAAATTTTTCAAAGTAAACACAATATTTTCTAGTAATCGCCACCTCAAAAGGGCTGTGATCGTTTCCAAATATTAATCTTTCATTGCAAAAGATGTATTTAAGATTTTCTTGCAATTTATTTATTATTTATTAAAAAATTGGATTCATACTAAAACTTTTTTTGTAAGCGAAACGAAATGTGTGAATGACGCAGTTTATCGATACGACGAAATGTTTTTAAAAAAAATGCTAATAAATATTCTATGAGTGGCATTTCCTGAAAGTATCGACTGATATGTACTTTTAGGTCGTGGATTCTCTAGAGCAATCCCAAATACTTAACATGGCATAACAATATGTCGCTAAATACGATATATCTAAACAGTAATAACTAAAATCTGAACTTTAAAGTTTAAGATATTGTATGAATAACAATAAACAATGAACAAAGTTGTACTTGACGCTGGAAAAAAAAATTATACACACTATTTCTATGAAATAATTATCTAAAAAAAAAGATTTATGAAATTTCAAACCTGACCAAAATTTTAAGTTTAGTTACAAAATTTGTGAAGCGCTTTTTTCATAAACTCGATTTTTAAATGTTTCGAATATATTTTTTGAAAATTCGCTCTAGCCGTTAACGAAGAGCTAACTAGAAATTCCATAATTTAATTTTATCATTAGATTGTCCCAGAAAAAAGCTACACTTCTGACGGGTTTATAATGCACGATGCACAATTTCAGTGACAATGAACAAATTGGATGTTTTACTGTACCTATATTTAAAATGAATTTAATTTAAGGTATTTAAAAAAATTATACTGGGTATACTTAGAGCTAGCTGAACAACTGATCATTGAATTAAAAGTCACAATACTACCGCACGTGATGATCATTAATCCATTCTGTACAATACGATATCCTTCATTTTATAAAGACGGATTAATTAATCAATAAATAGCAGCTAGTGATTAGAGTAGAACCTATTCAGATTCAGCAGCATTTAATAAATGTGGTCAACATTAAATATTCTGTTTTATAAAAGTTTGCAAATAAATTGTCTTCTACTCATCTTAAGAAGATAAAGCAGTTGAAGATAAGAGATTATTGAATATATTATACCTAAGCAGCGTAAAAGGTATAATAAATAATGCATTTGGTCGATGATTATTATGTGCGGACTTTTGGTGAAATAAATTAATAATAATAATAATAAAAATGGCTTATCATTAATTTTGGTAATATTTTTGAATTCATTGATTAAAAAACAAAAATTATCTGCTTTTGATTAAGATGGATTGATTACTTCACACCGAAAATATGTTGAATAAAATGATTGTGGATGAATTTGAGCACATAAATGTGTTGAAAACTTTTTGAGGAACAAATAAATGTTAAATGTTTTAATCTTGATCATCTTTCAGGCCAGAAGGTGCCGAATATAATACATTCCAAAAAATTTGGTAGACAGCTACGGCGACATAATTTTATCAAAATTTTTTTGTAAAGTTTCACATTAAAAAATTCAAAGATTAATTTTATCAGAGAATTCGAATAAGTCAAAATATGCCCAAATTATTTTCTATTTTTGTAAATTTGAATATAATTGTTATCATAACAATATTTTGATAGAATTCATTACTTAAAATGCCCAACCAAGGCAGTGCAGTTGTTCTGAAATTGTTTTGTTTTTGTCGTTTTGGATGGAAAATCAGTTTTAATATTACTCTTTATATTTATTCATTTGCTTACAGCAAATTAACATGATAGGTTTGAATTTTTAAGTGCATTTTTTCCATTCTCGCGTAAAAAAAGTAATTTTTGTTACTTATACACTTTTGGCAAGTGCCAAATTTTTATTCGCATCAATTATTCTATAAAATTATTTATTACGTTTTCTTCGACTGAAGTTTTTCTGTTTTTGTCGTTGAAATGTTACCATCAAATAAAATACAAAATATATAAATTGAAATTTTTCTTGATGATTTTTAGTAGGAATCATTTGAGATTTTTTAATAGTGAAATAGTTTTTTTTAAGAAAATTCAATAAACTTTTATTCGTAGGGACTTATTAATATTTGTTCGCATGCATTTTACTTACAAAATGTTCCCCAGACAGTTTTTAGGGACTACATCTGATTAAATCAATGATTGATATTTTTGATATGGTAAATGTAAAATTTGAAGTTGTGGTGCCGAACATTGTTGTATATATTAATAATTGTAATCACAATGTTTTTTGTTACGTAAATTTGTAAATTCAAATGTTTGTAATTGTGATGAATAAATTTTTATGTCAGGAAAGAAAAATTATAAAATAACATGTCATTTGGATAGTTGTTTTTCAAAAAAAACTTAATTCTGTGTGCTTTTTTATTAGATTCCGAATCGATTTTCGACCGCAATCGTTCGGTCTTCCTCGGCGGTTTCTCGCTATGAAGATAAAATCAATTACAAATAACTATATAGTCTATTCTCTTAAACTATACCAGCATCCAGAAAAGTCAGTCCACTAAACAATTGGCTTTAAACATTGCTGACTCTGAACCATGTTTTCAGGATAACTAAAAAATGTATATGCTGAATAACTTTAAATGTTTTACACCGCAACATAATAATTAAGTACCAACAAAATTTCAATCCAATTAACGTTTTATTAGAAAACAAGAAAATATGTTTTTCGTATTCGAAATGGGGAGTATCCTTATCCTATCAATGTATTCCCGTAACTTTTAGAATTTTGAAAATCTGTATATTTGATTTTAAATATGTTGTAGGATAGTTTTGTTTATGAACATTGCACACTATGCACTTTGCATAGTAAGTAAAACAGCCACAAAAATTATAGATTTTCATTGAAGTTGTGTGCACAATACCACAGAAAGGCGTACTAAATTTCAATTATTTATGGAGCTGTGGTTAGACTCATTTTTTTAAATGATTCAAATGTCTTTGATCTTCAATTAAACTGTTCGAATATGTAACCAAGAAATACGCTGAGCCATAAAAGCATTCAAACTTCGTCCTTGGGTAGATCAGTGCGAGAATTAAAATTCATTCATTTCGATTGTCACCCCCAAAATTGAAATATTATTGATAAGTTAATCTCTATTGTTCTAGCGAATGACGCAGCAGTCTACACCATACAGAAACATACATATAAAGGATATGAGGGTCATGTGGCTAGTTTAAATTTAAGTTTTGGTTCCATTCACACATCTCTTTATTTCTAGATATAATGTACGATTTTTTAAAAATAAAACTGCAAGCGTATTTAGGTCGAGAAAATGATATTAAATATATTATTTCGAACGATATCTGGGCAGACTAACAGAATGAATCCATTGAATTGAACTTTGACAGAGAGAAAATCGAATTTTCATAGAACAAGGACGAACTTGTTTTATGTCTTGTGTCATTCCCGCTAAATATTGAGAAAACTAATTAAAACCAAAAATGAAGGTTTTTTTGTTTTATTTTTTGTATGTTTTTGTTCATTAAAGTTTTATTTCTTTTATATTTTTTGGTTAATGTTTGAAAAATATCCACCAACATTTGATATTTTGTAAACTTTTTGTCAAATAGATGTTTGGCAAAAAAGTAGCATTGAATTGTGTTATTAATTAATAACCCTTATTGATTTTTTGAAGAGATTTGATTGGATGGATGCATACAACAGTAGACTCTCTCATAAGCAGATAAGGCTGTCGGGACCTGTAAAAGTTTTTGATTGATTTTCGTTAACAGACTTTCTGTAGATTTTTTGATCTAGGATTGATTTTTCTAGTCTAATTTTGTCAAAATTATTTCAAAGATTTTAGGTTTAGGTTTTTCAGATAATGTTTTTTAGTGGTTGTGGCTTTCTCACAATTTTAAATGTATAGATCTTTTGTAACGAAAAAAACCATGGCTATGTAACAAAGTCAAAATACGACTTCTTGAATTGATAAATGTATTTTAAAGGTTTCTCTTAAAAGGCATAATTCCTACTCAGGGAAAAACATTGAGAATATATTTTTGAGAAACTTGCTAAATTTACAATGAACCGAGTAAGCTTATTGGCCTATCTTGTAGAATTCGACTGTATTTTTTCCTTAAACAATGACCTGTATACGCATGGTCAACAAAACGAATATCGAAAATATCCTTGACATCTACTTGTGTGATTTCTTAATAGAAAACCCCCTTTATACAGAATTGACAACGTTATAAAAACAGACAGCATTTTAGCCTTCCGTCTCTAAAATTGTTTGTTATAATTAACCAATTTTATGCTTTAAAATAGGTCAACAAGGCGATAAACGCTAATGAGGAGTGAAAACTTTGCTCACAAATAATCAGGAGATTTCATAAATAGATACTGCAGTTTATAATAGGAAACAAAAGCAAAACACGATATACCACTTTAGCCGTGAGTAAAGCATACATGCATATAGCTTGTTTCAGGTAACATTCCAAAAATGATATAAACCCTTTTTCATTGAAACCTAAATATTTCAAAAACATAAGCTATTCAATTCATGTTGAATTTATTCAATTCTACAAAAATTCTTAGAAAATCTAAATTAAAAAAAATTAAGTTTTTTCACATTTAACTTCCACAAATTGATCTACTATGTAAACAGCAGAGATGCTTATTTTAAAATATAAATTCTTAATAATGCATTATGAAATTTTTTATATAAGGCTGTAATCTAAACAAAATCTCTCGATTTCTTGCTTCGAAATTTTTTATTTGGGCTGTGATTTTTTGCTGCAATATTCAGGTAATCTGTTAATAGTTTTCTTTACGTAAGATTTTCATGATCTGCTCAAGATTAAAGAATTGACCTTAAGTCATCAATCAGGGCCAGTAATTGAACCAATAGCGGCCGAATTGTGTGTCAATTCTCAGCATTTCACCGCTAACATTTGAGTATTCCTTTCAACTCCGCCAGGTGACATTCCTAGATGTCCTGGCCATAAAAATCACTGAAAACTTACTGGGATGAATATCGTGACTGTGACAATCCACGTCCAGGTGATGGTTCATAACCAGCGATGGCTGCACTAATCCACTCGTATGTTGACTATGGTTGTGTATGGGTAACTGGTGTGCCAAGTGGACACCGATCTCTGCCATTACCATATATGCCAGACGCCAAGTCGGGGGAGGGAAAAATAGGGTCGAGCTCCCACCGACGGATTCTACCGTCTTCCGAAATCACCACCGACCGAATGGGCAACGCGCCACCACCGCCGCCGCCGCAATCAATCCGGGCAGCAACGCAATTAAGGACACGCGATTAGTTTAAAGTGCTGGCACATTTGAAGTTTCATATCCTTGCTTCAACCTTCAGCAATTTGTCACGCACCAAACAATTTTTCTGCACTAAATGTTGCACGTCCGGTCACCATGACTACTCACAAGGCACAATGGGACGCGAGCCACTGTCAATCAAAGACATGAACCAATGGGGTATCGCAGGGCTGTTTTTTGCACTGCAATATTGTCGGAGGCAATTAACAGGAAATGCAAGATATTTTCGCCTGAATTCAGCAGTCAAGTACACTTTTTAAGAAGCTTCAAGAGCGGAAAAAATTTAAACGCGCACGCCATGGGAAAACTGGAACTGCGAAATAAATTTCAATTTCAGGGTGAATGTGAGAATCCTGTGACGTCCACACACCGGGAGCACGTGTCGCCTAACCGCTCTGTGGAAACACGCCAACGTCCGACGATCGACTAACGTCAACGCGCTCATTCGATGCCAGGCGTTGGTCGGTGCGCGCCCCCAAGCTCACGTTCCCACTCGACGATTCGGTTCGTTGCCGTGGACCTCCCTCCCACCTGGCGAAAACTCGTCACGCTAGTTCCTCCCACCAAAGGTACACAAAACATCAAGCGAACCAGCTGTAGACGAGAGCGAGACAGCTCTACTGGCAAAAACCTGAGCTGGAATCACCACCCGCTGGGGAGGTCCAAGCACCCAACCCATTATCACAACAGCATGGCGTCTACACGGGCCAATGAGCGGCGGCACAGCGCATGCGTGAGTCTAATCGTCCGGGAATGGCTTTTTGATTGGTCGCACGGGTATCAGATCGCTCGGGGCAAGGGGATTAATTGAAGCACTTCAAGCTGGTCGGAATGTATACAAGGATGGGTGCGCTTGCTCCAGCCAAAACTCCTCGCAGCATTGCAGCCGTTCCGGTTACCAGCCTAGCTGCCCTCGTGGCTAGCATACAAACAGGACCTTGGAGGGAGGTAATCCTGCGCTCGTGGGCTGCATTTTTCGATGCACTCCGGCCATGGATCGACGGCGCGAAGCAAACCAAGGGCAAAAAATGGTTGCAATATTTCCCGTGGCGGACAAAGCATTCCGGTCGGAAATTTGTTTTCAATGGATTCGCAAGTGCGGGATTTGCTCCCGGGCGAAGTTGATCAAATGGTTGCGGGCTGGGCGGCCTGATTTGCATAATTGATCGCCGAATAATAAGTGGCTGCAGCGCCAACAGCGATACCAACTTGTTTTCCAGGAATCCTAACGAAGGCTTCCGCGAAATAATGCAGTTTTTCCTGAATTAGATGAGGATGGTGGGCGCCGCAACAGTGGAGGTATTTAGGATAAAGGTGACATTGCTTTGTGGAGCAATGAATTTTCATTTCGACGTTCATTCGAATTAGGTACATATTTCGGTTTGAGAACGCATCAAAATCGATTATTTTAATCTGGACGTGGTGGACAGTTGGAGACGAATCGGAGAATTGTTTTTGTTCTGTTTGGTGCTTTAACTCGATGAAGGAATGGTGGGGAACAGCTTAACGTTTATAATACAAACACGGTAATATGCGTACAGCAATTTCCCCAAGAGAATGGAATCGTTATTTAATAGTTTTGCCACTTGGCACGAATTTTATTCAAACTTAACAAATTCATTGCGGTCGGAACATTGTTTGAAATTCGACGAAATAATTTTTATGAAACATGAGTCTGCAATGACTTTCGTTTCAAATGCCTACTACTTCTGTCATACACGTTAACAACCCTTGTTTATATCTGCTTTCGTATAGAAAACCTCTTAAAGATTTTCCAAAAATTTACACTGTTCTTAATCAGCTGTTTTTAAACGAGGATATTTTTGTGAGTAGAATCATATGTAGGTATCAGGTGTCCTTTTAATTAGAATCAGTTCGTCTGAATCATAATCGCTGTGTTTATTCACTTTTTAACATAATTCTATATTCAATAAAGCGTTTTTCGGAGGCCATATCAAAAATATAGTAGGGATCAGATATATTATGTGCGTCTAAAAGCTGTCATCATTATCATTTGGCTCAATCACCTAGAATATTTCATATTAGGATAAGACATGAGGAGTAGAGACTCTGTGATTTTTGGAAAATATTATTTTAGAAATACTAGATGTTGACTTACTACTGTGGACAACAAATAGTAAAACTTTGTTCATAATTTTAAAATTCTTTACTTGTTCTTCCAAATCTATTTCGTCCTCCTCAAAGTAATCTCCCCAGGCCCCAATAAACTTGTGTCAACGTTTTTTTCAACCCTGGAAACAGTTGTTAAAGTCAATTTCCGGAATAGCCTTCAAGGCGAGTAGCGATTCACGTTTAATGTTTTCAATTGACTCAAAACGGTGTCCCCGGAGCTGTCGTTCGAGTTTGCTGAACAGCCAGAAGTCACACAGAGTTAAATCAGGCGAAAACAGTGATTGTGGAACGATATTGGTTGAATTTTGGCGAAAAACTCACAAAGAATCAATGCAGTATGCGACGGTGTATTATCGTGGTGCAAAAATCAAGAGTTTTCGGCCTATAATTCCAGCCTTTTTTTACGAATAGCTTCGCGCAAACGACGCACAACACTCAAATAGTATTCCTTGTTGACAGTTTGGCCGGTTGGGAGGAACGCGGAATGCATCACACCTCAATAATCAAAGAAAACTGTCAACATGACCTTGATTTTTGACTCGCTTTGAAGTGTTTTTTTCGGTTTCGGCTCACCTTTGGCACGATATTCGGCCGATTGATCGTCTGTTTCCGGGTCGTAAGCATAGATTCAAGACCCATCGCCAGTTATAATACGTTTCATGACATTCTGGTAGTCGGAAAGCATTGTTCCACAGACGTCAACGCGACGCTGTTTTTCAAGAAAATTGAGTGATTTTGGAACCAATCGTGCTTTCACTTTTCTTAGGCCCAAATGATCTTTTAAAATGGTTTTCACTGATCCTTCGATATTTCAATGATGCCAGTAAGGTCTTTGACTGTTAATCGTCGATTCTGGAGCACCAATTCCTTGATTTTATTGACGTGTTTATCATCAGTTGATGTTGATGGCCGTCCTGGACGTGGTTCGTCGTCAACGCGTTCTCGACCCTCTTTGAACAATTTGTACCACTCAAAAACACTTGCTCGCGACAAACAATTATCACCGAAGGCCTTTTGCAACATTTTGAACGGTTGGGCACCAGAAATTTGATTCCGCACACAAAATTCGATGGAACTTCTTTGTTGAATAATTTCACTCATTGTAAAAATCGCCGAATGCACTTTATGTACTTCAGAAAGACAAGCGTATACTAAAATCTAATGATTATTTTGATGTGATATTTGGCACAGATGTCACTGACAGTCATACCAATGTAGAAAAAAAATATAATATAATATTTTGACGAATGGTTTTCCGCGCGAAATTTAAATTAAAAAGTCTTACTATTTTTCGCTCACAGTAGTATTTCCTTGCAAGCGAAAAATTTCAAATAGCTTCGGCCAGTTGTTAAAGTATAGTTAAAAAACCAGCCGATTCTCTAAGTTTTTTGTCAGCTTCTATTTGGGATTTTTGGTTTAATGACTTTTTTGTGTCAGGGCACAAGGGAGTTTTATTATAGAAAAGATCTCACCGAGTATTGGGAAAGAACTTGTTGACGGTGACAAAATTATTTTGTTGCGGCGACTCATGTTTAAGTTTATTTGTGTTTCATGCCGAAGAGCTAGAAAAAAACTTAAAATATGGTATCCAAACATATCATATTCCCAGCATTATACGAGCCGTTAAAAGAAGTCAATGAATAGAATATTGTACATTTTGGTTGACCAAAAAAAGTTAAGGCCTGATTCAGTTCTGCACCAACTACATTCCATGTATTTTGCTACGAGATCATTGATTTCTGAATTCCTATGTTAAACCAATCATACTTGACCCGAGTTATAAATATGCCTGTAAAATTTTTCTTATTATTAGTATAAGTATAAGTTATATTTAAGTCTATGGAAAAAGTTATAATTATTTAGCTATCGCGAAAAATTCGAAATGAAATGGATCAAATTTACACCACCAAACCCTTTTTTGAAAGGAGTATATTCCAAACTCCTTCAATTCTAAATGATCATGACGACCTGATATAAAAAAAATAGCTGATAACCACTGCATTGCGTCCCGGACTAAAAGGTCTTGGAGGTTATGCCCAAGTTTGATTTCCGGATACTTCAGTTCCGTCCCCGAACTTTGTGTGTATTATTACAATTATATGATAATTTTTATTTATTAAAAGTGCGTTAAGTATATAAAATGCATCCACTTAATTTAATTTATGGGTAAACACGTTTCTCATACATTTCGTACAAATTAGAATCTCTAAATTTCCTTGCTTCGGAAAAAACTCATTCCTTTCGTTGAGTTTTTTTCTTTGCTAAACTGCTCTTAATTTTTAAATGAACATCACATTGAATACTGTTGAGAGCAAGGCCGTAGCCAGGGGGGGATAGCCAGGGTTTGATCCCCCCACCGAAATTTTCCCATGATTAAAATTAGTCATACTGTTCAATCACATCGCAAGATTTGGGGTACTGAGATTTCAAAATCTTGTCAAATGTTAACATCGCCTTGTCTAGATTTTGTTTGGCAATTCAAACAAATAGAGTTTCCGGGAATTGAACCGGGTGCTCCTGTATATAAACCAACGACATTTCCCACATGCCAGCGACACATCTAACACACACAAACAAGTGATTTTAAGTAGATTTTGTTGAAATCTAATGGATTTGTTATCGACTATGTTTCGATTTTTGAATGGAAAATCGTGGATTTTAGGAGAAATTTCGCGAAATCTAACGATTTTCTAATATTTAGTGCGATATAATTATGGTGTAAGTGGTAAAAATATGTCTCCAAACTGAGCCCGAGGATGTTTAATCTTTTATGCATTGAAAATCCAAAAAAAGGTTCTAATTCAAATTTCATAACTTATGTCCACTGCACTGCTTCCAATTTTCCACCCAAAAATTTGAATTCAGTGCACTATTTTGACTAGTGAATTTGTTTTAAGTTTATATTCCTTGAGTGCGTTATTTTCGTTTACATTACCACTATGTAGAATATTGCAGTCTCCTTTGTGCGACTTGGTTGCCGCTTTAGACCATGTTAAGTTAAAAACAAAAACATTTGAAAAAATGCGCGAAAATGTTGATTCACGATTTGCACTGATTTGTTTCCAAACATTCACAAACTTTTAAAAATTTTGGCGACATTACCAGTTACGACTTGCACACCTGAGAGAAAATTTTCGACAATGAAACGTCTGAGAACGTATCTCCGAAACTCGACTGGTGAGGAAAGATTAACTGGGTTGGCATTAATATCAATTCATCGTCAAATCGACATCAATATGGAGACTTATTCGCAGCAAAAAAGGTTCGAAGATTAAATTTTCTTTTGTAATACTGTTTATTTCACAAAATTAACTTGATTTTGGTCTAAAATATTATAAGACTGCAGTTGCATTAATTTTATTTTAATTTGGTTGAAAATGAAATTAAAATCACTCAGTTTCTTAAATGAAAATTCACAGTATTGAACTTTTTCGGACCGTCTTAAGACTAGCTAAACAGAAATAAAAAACGTCTCATCTAGATATCAGCATACATACGAAAAGATTGAAAAATAATTCTGGAACATTTTTCAGTAGAAGCCAATGCAAAAAATTAATAAAAAAAAGCTGCTACTGAAGAATGTTACAAAATACAGGTAAATACCAGTTTTCGTTTGCAATCTTTCCAATTTATTTTGGAAAGAAGAAAGTGTCTATGTTTGTATTTACATGCAGGGTCGTTCTGTTTCTCGACAAAATCTCATGGTTAAAACCTAATATTATTTTCTTGTTAACGTCAATTTATTATCATTTTGATTTAACAGAGAAGAAAACACAAGTCTTGTTTTAAAATTGCTTGAAAACAATCATGCCATCTTTATTGTACATGCAGCCGCTTTCTGCAAGGTCCAGATATTTTTAAAACTTCAAGATTGGTTGCGAATGCGATTATTTCTTAAGGTATTTTCTTGACGTGAAAGACAACAATAAAGAATAAAATGTCAACTTTTCTGTAATATGATTTTGTTTTTTATTGTTATTACTATTATTGTTATTACTCATATTTTTATTTATGCATTTCGCAAGAGCTGGCTATGTTAGTGAGTTGATCTAGGTGGCATTCAATTTTTTTTGGTTTTCTAGGAAAAATTCCAGAAACGCAGCAATTGTCAACTCTTAATTTCATGAAACAAATTGTCGAAAACATTTTTTTTCTTAAATTTTCCAATTCGCACTTAAACTACTCTTTCATTTCGAGTATGTAAGCTAAAGTAGAATTTGAAATCTTGTTATATTTTTTGAAGTGATAACAATATCCAAACGAAATTACACTATGCTTCTAAACTTTAAAGAGAATAAGAGCCTAACTGTTAATATTAGAATGGATGCCAAATGTGTGGGTTAGTTGCCCCAGTGCAAATATGCATGTGAGAAAAGTAAAACGTTATGATTTTATATCATTGGAATGTACATTTTTATTATGTGTAATTAACACAGACTGATAATGACAGAGGTTTGGAGGAAACGGAGGTGATTTTAGTCGGTAAAAACCCGCCATGCCGAGGTGCAGGAGCTAATCGGTATCTTTTGAAGATTTCCACCTCCCAACGTTGAAAAAAAAATGAACTCACACATCCCCCCTCCCCCCCCGAAATATTTTTCTGGCTACGGCCTTGGTTGAGAGCTTCTATGAATGTATAGCAATTTGGAGAAAATGTGTTCAATGTAAAATTAAATGTTCAATGAAACGATTTACAATTGTTTGTAGTTCGAACTAGAAATGAGGGCAATTTGGCACATATTTGAAGTGAAAAATCGTGAAAATCAGTAGTTACTCAGAAAAAGCTGCCACGTTTTCTATCAACTTTGAATAGGTATATGGAAACTGACATCAATTCTTAGCTAGATGGCAAATGAAAAGCTTTGTCGTAGTCTGGCATAGCCATCTTCAGATAATACATTAAGTTTAATTTGTTACGCTCCTGAATTTCGAGCTAGATTGAAAATGCAAATCGTTACCTGCGGGACCTTGAACGCAGCTCCGACATAAGATATCTGAAAGATTCAGGACATAACGTGGACTTTTTTCATTTCTGTACGGAATTCGGGTATCGTTTGATATCAACACTTAATTAGGAAATTATTTTAGGGAATTATTTGCTTCTTTGTATGAAGTATAAATGCATCAAAAAGTATTAACTCAAAATTTCTTCTAAAATTTTACAAAACACTTATAGAGGTGTAAAATGTAATCGAGAAGCGAAAAACAGTTACTATAAATTTAATTTGATTTCTTGATTACGTATAAATTGTTTAAATAAATATTTACCTACATAAATACATAGTGAAAACATAGCAGCAGCACGAATGATGTGCCGCCAGAGTTAAATTGGATAAATTATATATCGTTAGGTATTTTGGCTATTGAGGTTATTTTACATATAGTTTTTAGCCAAATGTCTAACATTGTCGATTAAAAGAATAATTGAATATAGATGATCGCATTATGTCGGAATATTGCTGCATTTTTTTTTAAATTTAGGCTTCCAAACCTCTCCTGTCATAAAATAATGAAAACAGAGTTTAAAACGAAAAGCGTCCCACGAGAATTTCATTTAAAGTATTACGAAAAATATGTTTAGATGACCGTGTCTGCTTTTTACTAACGAAAAATCTGTTTCGAACGAAACTGAATTTTGAGATTTGAATAATTGGACGGACTCAACTGCATAGCACTATATTTTGGAAAAGCATCCATAATCGTCGATAAAGTTAGATAAGTTCAGATCCCACTGAATCCAGTTCTTAGTCGATAACCAAGTTGCATCTTCTGAAAAAGCCGACCGTAATCGTAATATTTGAAATTGTCTGGTTTATACGGTATTCAATTTTGAAAGGTTTTGATGAAAAAACGTCAAACTTTCTTCAAATTTTAAATTAAATTAAATTAAAAATGTCATTTTCATGAAATACTTGAACTTTTGTAGTATGCTGAGCTGCAAAGCTAACGAACAGAAATAATCAAATCTACCCAAATTCACCTTCCAGAAAATAAATTTCATAGAAGTCAACTGAATTTAACAGAAAAAAATCAACATCCATATTTCTTGTGCGAGCTCGAAACTTAACAACGAACACGTTTGCAACGAAACGAGAATACTAAAAACACAACAACCATAAATAAATACGCAAAAGAGTTGAAACTTTCCTCGCTCCTGCCATTCGGCTGTATAGTTCTACCACTGTCTAATGGGTTTTTTCCATTTTCCCCGAAAAAGGATACTTTGCCCGAGACGCTCGCACCTAAATTGTAGAGCATTATGCATTAGAAATTATTCGGCAAGGCTGTTGCGACATGCATTCCCTGCTCACATACATATGTGTTGCTGTTCTTTCAGACACTACAGCTTGGCTAAATGCTGGGCTGCGACCCCTCGATGGCAACGTCCTTGTGCCAGCCTGTCTCTCCATTCACGACCGCCAGGATCGACCGGAAAAAAGAAACGTGATTCTGATGATGACGATGATGATGGCAAACCTAAACACGTGTCCCCAATGAGTTGAAAAGGGACCGAAAGAAAGCTGCCACAGTTTAATTTTCCTAATGGATATCGATCCCAGGCACACAACAGTCGGAAAAGGAGCTTGCGTCGTCGGCCACACCAACGATTCGCATCCCTTTTCCTTTTCAAGCGGCGTTCTTCACCTGAATGTAGGTAAATAGCGAAGGTGGTGTGTTTCAACCCTTCGTGGCCTGACGGAACCAAAAGCGTTTGTTGCACGGCAACCTTTGTAGATGGCTGGCTGGATGGATACATGGCCTAGCCTCAATGCTGCTTCTTCCCAACTGGTTCCTTTGTGCCACCTCCATTTATTTTCGTTCGGCATGTAGTACTTAACCCTTCCTTGTTTCGGTTGTTGTGCTGAATGCTATTCGTTCGCCTAGTCCTCAAGTCCCGCGCTCGATTTGATGTGGTTGTTTTTCTTGCTGCCGTTGTTGCTGTAGAAAATTAAGGACAAACGTAAAACACGCAAACGAAAATGAAAGCTTTCGTACTTTTATGTATGATGGTCCTTTGAAGATAGCGCTCAAGGGACAATTACACTCGTCCCGAGCTCTGATTAAATTTCAATATTGATAATTGCTACACCTAATGATGATTGTGTGGCTGATGCCCGTTGCAATTAAAGTTGCCCCAAATTTAGGATTAAATGTATGGTGTTTGGTTTCTGATATCTTTTCACAATAATTACAGTAATCTGGGGGATTTAATGGAAAACTATATTTTTATTGAAAGTGATAGCTAGTACTCGTATGTTTATAGTAATATGATGGAACGTATATGCACTACTAACTTTGAACAATAGGCAAATTATGGAGTAACATAATGTTTATTGTAAAACGTACATAACTATCTTGTAGTGATAGGGATTATTGAAATTTTTCAAGTAAGATTTATATATCAACAAATGTAATGATCTACCCAGTACTTTCGTTGATCTTGATTTAGAACATATATGTTGAAAAGTAGCTACATCCACAAAATATCCGCGAAAGTTTCATGAAGTTGGCAACACTTTTCCGTTAATTTCTAATGAATACCACATATGGGTTAGTGTTTAAAAAAAGCATTCATTATTTTTTAATTTTTTTCCCTTAAAAATTTGACAACGAGATTAAAATAAATTATAAGTGAGTTTGCAAGAAATCGTCTAATCAAAGAATAGGGGAGCGAGGGACTGAATGTAAATTTTTTTTTAGAAAAACAAATATTATCTTAATTTTTTTTTGGTAAACCAAAGTAAGTCGGAATTGGTTCGTTCGTAATTTCGATGTGACGTATAATTTCCGTGATGCTAATATCCAATTGTGGAGCAGAATATAACAGTTATGAACTTTTGAGATCCTGTTTTTTCAGTAGAATCTGGACGATCATTAACGTAAGACAGCGCAAAGTCACTGCCTTGAAAACTATCAGCATTTAAAGGCTATACATTGGAAGCTTTGAATGCACTCATAGCACTCATTCAAGGCAAGTGGTATAGTCAATACCACTTCACCACCTTCTCTATACCTGGGATGTCATATATTGTCATCGTTTTCCCTGGATTATTATGCATCCACGCTGCCTGTGCTTTGTTATGCATTAGCGTGAGTCTTATTTTGAAAGATGCTCCACGATTTGGTGACGTCACTTATGGAGTTTTTAAAGACATGTGAGGACTCCTGCAGATGAAATTTTATGTCTCAGTCGTAAGACTAATAGTGGGGATGGCCGTCATTTGGAAAAACAGACGGAAATTGAATCTCGCCAAATCTCGAAAACCATGTTTTCTGCAAAAATGTTATGTATTACTTGCAACTTTTATTAACATTAATATTCCGTAGTGGAGACAGTCGAAAAGTTATAAGATGAAAACGGCGCGAAAAGACGGAATATCCTTTCGTATGTGACAATTTCTTTATTATTATTTTTAACCAGTGCAGGTAAATCCTGTTCCGACTTTTCGTAAACAATCGTCACAGATTCATCGCTAGAGCGATTTGTTTTTAATAATTTGAATGCCAGGTTCAATCCAGCTGCAATAAAATGCAGTAATTTAAAATGCACGAGTTTCGGCAGTTTACTGAATCCAGATGATGCCAGTTGATAATTTTAATCAGCCCTGTTGATTTCAATGACAATAATACGAAATCCCAATGAGACACTTTGTTCTTTAGAATAGATATATATCGAATACAAAGAAGTAACGTAGTCATTCCTACCTCAATAAACAAATTTGGAGGAGGAAACGAACTCTGGTGATCCCTGCCTGACTGACTACGGCTTTGGAAACAATGTATGTACTTTTCTGCTTCTTTGGTTTAAGGGAACTTCGTCAAAAGTTTTGACAAATCATGTTTTTATTCTGTGTCCTTAAATTAAACTGTTTCGAAATTTGTTGGACAAAATTTTATGCTGACCTGTGGAAAATCGAATAAGCTACAACGATTTCATACAAATTAACTGCTGGCTTTGATTTGTTGAAATATTCGCTATCTGTTTATTGTTCAAAAAAAAGTCAAATTATTATGGAGTATCGCTTAGTATTCCCGAGCTTCTATTCTAGAAAAACTGAACTGATTTTTGCTTTAATTGGGTTCATTAATAACACATTTGCAGCTTACCCGTGTCCAAGAAACAATAGAAATAAACTTCTGAAAAGCGGTAATAATTTTTATTCTTCTTTTAACCGAACTCGGGTGAAATTCGAAAGCAGGTTATTTCAATTCTACTTTCAAATGACAATAGAGAGCAACTGATCTTTGTCGTCAGGTTTGCGGTTTCCAACGGTCGATACCACCTTGTCATTCATTCAAAGCTGATGTTACCATGTTTTATGTTTTTCAAATCATCTGGCATCAACTAATTGAGAAGAAGGTGCATCCCCACTCCACCCATTTACATTACAAAGTAAATATGCTGGACATTTACAAAACAAATCAAATCAAATTAGGACGGTTGCATCGATTCTATGCCTTCGAACAAAGCGCCAAGGGACCCACGAGTTACAACCGACTGCAGGACCATTACACACTCAACTCGTGAATGCGTTGCAACGCGCAAAGAAATTTCATGGTTTATTGTGAGTGCCCATCAGTTGCATGAAAGGCGCTAATCCATGTGTAATTTATTGAATCAAGGAAATTTATTGTAGCCCCGCAGTAACCCTCTTGTCGCCAGAATTCCACTTGACTGCCCGATTATTCGCTGATCGATTAAGCACAAATCATAACAGAAGCTCATAAATTTTGTTGGGACTCTTCACGGTGGCCCCGACTATATCCTGCGTGCACTTTCCCGGCCACATTGCGCGAATGCCCTGTCAGATCGTCCGTTGTACCTACAACGCACAAATTGATGTAATTATTGTTTTGTGTCTTTTATCAATCACATCGAGTTTCCTTACAGTCGATTGAATCCATTTTACTCAATTTATTAGCGAACGTTGAGCACTGAACATACTGGATGACGTATGATTGTGATATAGCGAATCGTGGATTGACTAACTCTTCGTTTGCCAAAAAGGGTTGATTTCACGTATAAGTGGGATCATTTATTTGATTCTCGATACTTCGAACAGTTAAAAATGACTATCTATAACAACAATACCTTACTGAAAGCAAGGAAAACTAAGCAAGACGCAACCTACGAACTCTGAACGATTCAAACGCCTGATGATATCTTTTCCAATACTGACTGCTAGAATCAACAATCAATACTTTTAGTACTCAATAGCATCAGACAACCCTTGCATGAGAAAATTAATGGTTTTCTTGGACCAGTAATGATGCTTATGGTTGATCGCGGCTGTCGTCCCTGTCATCGCGATGCGCTCCTGGCTGGTCACTATAACTAATGGTGTCATCTCGGCGTGTACGCTTTCAGACCATTTATTCCGGAAAATTGAGCACTGGATGATTCCTCATAGTAAGTCATAAGTTTCATTCTGTCTCGCACTTCTTATCATGGAAAAGATCGATTGAGCGGAAGACATAGCCTGTTAGTGTTGCAATTGGAGGGTTTTCGCTTATTGTCACACATATGCTGCAATGAGTGCAATCGAGCAGAAAAGTGGCTCAACTCTTTCATGTTTCAACTCTTCTGATTAGCAATGCATTAATACTAATGCCTATGCCAAATAAAGTGGATTTTCCACTCATCAAGAAAATACTGCAAAGATTTTACCCAATCATTTTTCTATGCTATCACACGTGCAGAAAATCGTCAATGGAAAATCCAAATCCGAACTAAAATATGACTTGACTTTCATTGCTATGATTCTTGCCAATGAGTCAACCAACAAAACAGCCAGGTAATCTTGGTATTCAGACAGACAAGGTGTCGTAAATAGTTTTGGTTCCGTTTTACAGCTTCGTTCATTTATAACCCAAACACTACCACCATCATTTCGACTTGTCCTGCACGGACTGCATTACAAGTGTTTGGGTTTTTTTTTTCTTAGCAAAAAGTCAGTATCTGTCTGATTATCTTGTCTGTTCTACCCTTGTTAATTTTTCCCTCGGCCTTTGTTTCTGTTGTTTCCGTCGAGACATTCAAATTCTTGAGGAATTTTGGTTTTTGAAGGGAAAAAAATACATGGTCAGTGTGGCGCCTAGAAAACTTCCGGGCAAGGATAATGATGTTTCGCATGCCAGTATTTGAAATTGTAGGCTTTATTGACATGTTAAGTGAAAAACCATGCAAATTTTTCACTGATATTATATTGGAAAATGCAGCAATTGACTCTAATTGAAATCTTATCTGAAAATGAAAATCAAATTCAATCAATGTGCATGATTTTTCCCTGAATTTTAGAAATGTTTTCACTACCAATAGAACAGATTTAAATGTATGGTGATTCACTTTCATGCTGGCTTATTATTTTTGATAACATTCTAACTTGTGAAAAGGACGTGTGAATGCAGCTGGGAGTATAAAAGGTCCATTACTTACACTGATCATGTTTGTCACATGTGATAAGGTTTACTTCATTACAAATATTTAAGAAATATTTATGATTTTAACCTGTGTATCATGATTGTTCTTAATTCAAACTTAGTCCAATTTAAAATTATTAAGTGACTCCCTGAATGTCATTTTTAAACCCTCAAAACTCAATCCACGGTTTTCTATTACTAAATATTACGTTCAATTCAATTTTGGCCCCAGTATTTCGGATTCTCATCAATCAATCAATTTGAAGCTTTATTCGTTTCCTAACTTTCATTAAATCAACAGCAAAATATATTCTATGCATAATATATAAACATTGCCAACTCCACAATCACTTCTCACAAATTTTCATCCATCTGGTTGAAGGATGGAAGATCCTGAACTAAATGAAATAAATCTTAAGAAGACAGACTAGATAGACTCAATTAGATGGGTCTTTAGATTTTTAACATGATTGAGGTGATTGTTCACTTTCACTGGAAACAATCACGGTACAAAAAGGATTTAAAAAAACTTGAAATCTTATCAGCGAGTGATTTTAAAATTTAGGTCCTATTTGAACAATATTATAAACTTTTAACACAACTTACATAATTTACATAGTAGGGCACTTCAAAGTTTAACGGGCACTATCTAGTGATAAGTAGAATTGAAAATAATAATTAAAATCCTTCGATGTTATCAAACAATTAATTTATATCAGAAAAATATTCAAGTTTTTCAGATACTATTCTCTAACAAAACAACCAATTCTTGGAAATGTTAACGTTTATTTTAAGAACTAGATAATTATTATTAATGTCTTGCTCCGAGGCTATGTTGTTAGAACAGATAACCCTGGAATTAACGATTCAACATTTGCATTTAATTAAGATATTTTCTAAGAGTGTCTATCTCAGCTATGATTGTTGTCTGCCACAATTTTCAAAGGCAATCAACGTTAGTCAGAGCGATAACAACTATTATGCAATGCAATTTACAGAAAGTTAGTTTTCACGTGTTTCTTTTATCGCATGTTGTTATAAATTTATTTTTTGGTTTATCTACTTCATACTTCATAAAATTTTCGAAGCGTTTCGGCTACATGAGAATCTATTTAAAATTAAAATACATTTTGACTCTTACCTAGTACTCATTTCCCATGAATAAATTTTGTTTGATGAATTTTCTCTGTACATTACATTATACTGGTCATCATTTTCTTCCAAGTATTTAAATAAATTAAAATGTTTGAAATTTTGTAGACAAAGTTCGAACGAAAAATAGTTATTAGAAAAGTTTTGAATGCTCTATTCAATTTAATTCTTCATAGCAAGCTATACTTGAATTTTAGTGAGTCTGATTTTATCCTAAATTACAAACCCATTTTGGTATTTTTTTTTTGGGGAATTAAAATTTTAATTTGGAAACAAAGTTAATCTCAAGAACTTTTGCTATGTATTCATATGAATTTCTTTTTTTATCACTCGTCCAATTTTTATTTTACATAGAAGACATTCTCCTTTAGCAAATTTCTATAATCAGTGCGGCCGGAAGGATTTAATTATTGTTAAGCTAAGTCTGGAAGGAGGTAGATCTTTGCTAGACTACTTTTTACTTCAGATATTCCTTCACGAAAACAATAAGCCAATTTTTTTAATGTTTTCGAACTGTCTATAATTTTCGGATGAGTTTGAATTTATTCTTTTGATCGTTACACTTTTTTATGAAGTAACATTGAATTCTCGTAATAAACTGTACGGAAACTGAGGGTACACCCGTACAAATTTAAAAAAATACTATTAAATGAGAAGATAAATTTATACTACATTAAATTTATGAAATATAACGATTAAACTATTCAAACACTAAGACCATGAACTCTATTCACCAGTTTAAAATAAAAATTCAAAACAATTCGAAAAGGTTTTTGTAGTCACCTATGCTTTTGTTGTTGGACTTCATCAAAAGCTGTAATAAAATTCTCCAAAAATAATGCATAAAACTATTATTTGAAAACAAATAAAAAAGATGAAATATTTAATATGTTTTGCCAATTTTTCTTTAAATTCATTACAAATTCATAGAATGGAGTCGTGAAATATACTTCCCTAAAAATTAATTGATTTGAATGATTGACATTTTTAAATGATGAAGAAAGCCAATTTTTAAACTTAAACAGGAGGAACACACTAGGCAATTTCATTTTTAAAAGAAAACAATTCGATATTTTGATTTAAAGAAATCTCAAGTAAAGTCTTGAAAATAATGTTTGAACAAACATTTAACATATATAATATATAATTAAATGCCAATTAATCTTGCACATGTATTTCCAGTAAAGCAAATTAAAGTTTTGAAACTTTAGTAAAAATTAATTATCGTCGAATTTCTAGAAAACATTCAATCAGCGAAATTTATTAAATCAGCTTTAAAAATTTTATCGTTAAAAATCTATAACGAAATATTCTGAACAAAATCCTGTGAAATGTCAATAGAAAATCCACGTCACAAAGCTTAATGCAATATGCTTTAGACAATACCATAGTTGTTGAATTATTCAGCAACAAATTTTATAAAAAAATATTCATGAAAACATTCACAATATAGATTTTTCGTTTATCGATTTCAAATATGATAAGAAATAATAGACTTTTCTGAAACATTTTCATAAGAAGTATATTAAGTGGTGCAGAAATCCTTCTTAATTATTGATTAAAACTTTTGTTGAAAACGATAACGTAAAATTTATTTTTAAAAATAATGTACTCTAATTCCAACAGACTTTACTGAACGCACTGGTGTCGTTTCGGTTGCAATTCACAAATGTTTTCTTAATAGATTTTCAAGAGGACTGTTGACTAAAATGTAGTTCCAGTCCCGGGACACTGGGTTACCAGTCCCGAGACACCAGGATTCCAGTCCCGAGACACCAGAATCCCATTCCCGGGACACCGGGATCCCACTCCCGGGATAAGAAGGTCAAATCAAACACGGAGGCTTATTTTGCATTGTCAAAACAAATCGTTTAATTCTAAGTGTACCAAAATGTTAAAGGACCGTAAGAGGAAATGTATTTCGCTTTAAGGAGATTTTTTCCAAGAATAAAAATGATTTCATTTGGTTTTTTCATTGGTAGTCCGCGAACTTTTAAAACAATGCAGAAATGCAGCTTACCGCCAAAGAAGGACTTTTCCGACATATTTCCAACCATTCAATTACCAACAGTAATAAAGTGTACAGTCAATTTTTTCACTTCTGTCAAATATCATTTCCAGCAAAAGGAATTGGATACTAAAAGTATCGTAAGTTTCTGTCGAGTTTGTACCTATGCATACATCATGTTAAAGCACAAGTAATTGTGTCAATTTTCGTAAGATTGTTTTTAAAATCAAGTCAAAAATAATTAATATTTACCAGGTTTTGAATTCACTTTCGGAGCTGTTAGGTTGACTGTTTGCTGGCATACCTATAAAATACAGCAGTTTTCGTTGGAAACAATAGGCAATCATTTTTTTAGCTGTGGATCGTCCTGCAGCAAATGCAATCAGATGACATTATGCTATAAGGTATGCGTTTAAGCAAGCTTTTTAAATACAATCTTTGATTAGGAAATTAAATAGATGCAAAGCTCCTGCCAATAGGATGTCAGTCATCTGCGTAAAGTCATGACGAGCTCCCACTCATGTTCAGGGTCTGCTAAAGACGCAAATGGAGTCTGGACGAAATCCAGCTCCGAGACGTTGTCCGTTCTCATAAATACGCAGTGGTAAGGGTGTGGCTAACAAATTGGATCCACACACGCTCCCGGGCTGTATGCCAACCACTGCGCCTGTAAATGCCAGGCTTTTACGCTGGGCAATCAGCTCATTACAACCCTTTAAATCCCCTGTCATGGACAACATCTCACCTCTTGAGATCCAGCAGGAAATCAATACGGCACTGTCATGACTTAACGCCATTTTCATACATTTACATTCCACACCGGTGGAAAGAAGCTAAAATAGCCTTCATACCTAAAGCGGGGAAGACATCCCACTCTTCATCTAAGGATTACAGACCTATCAGTCTCACCTCTTTTCTGCTTAAAATTCTGGAACGACTGATAGAGATCCATCTGAGAGCTGTTCTGAAACCATACTCCAATGCGCAGCACATATACACAAAAGGGAGATCAGTTGAAACGGCTCTTCATTCGCTCATCAACTACATCGAAAAATCGCTAAGCGTCAAAGAACACACGCAAGCGGTTTTTACAGACATTAACGAGGCTTTCAACAATATCAGCCATAAGGCTATTGGCAAAGCAATCGGGGAAAGCAATGCCGATGACAACCTGATAGGGTTCATCGGACAACTTAAGAAGGAGAATTTGCAGAGGCACACCACAAGGTGGAGTGCTATCACCCCTTCTATGGTACCTAGAGGTGGATAAACTCCTGTCAAAAATAGAAGCGACTGGCTGCAAAGTCGTAGCTTATGCTGACGATGTTGCAATAGCAATATCGGGAAAAATTGTTAACACCCTATCTGAAAGACTAATTTTTACTCTAGGTATTCTTACCAAATGGAGCAAATAGTGCGATCTAAGGATTAATCCGCAAAAGACGAAATTTATGCTCTTCACAAGAAGGTGCAAAACTCCACAAATTGTCCCACATAAACTTGATGAGATAAGTCTCAACCCATCTCATCAGGTCAAATATTTAAGTCTAATTCTGGACTCTAAACTCACATGGAAAGCGAAGATAGCAGAAAGAGCACGCAAAGTTGCATGCCTAATCTACTGCGGCAAAAGAGCTATTGGGAAAAGGTGGGGATTGAAACCCAAAATTCTATCATGGCTCTATACGGCGATAGTGCAACCAATCCTTCTGTATGGCACAGTTATTTGGTGGCCTGCTATGGCTAAATCATCAAATGTAAACCTGCTAAACAAGGTCAGAAGGATTGCAGCTATTGCAATTATCAGGGCTCTACGGA
Organism: Oxycera nigricornis; assembly: GCA_963942545.1. Classification (NCBI taxonomy): domain Eukaryota; kingdom Metazoa; phylum Arthropoda; class Insecta; order Diptera; family Stratiomyidae; genus Oxycera; species Oxycera nigricornis. The sequence goes on along the minus strand of OZ012662.1, from coordinate 27,537,411 downwards.
CTACCACGACAAAGGCATTATTTATGCTATCAAATTGGCTTCCGACAGAGCTACTTACGAGACACCAAGACTCTGGCATGAGGAGAATATTGGTCACTCCACAATGCTACGGAAGGATAGACCAACGCCAGGGAAAGTGGACTTTGCTTCTCCGATTCCCTGTTTACACCATGGTTTTAGGTCAGTCATCCCGAGTAGGGAGGGCTGGATCACAGAAAGACGTGAGATACAGGAATCGGTCAACATCAAGATTGATGGATCAAAAATGGATGGAAGCGTTGGCTGTGGCGTGTTCTCAGAACAAATAGGCCTGAAACTATCCTTCCGATTACCAGACAACTACAGCGTCTTTCAGGCAGAGGTCATTGCGATTTATAAGGCAGCAAACTGGCTGAGAAATCAGAAAATTTCCATAAGAAGTCTCAACATCTTTTCTGACAGTCAAGCTGGTATCCAGCGAGCTTACCTCATCTAAGATTGCTATGGTATGCCGCTCACAACTGAACGTGATGTCTCTTCACTGTGAAGTAATTCTCTGCTGGGTACCGGGGCATAGTGATATACTTGGAAACTGCGAAGCAGATGCTCTAGCGAGAGCTGGCATTGAGCTTCAGAAGTATACACTTACTCCCCAAGTCGGCCAACCTTTAGCCTCCATAAAACTAGGATTTAAGCAGCACTACGTGGAGACTGCAAATATGTCCTGGCTGCTCGACGAAACCTGTAGCACAACGAGGCAAACTTGACACGCACTGTGCTCCAAACGCACCAAGCGGCTCCTCAATATAAGCCGTGAAACCCTGAGTTCCGTCGTTTTCATACTGACGAGACACTGTCTGATCGGCAAAAATATTGGGTGTCCCTTTCAATGATTTCTGCTGAAGTTGCAGATCAGAGGATAAGGAAGAAACCATCCAACACTTTCTGTACGAATGCGCAGCACTGTCCAGGAAGTGCATGCAAACCTTGTGCACGCCCTTCCTGGACAGCCTCACGGAGGGAGCTGATTTAGACATTGGCTGCAAAGTCGGCTCCATACGAGAATCTGCATGGTTCTCGCCATCCCGCAGGTTCTAGTGCCGCCCTTATCTTCTGTGACCTTTGGATAAAAGGGACTGCCATTACAACCAATCAACCAACCGACTGCCAATGGTTTTACTATGGGTCTATTTATATCGAATTACTTCGAACCTTCTTTTAAATTTTTTACAGCATGTAACTAATAATAAAATAGTTTTAAGAGACAAGAACCATAAAATAACCAATGTTTTCATTCAATTATCAATGCGGCACCGGAATAAAGTCAACAGTACAGGCTTCTATTTTCGAATTCATCCATGTCAATAAAGAAACGTCCTTATTTTCTCATTCATTTTAATTAAATTAACCGCACAAGTGATAAACACGCTTGATTATCCTTACGGAAATTCATCTGAGCTAACATTACAATTCGCATTGTATAAACAGGCCTGAATGTCCTTAGGCGATTCAATATGACTTCCAAAAGCGCATCATCAGGCACTCACCGCGCGACGGTCGCCCCTTCATCCAAGGATTATTCAGGAACATTTCAAACGTAATTGAATATGAATATATTACAGCGACATGACTGACTCACAAGAGGGTATCGTTCACCCATTCGAATAGATGCATACAGCGCAACCATATGGCGTCTTGGCTGGATGTTTTTATAAGGTCTTGTTTTATTTTTTAAGGCCTACAACCCTCGCATTCTCCGCGTCCCTAATAATCACTTCCCACTGATCAGAGAAATTCCATACCCATTTGATCAATCCTCCCCGTCATGGATAGTCGCCGTCCGTCAAGGGTGTAGGACTAATCAGGATTGATTGATTTTATTATTCACCCCCTCTGCAAAATTCATCTTATGAACGGATCGTATGGCCCGGCCAACACTACCCACCGCGACCGGTGGAAAATCCGCGAATCTCTCCCAGTAACTATGCGACTGTGGAAAACCAAAAATGCGATGCACTTTGTTGTCCTTGCTCATTGACATCGGGGCGCTACGGGTTTTTAGCGACATGTGTTGTTTATTCAATCGGCCAAGGGTGAAGATTGTCCTTCACCCGCACGAGAGTGCTTCACATACGAAGGTAAGGATGCATAGTAGCTCAGTCGAGATCCGGATAAGAATCCTACCGTGACCGACTGGATTATGGTATGGGTTGAGTGAGGGGTTGATGCACGTTATTAGTTGATTACAGGACACATTATCATGATTATCGGGTGTTTGGGCTGTTCAGTTTGATCATGATCTCAAACTTTATTAGATTCGTTGTTGCAAGGAAGAAACAAACATCCGAATTTGAACAGATTTCGTGTGTACAGGGTATGCAGCACGGATATTAGACTTAATAGTTTGATTAATAGCTCTCAAACCTCATATAGTTAATTTTATGTGTTCATAGGAGGATTTATAAGTGTTACTCGGAAAGAAGTCGTGGTCAATGATGGATTTATGGATTTTTAGGAGTTCTGAGGCGAAGGCAAATTGCTATACAACAAATAATCTTCATCATGAATTGGAACCCCTATTAAATCTTATGAATCCAACGGAATCCCATAAAATAAACTGCCTGAAAATATAAATGCAAATGATAAGCAATTTGTCTAAGCTACCCCACATATAATATGATTCTGAAAAATATTACTGTGGTAATGTTACGGTTTGTATAAAGACCTTGATTAGAAGTGCTCTCAGGACACATGTAGGTAAAAATCGCGAATCCGCACATTTCAGTCTCCATCACCAGTCGGACATTACCACTTAACATTGCCTCCTCCTTCATCGCGCCCATCTGTACGCTCAAGCACTTGTAACCAGACACTAACATGTTCGGGTCATCTGCTTAACATTTTCCACGTCATCTAGCAAATCGATCTGAAACAGGACATGAAAATATTAGCTGCAGACAGGACTCGTTGACAACAAATTTTCGGCTCCTGCGGAAAAAAATAGATAACAAGTCGAAATATTTATGTCCGCAGCGGAAAATTGAAATGGTTTCAAATAACATTCAAAGAGGACAGAACATTGAATGCGGATAGCGCGACATGAACCTTTTCTAGTGGCCAAACCCTATCTCGTCCCGAAGGACAAGGCCAACGTACAGTTGTGGTGTATCTCTTGAAAATGGTTTAAGTGGTCTCCTGGAAATATTTTCAGTCCACAATTTTACGGTTTCTGACTGACCACACAGTGAAAGGCGTTGCTACAGCTGCTACTGCAGCTTCTTCTTCAGCCTCTGATGTTGTTGTCGCGCTGACCTTGGCGCGCAAGCAGATGGTTATACCGAAGATATTGTTGTTTTGACCATAAACAGAATCTTTATTGAGAATTATCGCGATCATCTGCAATTCTCGTAAATATTAACATTAAGAGTTTATCTAGTGCCTAATTATTACGACTCCAACTCGTGAAGATTTCAGGAAGTTGCTTCTGATTAGTTTCAATGCTACATTATTTGGTATTTTGCCACTGGAATGTGTGCTTGATGACTGGCGATATGTTATCAATACATTTATTCCGCGATTTGCTAATTTGATGTCAAAGAAGAAAATAAATTGAAGAATTTATGGCATGAAACTGACTGAGACGCGGCGAGAATGTCGTTTTGATAAGTCGATAAACGGGCATTAACCAATTCAAGGTGGTGATGCGAAACTTTTGAAGCATTAACAATGTCATTCAATCTGAAACGTTCACTGAGTCCTTTTGTAGGATATGTTGTTTCTTATGTGCCATCATATGATATTTCGCCTTTAAAATCCATTTATGAATAAACTGATGCTAGAAGAAGCTGTATATAAAAGATATGCTGGCTAATAAAACATGTCAGATTAGCAATTGTGGCTACCAACGTTTTAGAGAAATAAATTGAACTTTTTCGCATACATAATGTTCTCTGCAAATTACGTTTTCAAAATATTCTGCGGTCAGCTAGCTTATATCGTTACGAACCACAAAATTGCAATGGATGGATATGAAGAAATGGAGGACACCGATCGATAACGATTTTTGGCGTATTTCTAAATGCACAGGAGCAAATTGATGGCAGTAAATGCAGAATTTGATTGGATCCATTTTGGATCGGTCAAGAAGTTGCTTTAACTACTTAGGCATATTGCCTCTTATAGAATTTGCTGTGGATCTGGGAATGCCGCCAGTTCCGAGATAATTTATTCATGACTCTTCCAAAGTGATATCGTCCTATCATTTGATTCTCGATTTGCTGCTAGAGTAACTTCATCTCAAATTTGTAATTTGCGTTGATATTCAGAACGAGTTTCAGTCGAAAGTGCAGATTTTGCATTGAAAACTGGCAGTTTCTATTTAAAATGCATAATACCCCAGCATGGTTTGCCAGCAGTGGAAACAACGCCAAGCGTCGGCCGAGCCGCGGCATACAACGAACGGCCAATAGTCAGCTGCCAGTACTGGCTGAGTACTGCATTTGAGTACTGGCCCAGTGCTTGGAGTCGTTACTGAAAAATAAAACTCAGTCTGCGTTGCAAATAAAAAAAAGTCATTTATGACGCTTTATTATGACATGCTTTGATACAATAGATATTCGAGGTACGGAATTAAAGTGCTAATTGTCCGGATAGTGCTGGATATGGTCGCAATTTTGAAAAGAAGACGCACACTCAATTTTTCAATACCCGAACACGGTCGCACAACTGGCCCAGTGCTAAGCCATTGCTGTAAAGTGAATTGCAAAGAAAATATGTCAGAAATCATTGCATTATTTGCAATTCTTGTTGAACACATAGTTCATATTGATTGAACGCATAAACGTTCATTTTGCAGGTATAGGCTGAATAATATTACCTTTCGTAGTCGTCGATATTTCGAAGAAATGTGTTGCAGGCGAAGGTAAATAGCAGGAAGGTCATTCTATACTTTATTCTTAAAAAGAACACAGTTTTCCTAACACGATGACGATATAGGTAATTAGCAATCAAAACTAGACCATTGAACGTTCAACTCAAATAAAATGTTACAAAGTACAACATTTAATATATTTTTCAATACTTTTCACACACGAACTGTTTTTTACATTATTTTCGTTCGTAACCTCTCAGTAAGCAGTCCAAGAGTATTGGCATCATGATCCAGAATATTATAAAACTAAATTTTGGCCATGTTTGCTGGACATAACATCTTCGTGCGAGTCGTGCTTTTCGAGATATTGATAAAAATGTATTCTTTTCAAAATTGTATTCATATCTACCACTATACGAACGACTGGCACATCCCGTATCCCCGAATATCTAATATATCAAATCACGTCATAATCAAGCGACATAAGTGACTATTTGCAACGCAGAGTCTTATTTTGCAGTAGTAGCTTCAAGCTATTGGTGAGTGCCGATTGCCGGGAACAATTTACCACACTTACCCATCATTGAACCAATATCAATCGCCAATGTCAATTTACAACACTCAACCAGTGCCGATCCCTATTGTCAATTTGCAACGATCTCCCAGTGCTGGGCCAGCGTCAATTTACAACGTTCTCTTACAGCACTCCCCCAGTGCTGGGCTAATGTCACTTTACTGCACTCAGCCGACGCTCAGCCAACACTGCCGTTCTTTGTACGAAGAAGAATCGCTGACGGCTGCGCGCTCACTCTTTCATCGATGCTCGGCTGATGGCTAGCTTTCCAATGCGTTCGAATATGGTTTTGGATATGAACTCTTAACTGTCTCTATGGCTTCAATGCTACAGTGCTTACTTTATGTGATGGACATCGCAGGTTCAATCTACGGTGGCAAAAGCGATACTTCACTCGCAAATCAATTGGATTCTGGCTCGTGTTTTCCACATGCCGGGTGACGGATGTGAACGCTATTTGCATTTTAATTGCCATGGCTCTTGTCGCATCCAATTTCATTTTTGCATTTGACTGCTGGTGGAGTAACAAAGTCGTTTTATGCCAGTACTGGGCCAGTGCTGCTTTTGGGTTTGAGCCCAGTACTGGCATGCAACGTCCGCTCGCAGCTATCATCCAGCGCTTATATATTACTGGGCCAGCAATGGCGAACGAGACTCGGCTAGCGCTATAAGGCGCTCAGCCAGCATTGGCCCAGTACTGGGCCATTTATGCAACCGTGTTCGGGTAGTTTACTTTGCAAAGAATGAGTTTCTTTATTGAAGTTCTAGTTTGCCATGGGTTCCTTTAAGTAAACTACCCTAAAGAGCAATTCCTACATATGTAAAGAGTTTTCTTTTTCCAAATTCTTTCAATTCCAAATTTGAAAGGGAAGTTGCTAAATGGGTAGTAATAAAGTTCCTTAATCACTAATATGTTCAACCGTTTTGTCGACAGGGTCAACCAGTGCTTTGAGATCACTTTTAATTATTGACTGAGCTTCTAAGATTATACAAAGTCCATTTCTTCTTGCAGCCAATACTTTGATTACAATTGTTGATTACGTAGAATAGTTTTCAACATATTGGGGTATAAATTCCTCATTGTGTGAACAAATTTCATAAGAAGAAATGTTTTAGGGTAAAATATACAGAAAGAAATTAACTACAAAACTATTTGAGATAAGTTTGAGGCATTCGGGACAATATTTTATTGGAACTTACCAAAGATTTCTTTAATATTTAGTGCCACCTTTTTCGTCAAAATAAAGGCATCCACATTTTTTCCTATGTCCAAATTCAAATGCGTTGAAAATATCTAAACAGCTAGAAATGGAACTATAAGATTAATGTTGAGACAAAGAATTTTTTGTTGCATTGATGTTAAAAGAATTGTGATATATTTTATAAATTTTAATTCAACTTCATTAGCGGAGATTTCAATGTAGAAAATAGAAAAATTAACTGATTTCCTTGATTTTATTTATAGTTTTACGTCAGGAAATGATTTTCAGATTGCTTTTCCAAAACCTATTTCACGGAACCAAAATGAAATTAGAAATTTTCTGGCAAAACTTATTAAAACATTCGTAATTTGCTGATATTTTTACAGTGTAGTAGAGTGCATGGTGCATGCTAACATCGACCATTTCAAAAAGATTTTTTCAACATATTTAATTTTTTTACCCAATTTTTCAGAGTTACAGAGTTCGCCAAGGATTCATGGTGAATTTATTTGACGGAACGATGAATAAATAATAATTCTCTATTGTTTTTAATAGTAGTCGAGCTATTTATTTTGAATATTGACAGTACAACAAAGGAATTCTAGAAAGAAAACAAAACAAAATTAGTGTTTTCAATTGAGGAACTTGGGCAAAGAGTTTTTTCATTGTTTAAGTTTTAGAAATATTTTTGTGTTTGATATTTGATTTTATTTCGAAATTTTCGAACAAAGTAACAGCAAGAACTCACAGGTGCGTATTTCCTAAAAAGCAGAACAGGAACATTGAAAATTTAATTGTGTCTACAATTGCTACAAAAATAGAAGTTCAGTACCTACTTATAGTAAATAATCCAATATATAATTTTCTTCATCATTGCTACAGCTATTACTGAAGTAGCTTACTAGAAGTTTTAAAATTAGGATTACCTTTGGACAAAGATCTTAATCAATTCTTAGAATACAATTCAATCTTATAAATCATTCTGGCATAAAAGGCTAGACATTTAATTGTTCGCTTCTACCCATATCAAAGCTTTTTCGATACACTAAGCTCTTTTACAAGATAATAATTAAATCCGGAATAAAATAAGAGAACAGATTTCGAAATTCGATAATATTCAAATAAAGTTGTTGTGATCTCATTCTGAATAATTCGACCAAAGTTATGACTCCAGCTTTTCGATTTATTAACGATAACGATGTTCGCAAGAAATATGAAACTAGCTATTTTTTATCGGTAGTGACATCGATGGACAAACTGCCCCATCTTCGGATGGCTCCATCCATCCCCGAGCCTTGCCAGCCAACACAAAAGTGCAGCATTTATTACTGTCACTTCGATCTCGTAAAGTCCCAGAATATAATACAAAATCCTCACCGGATTATGATAACGCCATTAGCCTCCACATCCAATCAAGCCGCAACGATGGCCAATCTGACTCATAAGAAATTTGAATTGGCTGGAATGTGGTATGCGTCCCGAAAAGAAATTCCTCGACAAGGTAAGCCCCTGCGCACCTTGATAGGACCATGGTACGTACAATGATGACCATCTCGAGGATCGCGACGACTTCTTATTGCAGCGCGATATGAAGACTGGTGGAAGTGTCTTCGGGAACAATTAATGCCGGACAAGAAATGACCGAAAGTTTTTGTGTTTTTGTCGTCTTGGTCGTTTTCTAAAATATGTCAACAAATTTTTGATTACGTCGGCGCCAGTTTTATCTTGGGCCGAGACAATTCCTCGTGTGTCACTTTGTGACTTTTTGTGGTCCTCGAGTATCTAAACGTGAGCAAGTTTAGGAACAGCGGAGTATTTTTTTTATTGTTAAAGGTGTCTCTTGCGTGAATAATAACAGAGAGCAAGAATGAAGTGGTGTTGGCTAGTAGACATTTAAGAAAGCTGACATAGTTTGATTTCCTCAAAGCTTAGAGACGTATGTGATTTGTAGTTGAATCTATTCGCAATTCAATTCTCTTCATCCGTTGAGAATTGTAAATATCTAGTTTTTGAATGAATTATAATCAATATTCATTCATCTGGTCAAAAATTCAAACTTATTTTACACAAGCATTCCTAGCAATTGTAACTCACCATTAAGTTACAACAGCAAAACCCATTGCATCCATTGAAAACGGCAGCCCTAACAATTATTTTATTGGTCGGCCTCCGGCTAGTGGGTGGGATATTATAAAAATTGTAATGGGGATCTTTTTATCTGATTGCTGTCCGACTATTGTTGATTGCCCGAAAGCGCAACAACATTTATCTGGGGTCCAGCATTCAAGATTTAACCCTGAGATTTTACGGCACTGAACTTGGTGCTTAATTGGGGTTTTTAACCGATTCAGTCGTAAAATTTACGTTTGCATCTTCCCAGACAAGAGTGCTTCCACATATCAAATGGGCTGGCGAACAATCTTCAGGTGAGTTTGGTGAAGCAGAAAAGTGTCCATTTTATGGTTATTGGCGTGTGTTACCCTGTCGAAATATTACAACAATCATTATGAAAGAAGCTGGTAATCATACAATATACGGATGATGATGCTATGCGATTGCAATTTGAGTCGAGAATTAGAGACCATTGCATTATTAATTAACATTAATTAATTAGCTGGTGGGAGGCTCACAGGAGCTACTAATGCTAATGAAATTAATTTGTGAACAAGTATGTAAACAATTTAGGTACAGCATTGGTTGACTAATTAAATTGCTTGTGAAAGTCAAGCTGAATTAATTGTGATCCATTTTAAATCAACCACTAAAGAAGAAGCGTTGCCTTGTGTTCGAATGAAAAATCCGCATGTGTTCCACTTCAGCAATTTATTACCATAATTTTGATCATGTTGAAATAATTTCTGATAAAATAAACAGTATTGAAAAAGCGACATTAAATATAGACGAAAAAATACAGAACGAAGTTATCTTGATTTTGATAGAAAATTCATTGTACCGTTTACCTAAAAAGAATATTTATTGCATGTCAATTTATTTAATAAATTGTAGAAAATCTTTGGAAGCGTTGGACTGCAATTATTTACGACAGATATTAAATAACAAGCCGTGAGGTGCGACCCATGAGGTCCACACGGTCAACTTCCCAGTAATATCTACATAGATATTAAAAATATTAAACACAATAAAAGTTATGGAAATAATACTACTTCAAATAATAAAAATGTACCTCTCATGAAAATTATTGGAATGATTTAATATTAATCGTAACATCTACGGGAGCGTCAATTGATTACGTAAAGATTTTGGTGCATTGGTTTGATTGATTATTCACGCAGATCAATCGGAGGGGGGACAGGTTACAAAGCAGTTTTTTCATTAAAGTTAAAACATGGTGCTGTGAAGACTATTGGAAATCTGCTCGAATTTTGCAAATATTAATAAGCTTTGATTGACTTTACAACAGTGTCTTTAGAATAAGAGAGATAAGGTATTATGATTCGAATGAACCCTTTTTACATGGTGACTTTGAATGATTTTTTATTTTTAATTTAATTTGGTTGTAATCATGAAAAAAGTTTTTGCTGGTTTCTCTTCAAAAATTGATAAAAGTTTATAAATTCTATAAACATTCATTATTACGATGTGCAAATCAGGTTAAAAATGGATTTTTTTATGAAAAAAACACTACTTTTCTAAAAAAAATTAATAAATCGTAAAAAACGCTTTAACCATTTTTTTAATATATAAAAACATCATAAAAATGTTGATACGCGTCGATTGTCACCTTAATGATGGAAAGATTATATTTAGTTCTCGAGATATAATGAATGACGTAAATGACCTTGAACGTTTAATGATTTTTTATTTTTTATTTCATTTTTTTTGTAAACATGAAAAAAAAATTTGTAGATTTTTTCTCAAGATCTATTTGGAGTATATAAATAATATAAACATTGATTACTTAGGTTTGAAAATCAGGTTAAAAATTTTGTGTTTTTGAAAAAAAAACCTAATTTTTTGCACTTTTTTTTAAAAATTAAAAAACGGATCCAATGATTTTTTTAAAAATTTGAAAGAATCACATAAATGTTAATACGCGTCGATTGACACCTTAATGATGAAAATCGCATGTTTGGTTCGTGAGATATAGCGCATAACATGGTTGACCTTCAAGGGGTGAAAACAGCAAACCCCCCGACCGAAGTGTCCCAAAAACTAATCAGCTCTTAAAATTGCAAAGACGCTTCGATTGACACCTCAACGAAGTCGATACGACTTTGTTTACGTGAGTTATGCTCGTAGAAAAACTGCCCGCGAACGCACATACGTACATACACACACACACACATACATACTTCTTTCGAAAAACACTTTATATATACTCTATAGACCTCAAAACGTGAAGAAAAGTTGAAAATTTCAATTTCGATTTTCGAGGCGATTACAAGAACTTCCCATATACTGGGAAGTTAAAAAATACTTATGAGAAATTTTCAATAGAAATTCCTTAATAAACTATGAATAGTTCACAATCCCAAAACTTGTTTCATCTAAGCTTAGATATCATTTATCATTTCATTCCTTGTTCTTTCAATGTATCGATAAGATCATAAGTTGAATACCCGGTTTCTTCCTTTTACTTTTTGTCTCTGAAAAACTGATAGCTTCGAAAATTATTTCCAAAATCATGCGAAAACTTTAAGGAGTCTTGAATAATAAAGACGATGTTGTTAGCACACAAAAACTTCATGTTTTCAAAAAAAATTAATTCTCATCAGCAGCAATTTTCTCGCTAAATTTCCATGTTTATGGACCCTCTCTATGTCCATATAAAAATTTTCCCCGCCCAACATTTGCATGAATTTTTTTAGCCGGTTTGAAGAAAATTTTTGCATTAATTGTTGCGAGAATTTTTTCCCAAGTACTATCTTGGTACTATCCCTTATACCGATTTCTTATCGTCTGGGAAGTACTATGTACTGAAATTTAACTACGGAAAATTACTGAAAATTTGGTGGAGAGAGTGATTGAAGGAGACGGAGGTGGTTTTAGTCGGTAAAAATCCGGCATGCCGAGAGGCAGGAGCTGATCGGTATCTTTTGAAGATTTCCACCTCCCAACGTTGAAAAAAAAAAGTAATTTTGTGTTGTATCATAATCTCACAATATTTTCTCAAATAAAAATGTAATTGTGGTTTCAATCGGCAGGAAATCTTTCAAAAGTATTTTCAACATTCATATGTTTCTTAAATTTCTTCCCTTTTCCTATATGAGAACGCACTGTAAGGCGTTCGAAACGGTTTACAGATTTTTAAATAATTCAATACCCAAAAAAAGAAGTTTAGAAGTTTATCTCTTCAACAACTTATTTATTGTACAAATAATTGAAAATTAGCTTTTAGATTTGGAATTTCTTTTCATTAGTACGAAACAACCTTCACGATTTTTTTTATTCTAAAAAAAGGTTTCATTTTATTGTATTTCTAAATATATTGGACATGTTTTGGAAACACAAAAAAATTAAAGTTTGAGTTTTTCAAACGCTTTTTGCTTGGTATTTTTAAACGCTGTTTGCTTGGTATTTTTAAACTCAAACCAAAATAATGAAGAAAACTTTTTTCCAGACTAATATTCGATTTGTGGTTTGACCAGACCACTATTATCCTTGGTTTTCTTTGATTCAAATTTGAATATATCTAATATTTCCACCCTTATTATTTTTAATTTATTTTTATTCACAGAACATGTCAGCAAAAATGTGTTTGCTTTATGCTACACATTCAAGCAATTTTTTTTTAAATCTCAACGCATGAAACCGTTTCTCCGAATATTTATTTTTGAAATTTTGCTTACTTCTCTTTTCCTAATAACGGAGATTTTCGAAGAAAATTGTGAAAGTTCTCGTAAATTTATTTCGAGTTGTTTTATTTTAGTATATTAATTTTGAAAATTTTTTTTTGCAATTTTAAAACTTCGAGAATTTGATGGTAAATATCTTCCAATCGAAGACCATTCTCTGGAAAGTTTGCAGATGGTTATGTAGGATAACAAGATCAATATTATGTAAAGCAGTTTTCCTTTTTTGTCAAACAAAAATATCACTAAATAGTATAACATATATCATCAAATATTATTATATTAGTTAAAATATTGACCTAAAAAGAAACATTTCCAAGGAAAAATCGGCTATTTTCGTCTTAACTATTGATTTTCTTGTGACCCTCAATACTCAATACCTAAGCTTTGAAATTTCGTCCTTGACTGCGCAGTTTTCACAGCACAAATGAACGTTGGCCAGAATAAACATGTTATCCAAAAGTGAATTTCTTCAAACCAGACAGCATATAATTTATGTGTGTGTGTGCGAAAATAATACCGAAACCCATCTTTTAATGTCTCGCTGGAAGAAATCCACATTGAGAAGGCATCTTTACTCTAACCGGAATAAATTTTTCATCTGAAGGCGTTGTCAACGGGTATTGAACTTCAAACGGATATGCTTCAATTATGAACCGATCCGTGCAACCTAATTACCTATGAAGACAGTTGATAGATGGCAGGTTGAATGGCAACATTAGCTGCAAATCGCACCTTATAATCGTTGAGGAATATCAATACAACTAGAACAATGAAAGCGCGAAAAAAGTTTAGACATTTTTTGCCTATTGGTTTGCACGACTTCCGCTCGTGACATTTTGATAAACGCCGTAATCGTACAGACGTGTTGTGGGCCTAGTACAGACGTCGTGCTGAAAAACGCAATTTAATCGTGCTGTGAGGGAAGACTTTTGTCATGAGAGTGCCGCAGACGTGCTGCAGGTCTGAAATTTTTAACTCGGGACATTTTCAAGGAAGAATTACTTTTATCCTACAGCTATAAAGTTCAATTCTTTTTTCAAATATTATTGCAGGAATTAAAGGAATTATTAGGCTTCCGCAACAATCATTTATTCTTGGACTTGGATTGATTAGGTAGAATTACTTTTGGAATATAGTAATTTGCTGAACATATATTGCTGGTGTCCATGCATAACTTTGGATAAATTCAATGTTCTTTTTATCAATTTCGTCAAATGCTAGTTTAAAACAGAACATTTCTGCTACTTTGTCTCAAATGTGTGCGCTGGAACGGTAGTTACACCCTTGTCTCGGCATCTTTGAAACTAGCTTATATAGGTATAATCCCGAAAAGGACACTGCATTCATCAACAGGCCTACTTTAAACTTCTTTGCTCATTCGTTGCTCTTTTCACATGAAGAATAAGTGTTCTGTTAAGCGTAAATTTACTAACAGGGGTGTTAAGTCTATTCATCCTATTTACTCCTGTTCGACTTTCGAAAAACATTCAACCAAGACCAAGTGTAATGTTACCAGAGCGGATTAGTCCTCACGAAACAATCGGCCAACAATGCAACAAAACGGTGCTCTGTAAAGTCTCTTTGACCATATACTATCGTGCCAAGTTGAGCCACTCCACGCCATCCATTGGCGGCCTGGTTTAGATGTGTGCACAGATCAGAAACCCAGTTAACAATGAAATATGTAGACACATTAGAGGTTAAGAGATTTACGCCAGTTTTACACGCTTCGAATAATTCTAATCCTATCGCTTCCAGTGCCAAGCATATTCGTGTGCAGTTGAGTGCACGACGGGAAAAGGAGGGCCACAGCCAAATGCTAATTCCATGCAGGAGCCATGCAAACACGTATTTGCAGAGTCGATCCACCAAGGAGGGTTCTCACCACTTCGCGTTGGCTAGTCCAAATTGTGTTTTCTCGAGAGGACATTGTTCAAGAGGTTCGAGTGCCTTCTGCATTCGCCCTTCGACGGCCACTTCAGCATGCGAGCCTACAAGTTGGACCTGATGATAAACAATTTCCATATTTCATGCAACCTTTTATCTGGTCAGACTTATCGGAATTATTTATTCACGGATTATTCTTCATAGTTGTGCAGCGTGACCAGAACTATATAAGCTTCCTGTGTTGAACAGGATAAGATGATTGTTGGTGTATGCTCCTTGGCAATGAATTGCCAGTATTGTGAGCAGGTAACGCTAAGCACATTAGCCTTATACTTCTGAGTTGATTTGGAATGGCACAATAGTAAAATGCAAGTGATTTGGTCCATTTCTAAACTCAATAAAATTGACATCCAAATCCATCCATGTGTTACTGATGCATTTCCAACATAACCTAAGCACTTCACAATTGTTTCGGCAAGAAATCAATCTGAGAAAAACATCTAAATTGAAGGCAATGTTCACAGAAAAACCGTTTTCTAAAAAGTTTGTACAAGTCTTCATTGTTGCCAACATAACAAATTTTATCATCACTAATCGAAAATGTATGATATGATGCGGAGTTTTCATGGAAACATGGGTTTTTGTTCTCTGAAGATTGTTTAGCGCTTATAGTATTGTACATATACTTCCATAAAAAGGATATGCAATTTCGTATGTGAAGTTGATTCGATAATCACCTCTACTTAGAGGATAGAAACAGTTGTTGAAATTAGCATTGTTTCCTTACTAGTTTACAATAAACAGGTTTGCATTTTCCGCATAAAAATTAATAACCGTGGTTTTTAGTGATGATACATTACGGGCCACCCATATATTACGTAACACTCCAAGGGGGTGGGGGTATTTGTAAATGTTTCTAAGTATTACATGGAGGGAGGGGGTCTAGCAATTTGTTATGTAACAAAATGTAAAATTAGTTAAAATATTATATTATTATTTTATTTTTTATAATAAATGGAAGATAAAAAAAGTGTTTTTGGTTAAAAGTATCTACATTGCTATTATTTTGTGAATAAAATATTTAAAATTCTGAGGGGAGTACGATGAATTCGTTACGTAATAAAGGGGGCGGAGGTCTTCGAAAATTTTACTAAGTGTTACATGGGGGGGGGGAGTGGAGAAGGTACAAGTCTCTAAAAATTGCGTTAAGTTAAGATCATTGTCCTAATCAAGGTCATTGAAATTCTCAAAACAGATTTAATTGGCAAGTATTGCTAATTTCATTTTAACAGGTTTTAATTCTGACCTGCGTTGATTTTGAATCATTTTGTAGTAAAACTTCTGATATTTTGAATAAGAAAAGCTCAACTTATTAACTTGGATAGTAAATATTATTGATTCAACTTATTCAGCATAATAGGGTTTCGAAGTCATGTGAGCTAATTATGCATTTTATGAAGTATTAGATTGGTCAAAAGGATTTCACTACAAAATAGTCAGTAAAATTATAAATGGTATAATATAAAGATAAACCTTTTGACTGTAGAAAATGCATCGATCACAGAAAATAATGGGATAGTTTTTGAAATTTGTAACTTTTCAGCTAATACCTTAAAATACACCAATCATAGCTCGAGCAGTAGAGTTTGTCGTGTACATATATCTATATAATTAAACGGCTAACATGAATCTTGTGGTACCACTTTAGCCGTTGTTTCTGGACCGATTTTCATAAAAAATACATCAATGGAAAGAGAATATCCTGTAGAAGTGCAGAATTGTATTTTTTGTGAAAATCTGTTTGGAAAATATAGAGAAAAAAAGGAAAATAGATTTTCTTACCAATACATACACAACGTTAAATGTTTACACAGCGATAAATACCAATGGTATACTAGCCTTCATCACCAAGATAAAAACCCTGATCTTCTATAGGCTGTTTAGTGCATGAAGTGGTCATTTGCCCTTGCACGCGGGAGTCCCAGGCTCATATCTAGGACTGTTGCAAGTGTGTAGTTTCTTTTTTGGAAGCTAATCATCAAATTTCACCGCATTTAGGAATATTTTCATTCACACTTTATACCGTTCATGTGGATTGTGCGTTCACTGGTTCGGTGTTGTGTGATTGCTTTCTCTCTGAGGATCATTCGTGTGTATAGCGTCGCCGTTCATTAAGCATACGTACATTTCATCAATAGTTGGTCATATTTTTTTAGTTTGTTTTGCTGAAGGTCGTCTACCATTCCACAAAAAAGCGTTTTCAGTTGAAGAAAACTGTCAAGATTTAAAAACGATGTTTGATTTTCCTAACATTATTTACAACAACCGGTTTGGTAGATCTCAAGAATGTGAAAATCGAATGATGACATGCGCAAAACGCTTAGCATTGTTATACGTTCGAGACGCATTGAAGCGCCAATAATTGAATAATGATTTTTAAACATTATTAAAATTCATAAACATTATTTAATCACAATAGAAAAACAAATTTAGCTTGCCGTTTTATTATATTGATTGATGATTTAAGTTAAATTCAAAAACCATTTCGTCTGGCACACCCAGACTTCTTCATAACATTCACGGATATGCACAGGGACTTAAAACGCATGTTAAAAAATACAACATCGAAGTGGTACCAAAGAGCGAAATTCAACTAAAAAATAGCATATCGACGGAAAAAGACAAACTGGAAGGAGGTGAAAAAAGTGGGATATACCAGGTTACATAAGGGAAACTATAGAGATAGAGTAGATAGAGTAGAGTACCTGTAGGGATTAGAATGAATATTAACTTAGAAAATGGAGCAATTAAGCTGATTAAATTTTGCGATGAAAATGTAAAACGTTTGGGATTGAAATAGAAACACAGAACTTAGGGAATTAGTTATACACTGAAGAAGTCGTGGAGTGCCAGAAGAAATATACATCTGCTTTAAAAGTTTAAATACACGTTTTTAGGGAAATTTTGGAAAAAGGTTTTTGAATTAACTTAAATTTGTGAAAGCGAGATTGATGATTATTCGATCGAATTTCTAGAGTCAGTTATAATAAAAGCATCATTGCACTCGAACTTCGAGTGCTGGATTCTGCTATTATTATTTAATCCTTTAAAATTTTGACTTAAAAGTGATCATAAAAGGTTGAATTTTCAGTGGCAAAAAAACCATACTAGATTTTGAAATCATTTATAATCATTTATAAAGAACCACCTGGAGCAAATTATTTCAGTATTTGCAGAATGCCTTGGAATTCATAATAATTTTTTCGACCAAATCCAAGTAACCGAAATGCTAGAATTGGACTAAAGGGAATAAGACATTTTCGACTTACCAGACAATTTATGAATATTTTGTAGATGCATCGATTCACTTAAATCCTAAATGAATTAAATTGTATAAATAACTAAATTCAACTGTAATGTAGTTTTGTGGTCTAATTGAGAATAGTGTTATCTTGAAACTGAACGTCATTTCTTGGAACAGGATTGCCATGAAAGATCTGAGAAAAAGTGTTGATTTCTCAAGCTATTAAAAAGAAGCGTCGCCTTCAGTTTTATCAAGCAATACTTTTATCATTTTTTTAAAATCTGTATAGAATCATTAAAGCTCAACACAGAGAATGAATCTGAAATTCCAAAATGTAGATAAATTCAACAGAAAAATCTCATTTTTTGGCTGGCATATGTGCAAATCAATCCATCGTTTTATGAAAATGCAAAATGCACATATAATATAACACCACTTTGTCTGCATGTAGGTGTTATAACACATTTTTAATAATATTTACAGATACGTATACATTCTATATCGTTTAAAATTCTAGGATAAATTTCAATACACATATTGGTATGCGCCTCTACGATACAATTTGGGTTATCGGATTGAGCTTGATAACCAAAAACAACATATTTATTAACAATAAATGATAACTTCCATACGAGTCCTGAATCGGCTGTACATGATACGAAATATAAACAGTTTTTCTTTCTGTAATTGACTTTTTTCATGGATTCGAAAAAAGGAGCATTGAGGAATAATGTGGATCAACCCAAAATTTTAAAATAGGCAAACCGAAATTTCATATGATCTTGGTATGAAAATCTTTGCCTGAGTTGGTAATGAAACATATACGAATAATTTTTGGACTTATATGTATACTGCAATTCGTATACTCGACGTTTTGAACTGTGCTAAAATTGTGGCGTCCTTTTGAATTTCACGATACCATTAATGAACCAAAAAAACCTTCGTGTGCTTTAGTAAAATTCACAGATCAATCGAAAATCATAGTACAAATTTTAAATTTTCTCTAAGAATTCAATAATACTTATGGTAGAGGTCTGAAAAATATGGATGCTAATTAACTATTAAAAATCAATCTTAACAATTTTCAGGACAAACTGATCAAATCTTATAAATGAATTAAGTGAAATGTCTAAAAAAATTACCTGTTCGAGTGGCGCGTTTAAACGTTTGTAGACTAACTAAATGACGTTCATTTTAGGGTGTAATTCAATTTTTGAGATACACTGCTACATATTGTAGACGACGACATAAGATCACATTCCTATAATACAGTGTATGGATCTCTAGAAAATATTATGCTATGTAAAGCCATGTACTACAAAACTGAAAGCTAAAATAAATTCAAGTACCTAACGATTTCCAAAAACTTTTTCAAATAAAATATATTTTATTTTTTCAAAATTTTTTATTAAAAATATCAACATATGTAAAACTAAGAATGTGGACAAACATAATTTTTTTTCAAGGTTCACCACAAGTTTTTTTCAGTGAAACGATGTCATCACTTTTTTATTTCTTTTGCCAAACACGAAATAATTTCGATACAAGCTTGAATTGAAAATTCCTTACCAGCTTTTATTGCTTCTATCTGGAATTCTCGAGTGGTTATATTGGAAGAATCGGTTTCTCAATAACTGATCTGCTGCTACATTGTTTTCTTTTTATAGCAAATCATGAATGAAAATGTAGAGACAGAAAACACAACGCAAGATCTCTAAACAAATGAATTTGATGTAAATTTCAAGCTCAGATAAAGTGACCAAGAAAAAAAAATCGTTCATTAATTCATCCCATACAGCAAGCATTTTAAATTTTTATGATTTTCAAATATTACATAAATTCTATGCATTTATCAAATGTGAGTAATAATATCCATGTTTAAGTTTTGCATACAGCTTGTATGGAAACATCAAACCTATAGCCCAATTTTCACTGGGTATTTTGCATCATTTAATAGATAAAGTAGTTTATTAAAATTTTTTGTAATTGCGATAATTGTTTGAACAACACTTGTAAATAAAATCACTGATAAAAGCTGCAAGTAGCAGCTGAAATACGTACATTAATAAAATATTTATACTTGGTAAAGAAATTACACACACTTTTAATAAAATATAAAATAATACCAATAACGCTCAAAATCCAAACATCCAACAGAGATAAAATAATTATTCAAGTATGGTAGCTCAGTTCACGTTAGCCAACTTAACTTACAATGCAATATAATTCCCGCGCTCCAAGATTTCATTTGAGTATCAACTATCTGATGCTCGAAGTGAGAGAATTTTCGCTGCACGAACCTTTCCTGAAGTAATTCGCATAACATCGAATCTTTAACACTTTGCTATACAAGCACTATATGAAAGATACTTCTGCGTCTACGCACTATGTTTGCGCGTTTAATCCAAACGTTGAAGATTTGCCTTCCAAGAATACAAGTAGTATCTTTGCTGATAGAAAGTCATCTAAATAAGTGAATAGCACGTTACTGTAAATATTAATAATACATGATAGCGCACTTATCCGCGCTCATTAGATATGAAAACGAACGAGTCGCTTAAATTAGATTCTATTATTATTTGTTTAGATAGTTGACGAATATTGAAGAGGATGCAGAGCTCAGGCGCAAAAAGTAATTTATGTTGGAATGTGTGACTGATAATTTTTGAAAATATTTTTTTCTTCTTATATCACGAGTGGATAATGTAATTATCTTTTTAATCTGTAAATGCTACTTTATTTGGATATATAGCCCAGTAACAATCATATCTACTAAGATTAGTGTTCAAAACTTGGGCTGTTTATTTCATGGGAGAGAAACATTTTTTAAGCCAGTAGTTACAGTAGATATGATCTGTATTTATCAACCTTATCTTACACTCAACAAATTCGAAGACTGAAATTTCAAAGGTGAGATTTACTAGGAAAATTTTTACTTATGAATGAAAATAGGTTGTAACTTCAGACTTACTTGGTAGTTGAAAATTGGACAAATGATGAATGATACTCCAGCTAATAGAGGTACATTCATTATAAACAAATTTAGCCATGCAGTCGTAGCCACGGTAAATATTTTTGAAATTGAAAAGATACAATCAATGTCCGTTATACTCGGATGACATTAATAATTTTGCTATTCTTACCAAACATTATAACTTCAATAATACAAATGTTGATGAATCAAAATAATTTGCATAATGTCTTGATGCCCGCTTTTCTGCCTATATCAAGCAACTGTATACAAAACCTTAGAGAAAATTATTACAGATATTGCCTACCAAAGAAAACAGTGCCACATGATTACAACCGCACTTGCATTTTTGAAGATATTTATTAAAATTATTCAAAAAAAAAATCGTTCAAAATATACTAAAATTGGCATAATTTATTAAAAATGACAAAGTTTACCTGAACAGTAGCAGATCATTTGGACGAGGTACTTGATGAAAGATAAAATCTAAAAATTATAAGAACATCAACAAGTCTAAAATAATTTCGAAAGGTTTTTAGCTCATAATTTTTTTAATATTGGCACCAGGTTTATACAATCTATGTATGTATAAGTTTCTGAAAATTTACGTAATTTCCACATACACAAAATTTTTGTGTCAGCCAAGATTGTCAAAATGCAAACTGATTCAGTTTTCGTCTTCTTTTCAAAATGCAAAAATCTTGGCAGAAGTGGCAGACGAAGCTTTTTCATAACTTATGATAGTAAAATATCAAAAAAAAATAAAAAATTTCGTTAAATCGATGGGTTAACTCTTTATGCAGCCGCTGCTCACTTTACCAATCATCTTTGGAAGATTAAAATCTCCGGTGATCAGTAAGC
Organism: Oxycera nigricornis; assembly: GCA_963942545.1. Classification (NCBI taxonomy): domain Eukaryota; kingdom Metazoa; phylum Arthropoda; class Insecta; order Diptera; family Stratiomyidae; genus Oxycera; species Oxycera nigricornis. The sequence goes on along the minus strand of OZ012662.1, from coordinate 27,515,947 downwards.
AGACATCTGCATGAGATCTTATGATGTTTGTGAAGTCGTCGAGGTATGTTCGTGATAATTTTCTGATGGTTGAGGAAACAACCTGAACAGGGTTTGCCAGCAGTGAAAACAACGCAAGCGTCGGCCAAGCCTCAGCGTACAACAAACGGCCAACGGTCAGCTGCCAGTGCTGGCCCGGCGCCTGGGCGAGTGCTGGCTGAGTACTGGCCCAGTACTGGATGTGAATTCTTAACTGTCTATACGTAGAGCGATCGGAGAAGGGACGAGTTACAAAGCCTTTGCACGTGGGTGACTATTTTCATATCGACGTGATGACCAATTATTATTATTATTATATATTTTTATTCATTGTAGTTTTTCATTTTAAATTAAAAAGATTAGTAAGAAGAATTAACTGAAAACTTTCGAACTCTTAAAATTAATGAACTCAAAACAATTACAAATGTTCCTTACGTTATTAATATTAATAGTTCATTATAAGTGTTCATTGTTTATTGTATTTAACAATTTTTTTTGGAAATGCGAAAAACATCTTTGATTTTTTATTTGATGAAATCTCATTTGGTTTTGTGCTATCATGAAACTAATTATTGATTTTTTTTTTGAAGGCAATGGGACCTTTTTTCGAAAGGTATTGTCGTAAAGAAAATGGGCACGTCAGTACGTACATACACATACACGAACGTACATTTTTCGAACAAAATGTCTCTGTGAGCTTAACGTGATTACCTATCAAGGTGATTTAAGGCTCTTCGGCTGCGGGTTTGTTTTGAGTGACAAACAAACACCCTCCCACCACCACTTGGGAGTACCAGTTTGTACACTGATTGTAAGTGCAGGCTCAGTGGCCTTATAGTCCAGTCAATTGGGAGTTTGACCGTGCATTTTGGGTAGGCAGAAATTTTTTTAATGCAATGCGTGGGCAATGGTATAGATAGCTTAAGTTCAAGTTTCTGGGGTCGCAGCTCCTGTCCTTTGGGCTCCATCTTCAAAACAAAAAAAGTTGGGGCGCCCTCATATCTCCCAAACCATGGCTCTCACAAGAAAGTTGTGTATGACAAACTTACGTAGAATATAATTTTTAGCAAGTTGTCCATACATCACTTTTGCGTGGTGTCAATAATAAAAAATATACGATCCAAAAACCACACACAAAAAGGGGGGAACATCTTTCGGGCGCCACAACTTTTTTAATTTCACGTTTAACGCGAAACACATTAAGATACTATTCCAAGATAATTTTGTCAAATGTCGTTTACGGTATTGATTGTTGCAATCACTGCACATTATAGGGAGTTATTCCATCCCAAAGGGGAGAAAGTCGCATGAAAAACCCGTTTTTAGACCAAATAATCGGCTTTTGATGGCAAACTCCCGTTGCGAAACTCGCGGAACATTTTGGTAGGCAAGCAGATTTTTAGTGCAATGTGTGAGATGCCTTACTGGCAACTTAAATCCAAGTTCCTTGGGTCGCAGCCCCAATCCTCTGCGCTCCATCTTGAAAACAAACAAAAAGTGGGGCACCCTTATATCTCCGGAACCATGACCCCCACAAGAAAAATGTGTATGGCGAACTTGCGTAGAATTAAATTTTTAGCAAGTCACCCATACATCACTTTCACGTGGCATCAATAACTAAAAAGTTATAGGCCTAAAACAACATCCAAAAAGGGGGGGACGTCTTTCGAGCGCCACAAATCCATTGTTTTCACTTTAACCTCAAAACACATAGAATATAACTTTAAGGCAATTTTGTCGCAAGTCATTTGCGGTATTGATCGTTCTGATCGCTGTACACTGGCGGGAGCTATTGCATCCCAAAGGGGGGAAAACTCACGTGAAAAACGCATTTTTAGGCCGAATAATCGGATTCCGATGGCAAACCCCCCATCGCAAAACTCACGGAGCAATTTAGTGGACAGAAATTTTTTAATTGCAATGAGTAGTATGCCTTTATGTGAGCTTAAATTTAAATTTCTGGGGTCGCAGCTCCAATCCTCTTGGCGCCATCTTGAGAACAAAAAAAAAATGGGGCGGCCCCATATCTTGGAAAGCACCACTCCCACAAAAAAGTTTAATATGACAACTTGTGTAAAATTTAATTTGCAGTAAGTTGTGGATACATCATTTTCACGTGCTGTCAATATTAAAAGAGTTACACGCCGAAAACGACGTTGAAAAGGGGGGATCATTTTTCGCGCGCCACAACTTCTTGGTTTCCCATATTACGGCGAAATTCGTCCGAAAATAACTTTTAGGCAGTTTTATCACCAATCGTTTGCGGTATTGCTTGTTTCGATCACTGTACCATGTCGGGTGTTATTGTGTCTCGAAGGGAGACAAGTCTTAGGAAAAAAGCATCTTAGGACCAGATAAACAGGTGTTAGAATGGTTTTTTCCTATGACCATTGCATTGAATTAAAAAAATTCCTGCCTACCCAAAATGCACGGGTTACCTCAAAATTCGGACGCTTTGACTGTACTATTACTGGTGAAAGCAAGGCCTATGGAATCTTCTACCGATCTCTCGGTCTCGGTACCGGGTTACCTGGTACCTACTCGCCGAGCCCGCAGAGATGCTGTAGAAGTCCCAATGCGCGGAAGTATGAAGACTTCAAAGCGCATCTAAGTGGGTTCTGCCCGCATATGGGTCTTTACCACAGCCACCACGTTCGCAACCCCCAATGGGGGTCCCCACGGCGACCAGTGGGAGGATTGACCTCAATAGGCCTCGGTGCTCGTGGTACCAGATTGACCCTTGGTAAGGCTTCGTGGACTTGGGCCCTTACGAAACCCACTTCGGTTGTGTTCGACTGCAGACACTGGCCCGATCACTATCATCAGGATCGCAAGGACGGCACTCCCCGAAGGCTGCGCTAAGTTAATTCTTGCATCTCAAAACGCAAACAAATGTTAAAAATTGTAATTTTAAATTCCGGGCCGATTACAAGAACTGCCTATGTACTGGGAAGTTAAAAATATGTTTCATATCTTACAAAGTCTGTTTCAATTCTAATTGTGTGTTAATTTTTGGTGACACACTTTCTTTTTTGGCACGGATGAACAAATATAACCGAAAACGTTAAATTTACGCTAATTCCTTGAAGCAAACTGATTCATATTATACCGTGGAATATATTTTTCAACAACCGAAATAGTTTTATCAAAGTATATTTTCACATTTATCAAAAACTTAAACGCAATTTTTCTTATATCTTATATTCAAGGTTGGCGTGATATTAAATAAGTTTAACTTTCTTATATAGACATTCTTTTATGATGAAAAAACCGACGTTTCCCATCTGGAAGTAAGATCAATCACGTAGTCTTTTCGCAACGAATGGGTATCACGCGTATATTTTTTTTGCACAACTTTTAGTTCACAGGTCTTCAACATTGCAAGCTAAATACACACATTTGGATCACAGCATCAAACTTAAAAGAACTGGGACACGTCACATGATTCATGGCAAAGTTGTTTCCTATCTTGTAGCAATCATAGTACTTTCTACAATCCAGAATGTCCACAAAACGTCCTTCTGTCTTACAAACATATTTGCACTGCAACGTCTCGGGATCGTATTCCATATTTTTGTCCTTGCACCGAAACAAAACCGTTTCGCGAATAGTCGGTGTGTCTGCACAATAAATCAAAATGGATTTATCAGCCGCGTGAATTTGATACCGATTGTATTGGCCCACGCAATTAATTGTACTGCAATCGGACGAGGTTTTTATTTGCTTGCAAAATCCCACATACGAATCGTATGCATAATTGGTTGGACATTGTAGTTTGATGGCACCTTGCATGGATAGGTCGGGACAGTAGTAGTACTGAGTGCAATCGGTAGGATTTGGAAAGGATCCAATCGATGTACAACGGAAGGTGTTCACCTCGCAACCCGTAATGGGTTCCGAAGTGCATGCCGATCCCTTACAGTAAGGTTTCTTTGGATCGATATAGGAACACTGTTGCATGTTTATAATGTCATCAGCACAAGTCTAAGAATATAAAGTATATACTTATTATTAAGAAAGTGATCACCCAAAAGTATTACCAAATGAGTCTTACAGTCCAAGCAGTTTGGTCCAAATCGATTTACGCAAGGGTTGAACGGCAATCGTTCGGTATCGTTGATTGGATTATCATTTTCACCCCTTGGTAACTCGAGTTGACTAGAAATCGCGCAATTCACAGCACTAAATAAGATCAATAACACCTGCAAATACAAATCATTTATATATCTGAAATTTGTTTTAAGAAAATCTTACTTTTGACCCCATAACCGTACTTCTAAGAATGATTCCAAACTATATATATAAAAAGCGGCTTTCAAGCACCAGCTTTTTATATTTTTCATGTTATCTCAAACATCATTTTAAGATAAAACTGTTGTTATCATCTCAGATGTATTAGATATCTGAGCATTTTTCCACACATCTAACTGATTATGTATCCAATTAATTTTCTAGCACATATGTAGTTGCCTGGTTTGAGATAAAGATCCGCAAAATATATTGCACTTGACATGATTTTGAGACTTGAATTGGGACTAAGAAAACAATCTGCAGAGTCTGCATTGCTTCTTATGTGTGAAAAACTTCAAGATTAGAATGAATAATCAGCTGATTGTTTGGACCATAATTTAGTTAATATTGGCGCTTTATTCCATGCAAAATGTTGGAAAGAATATGATTTGATTTGAATAACACAGTTTGTTAATATAAAAAAGCAAATACAATCAATAAAAACAATATTAAGTATTCTAAATAGTAAAAATGTCGATTGCATACAATTTTTGGGTAAAGTAAAATTACAAGTAGTACCATGAAATGTGTCAGATATTCATTTAAGATTTTTTACTAATATATAATACAAGCAAGTTTACTTTTCACACTTTTTATTGCGAACAGTTTCATTTTGCGAACAAAATAATCAGATGATGCTACTATAGCAACAACAAATCATCTTCTCCAAATAATGCGTAAAAAAATCATCAGATTGACGAAACTAAAGTTAAAAGTTGCAAGTGAAAACCCGTCCTTTTTGTGACGCTGGACACCACTTTTCTTCGTCAGAATCAATTGTGAATCAGATGCAGAACGAGACGCAATAGAAAACGATAGAAATAGAAAAATGTGGTCTAAGTGCGACCCTTGAGGCCCACACGACTAACTTCCCAGTGGGGTGAATAAAATGCTATAATTTGCTTTTATTATTAATTATTAGTATTCATAATTACTATTATTAAACATTATTATTCTAAATTAATATAATTACTTTTATTATTTTTAATTAATATAATTACTTTTATTATTTTTTATCTAACCATAAAAGCTTTGGTAGAGGAAGACGTCTCCTGGTCATCCTCTACCAAAGCCTCGGCAACCTCGTCCTCTTCGTCCTCGTCATACTTCTTGTCCTCCACTTCGTCCTCAACCTCGTTCTTCATTTCGGCTTCTGAATCCACAACTATTATTGAGGGTATTTAATTATTATTTACAATAATCATTCGTTATTAAGAGTGTTTGATCGTTACTGAATAATTATAATTAACTTTATATATACAATATCAAATTATAACTAATATTATTTGATTGTTATTAACAATATTAAATTATTTATAACAATATGCAATTATCAACTGCATTAGCGTCTCTACTCCCATTCACCCAAACCTGATAATATAAGTTTGGAATTTCATAAATTAATCTTTATTTTTTTGAAATAATTAATTAATTTAATTTTTTTAATTTTTTAAAATTTGATCATAATTTTGCTAAAACGCACAATAATAACAACATTACTATGAAGGTATTTGGTATCTGCACGAATTAATAGTGCGTATCAACAGTTTAAAACTAAGCAATTTTTAGTCGTTTTTTCAGTTTCTTCATCCTAAATAAAAAACGGCGCAATCGATTTTGCTGAAAAGTCATTCAATTTTAAGTTACGTAATTACGCGTCAAATGAAACCGGTTTCACGTCAATCCGATCTTTGGTTCTTGAGATAATCGAGACGAAAAATTATTCCGAACGCACATACATACATACGCACATACGCACATCCGCACATACGCACATACGTACATACACACTCACAGACATCTCTCTAAAAACGATGGATTTGGATTCTAGAGACCTTAAAACGTGGAGATATGTCAAAATTTGGGATTCGCAAAATCGACCCCATTACAATAACTTCCCATAGGAAACTGGGAAGTTAAAAATATTAAATAAATATTATCTGTGACGTCAGTAGGACATAGCTACAAACAGCATTTTTCTTAATTATCTACACTGCAAAAACAGCAAAACAAACTAACCAAAACAAAAACAATTTTCGTGCATGCTGTTATCACAAGATCATTGCTCTGACTAGACTTTTCTGATTAACTGGCTATCTCATAGCAAATCAAAGATTCCACGCAATTTATTTTAGGAAATAAATGTAGACTTTCTGTGCAATTCCAATGCTAATTAAAATAGTCTTGGTTGTACCTAAATCTATTGAGCTTAACAATCAATTGGCATTATAAAACGAACAAAATAAGGACCACATAATTAGTTTTGAAATGTCAGATGATTTTTTTTTTCAAATTGAAATTTCAGTTGAATGAAAATGAATGAAAATTTTGGCATGCCCCATTTTGGCCGGCAGCTTCAACTGTAAATGGGGTGAGTAGTTTCATCCGGTAATCACCCGCGAAGAGGAGTGGAGTATTTTTTTTGTTGGGTGCCACTGACTTGGTACGTTGAAACTACCCACCCGTAAAATCTTATGAGAGAGGATTTGGAGCTTCTTCCAGCTAAAATATATTCAAGCTTCTAGCGGAACTTGCAACTAATCCCGCCAAGGCATATTCCGGAATGAAAAACAAATGCAAAAAAAAGTATTCAACTGGTAGGCATTGCGCTGTTCTAGTTTGAAAAGAAATAAAGAAAACTTAAACTACTTACAACTCGTCTTTACTCTACTAGTTAGCCGTCATACTAATACCACAGCTTCTTTCTCCGCTGTTTTTGGATCCAAGATTTTCGTTCTGTCTATACAAGTCGTTTTCTGTGTGCAATTCCAGAAAAGATCGCATCGTTTCTGTGGCAGTTGTTCATCCCCCGCGGTCACTTTTTTCCAATCAACTGTACTCACCTGTGGCCGTCGTTCATATATAATTTCAATCTCGAATATATAATTTCAATCTCTCAACTGTCAGCCACAATGGAATGGTATGAATATTAACGAAAATAATCACTCATGGTTAGTGTCAATGGTTCTTCTTCTATCCTCTTCTGGTCTTGAGTCATTTTTGTCATGGATGAAAATTATTCAGGGCTTCTTTTTTTCTTGACTGGTAGTAACGAGTGACAACCATAACGATACTTTTCCAATAAAAATATCTTGCTACAAACCCTTGCAACTCATATAGTAAATTCACCCCACAAAAACGTTCGATGGATTCAGTTCGAAAACGATCGCTTGGACGGTTTAAAGAAAATGGATGAACTCTCTGGGAAATTTTTCTATGAAAAAAATTTGACAAATAATTTCTGGGATGAAAAAAATCGAGAAAAAAATCGTTATGCATTTTATTTCCAATTATTTTTCGAAAATATCATAGCAATGTGTTTTAGAATCAAAACAGCTTTTGCTTTGATAGATTCGGAAGTTGCAATTGAACATTAAATTCAGAAAATGTTAACACACATTTGCGTTTTTTATTCGCAACGAAACCTTAATGAAAACTTCACAAAACAATTTTGATCAGGATTAACAATTACTAAACTACATTAGACTCTCATTTTTGATCACGAAAAAACAATTTATTTCAAATTATGGTGTTTTCAGGATAATGGAACACATGAGGGAAAACGAGCTTATGTAAATGCAAACAATTCAGTTTAAAGCGTTTAACATATCTGTTGGTTTTTGTAGGATTTATGGAGAATACGTGCGTAAACTGCTCATCATAAAATAGTGTGGTACATATTTTATATCTATATCTTTCTCCGCATTTTTTTAACGGCAAACGTGATAAAGTGAGATAAATGTTACTTTCCAAGTTCAGTAATCTTAATTTTTGTAGGGCAATCATATCAGCTTAATTGCCCCGAATACTATCTGCCGGAACAATTGTTTTTGCAGAAAAATATTTACAGCCTTCTTATCGGTTGTGCACTCGGAAGTCATGTTTCCGTTATTCGAGTGTGATATGCTATCGCTTCAAGATTAATTATCTTCGTTAACAAAATTTTCATCCACCAGTCACTCATATACCTTTGCTCCGGTATGGTTGTTTGAATGTTTCATAGGTTATACATATGTTTCATGAAAATTGTTAATCTATTATGAAAATTTTTAACTGATTATCCACTTGCTGGTGAAAATCCAAAATTGGAGATAAATTGTTGTTATCTAAATAAATTCCCCGTAATTTTTACTTAAGTGTAGTAAATGGAATTTATTCTTCACTTAAGCATTTTTCTGCATTTTGATCTTACTTAATAAGGAGTATTGAATTTTTAACATCTTTTGCAAGTTTTTTAAACGTCTTTCGAACATTCTTTACTTCAACTTCAATAACTTTTAAAAACTGTCACGATTAATACAAAATCACTTGCCTCATAAAATCCAATACGTATTCAACTACCTTCGTGATTCAGCTTCACCGGAAAAATCACTTCTCAAAGCTTACACAGATTTCCTTTTCTATTTTCATCGGTCATAGTCACGGAATCGTCTCCGGAAAAGGCATCTTACAGCGCTAGAGAAAATTATGTTCGTTTTATTCGCGTGGTCCAATTGTTCCGTCCCATGTAGTCTTGTCTCATTGCCAAGGGGAGAATATACCCTCATGTGAAATGCTGCCATTTCTTCCTGGCCTGTCATTTTTTTCTTTAACCATTCCTCGACAGTTTTATCCTCTTTTATGCTATCCTCGTAAGGTTCTTTGAGATATTTTCCCTGGCAAGTCGTTTTTTTCCTACTTGCTAAGTGGATTCAATGGCTCCAACTGGAGTGTGTAATAGTCGTTGTTGGAAATCTTGGAAATCTTTATAAGAAATCCGAAAGAATACTTAAATGTGTTTCCTTTCGCTTTCATGGATTTCATTTTTAGCTTTGTCTTTCACCATTTTGTGTGTTACTCGTATTTTCTCAATCGAAAACAGTAACGCCGGGAATGTAATTTAGGATGAGGAGATGGATGAGAATTCACAATATTCGGAAGGAGTGGTGAATTCTGTTTTTTAGTTAGGATTGCATGGGTACAATATAAATCAGTGCAAAACCTCCCAGGCAAAGTATAATTATGTACCATACCGCCTTGTAGACGGTCTTAGTGAGTGAGCCACCATTTCTGCGGCCCTTATGTCGAGGTTAGACAATAATATTCAACCAAGAGTTTCGTGGAATGAATTTTCAGAACGCATTTGTATCCTCAGAAGTGGATTCCTTTAAAGCTAGACGACAGTGATTATGATGCCTAAGGATTCATGCCAAACCACTTTTCAACGAAAGAACTACGCAATGGGAATTGCTACACCGCTTGCGAAGGGATGATTGTGTTAATGCGCTTGGCATAGGATGTATATAATCTTTACTTCGTGTCGGACATAAGTTTGCTATTAGGAAGTGCAATCTTAGCTCTATATATAGAAATATATTGTCTACATATAAAGTATTAATATTATGCTAGATAAGCTGAAAAGTAAGGCATTTTCAAAAAAATATTGTCTTAAAAGTATTCTAAGACAATATATTAAAATTCGTTTCGATTGTATTCAATTTCAATCCTATACTGTTTGGTGTATGATTTTAAATTGAAAATTTCTTTAATAATTTAGTTATTTATCAGAAGAAATTTTTTTCAATGAGATATAGCGTAAATACTGAAGCTAAATTTTTTATTGAGAAATCTCCGTAAAACGTGGTTCATTCGAGAAAAATGTTCATCTCTTGAACTCCTCATAACGAACAATTGCGTTGCATACAACTTATTTTGGAAGTTATCCGAAATTCTTGATTATGTGTTTTCCTCGATTTTCATATAATATCGAATCTTAAACCTCACGTGTTACGCAGGTGTAACATATTCAAGCGCAATGTATCTGAGAAACTCTTTTTTAAGATGCCTAATAAAACATAAATTTTAATTTTCTGTGAAGTTTTTGTAGGTATAATAAAAACATTAAACTTACTTCGAGGAAGATGCAAAGTAGTTTTGGATGTATCTGCTAGATGGACTGTGTACGACAAACCATTTATGCTTTTGCAGAGTTTTAACTTTTACCTTTTTTTAAAAATTAAAAGTTGTTGTAACTTTTGTACACCGCTAGGAAGGGCGCTGCTGTGCCTCTGCAAAAAAAGTTACGTCCCTCTAGTACCTGTCTACCAACTTTCGCTGTCCCAGTCCCGTTCTAGCCATCGTGGTGACAATATCAAAATCGACCCGGGAGATGGCGTTAATCTCGACGGTAAGTAATTTTTTCCGTTTATTCGTTTAAAAGTGTTAATTGTGGCTGTAAAAGTGCCTCAAAAAATTATGACTGCGAAAAAACTTTGTTAAATTTTTTTCTTCAGTTTTTCGATTTTTTATTATTTTTTTATTATTATTTTTTATATATTTTTGTCCCACACAAAAAGACAAAAAACTAATCATTATTGCTTCTAATGCAAAAAACGACTTGCGACGCGACCGCCGGGTCGTTTGTTCGCAGTGCTATCAATAAAAACAGTGTAAAAATAAGCACGCTCTATTTGTATTTTTCTATTCAAAAATAAAAACATGTTCAGGTTCGTAAATATTGACTTTTTATTGATTTCATTACAAATTTTTGAATTATTATATTTTTATTACCGTTTTTACCACGAAATTTAGAACCAAATTATTGGACATTTTAAGGTTGGAAACTTAAGGGTTTTTGTTTACTATAATTCAATGCGGTATATTTTTTCCTTGAAAACTACACTCTTCCCCTTTATTTCTTTTTCATTTCGATATCTTTATTCGTCTTAAAGTTATGATTTTTTTAGTGAACAAATGCGTTTACTCTGTTTTTTTTTCGTTTTTTTTTTGATAAAAAATATATTAAAAAATCTAATTGTTGATAATTTTCTGGTTGATACTTCAAGTTAAAGGTTTGAAGAACCTCCATGAATTTTTCAGATTTTTTGCAGCACTTCAGCAGCTTGAAAAAACGGCAAGACGAAAACGACCCATGTAGGTAGGCCGAAAAAACGGAGGCAGACGATCTTCCTGCTTAATTTTATTGTTTGTTATTTTGATTTTTAAATATTTTAAAATTGCAAGTAGCATTTGGGATAGTCGTTATAAATTCAAAAATCGTTACTTTGAAAAACTTATAGGGATTTTTTTAGAATTAAGCTACAGTGTATGTGATTTTTATATATTGCGTTTGCAATACCTTTGGTGGAGCTTTGGAAGATGCGGAAAGCTTGATTGTATTATTATTTTTAGATTGTTTTCTACTTTGGCTGAAACCCTGAACGCAATTTTTTTGGTACCCTAAAATATTATGTGGCACGGTCAACTCTTTTTTTTTTTAATAGACCACACTTTATACATGACAATGCACAATGCGTTGAAAATAAATCACTTATATATTACTTTATGTTTGTATCTACGATATGAATAAAGCAGAAAGTTAACTTTAATTTAAATGAAGTCTTTTTTTTATGAGCATGTATTATCGTTAGCCTTACTTTCTCTTTAGAGAAAGCTTCCTATTTCACTCCCAGAACTCAATCGATTCTTAGTCAGATTTTTTTAAAGTTTTCGGTTTCAGTTTGTAATAGGAATAGAAATCAGCAAAATGATGACAACTGATCTTAATGATCATTGTGTAATTGAAAATTGAAATCCATTTCAAAAATCCGCACGTTTGGCTTTTGTGTTTGCGAATTTTTTATCAAAGTATCGTGAGTTGGCCAAGATTGTTAAGTTGCTCCTGCCATATTTTATTCATTTCCCAGAAAATCCAAGAACTTAAAGATGGAGTTAAAAAAGTACATATTATATACCGTTCTCTTAAGAGTAACTCAAAAATCTTTAAAAAAGCTTATAGGACCATTTCACACGTAGTTCCTTGTATTAGCTGCACAGTTTGCTCGTTAGGCGGAAAGGTTTTTCATAACCTTATTATATATTACAGGATCATGAACCGGAAATTTTGTTATTTCAGATTATAATTTCCAAATGATATAAATTTTAACATTTGTGATGTATCCATTTCAACTTTTCCAACTTATTTCATAACTAAGGGTTAAATATTTTTTCGATTTTCTGTGGATTTAGGATAAAGAAACTTTTGCAAACTCCTACAGTTAATTTTCCAAAAATACAATGGTTTCCAAAAATCAATAGTTCAGATAAAAGAACCGAATTGGGCAAAATTTCGAATTTACACTTTGCACCTCAGAAAATGGAAGAAAATTTTCAAATCTTATTTTGCAGCCTGAGTACATTTATGATGCTATTTAAGGTATTTTCTTACATTTCAAAAAACATAAAAAAACATTTCAAATTTTTCAAAAACAGAGTCAAAACAAATCACCCGAAAAAGGATTTTTTCTACCCTTACCACGGACCCTGAAACGGAAACTGAATCCATTCTGACATTAACCACCAGATTTCGAAAAAGGAAGCAACGTAATTATCCCACGATACATGAAATCTTACGCCAAAAGAAAGGAATGTTCAGTTGTATGCTATTTTAAATATTTCATTTGATCAATCAAAGAATGCAATCATGCTCTATCTGTCCTTTTGATACCCTTAACAACTACTTAGAAATCCTTTCCTAGTCCTAAATCTCTCCTGATGACTGCATTGTTAATTCCATTGCAACCAAATAAATGTTATGTGTGCAACCACACCCGCTTCCAGTGACATATTTTTACGAGATCGGCTGCACTTCATGGCCAACGTAACAAATTATAAAAAAGTCTTCGTTCGTAAGTTCATGTAAATCCTTAACGTGCCAAATAAAAATTTTCACACAAAAAAACTCAACTATCATCGTTGTTAGAATCACCTGATAAAAAATCAGTTTCAATTATAAAATGGAGGTAAAGATTCTAAAATTTGAATATAGGAAGTATTTTCAAACCCATTGAACTTAATAAGGTCATGACGCACACATTTCCAATTTTGTTTAGACTCATCCCATGGTAAGTTAAGGCGATTTTATCGTCAATACAGATGCCCAATTAAATCAAAGACTGACCACCCCCTGGGGATACTTTGTCAAATTAGATCAGCCCGAGAACTCACCAGAAAATCTCCGTTTGACCAATTTTGAAAACGGTAGCGAAATTCCAACGTTCTTGCGGCTATCGAATGTGGATCAAAACAAAGCCCAAGATTTAATCCGATCACACGCAAACTCCTTGTCGCCACATCGTTAATCATATCAAGCGCTGTAAGACTGACCACGGCACTTGTACATTAGACCGAAAGGCTTTGGGGTCCCAGCTCAGTACCCCAGGCGGAACGGCTTGGCGGCAACTTGACGACACTTAATCCACTTGGGATCCCTAAGAAGATCAAAACATGAGGTCTGAGCACTGGTCGCCGGGGATCAACTGAATCGGCACGGCTTTGCGGTCTTGTGGTGGATCTTGAGCCCCTCGCGCAGTTACAATGAGATCCAATGTCACCAGGGAAACAAGTTTCGTAGCGTCCCCAACGGCCATAATCCAATCAAATCTGTTCCTCACGGCCGGACTCTAAATCATCGTGCATGACGCGCTGACTGATTAAGCAGTTCTTGGTTCTGTCCCCGACGCCCGCCTTATTTTCTACTTCATCCTCTTTTCACGAAGATGGTCTGGGCAGGACCATGAGACCCCCAGGTTGGGTAAGAACTGGAAACATACGAGCACAGGTAAATAGCTTTGAAACAGCAGAGGTCGAAGCTGTAATCTCTTTTTAAGAAATCCCAAGAATTTGCTGTTATCTCTTGGATTGTGGTAGCGAGTAGCTAGCACATAAGGGTCAGCTCAAGATGAGTGAGGAGTGGTCAGACCGCATTCACGACACTATCAGCAGTTCTAAATATTCTTTGAAGTTTCGTAATCCGTATGCCAATTTTGTATTCAGTTTAACCTCAAGAAATGGAAAGTTCTTAGACCAAGGACAATCAGCATCACATATGTATCAAAGCATCGTGCAAAACATTCCAAATAGCAATGTCCCCGACATTCAGATGCAAATATATGTGTGACTGCTTACATAATAATCCCCAATACACGTCATATCACCCTTAGAATCGCGATTGCTTGGACAGAAAGCTTGATTAACGGCCAGGGTTTTTTGTAGTCTGTCATCGATACTGGTATGCACAAATAGCTTCCACATTGGACACGATTATACGTCGTCCAGCGTCTGCGCCGATAAGAAAACCTGGTCTTTGCTGACCGACCAACTACGCTACCTTCCGACCAGCGCGAAAAGATACAAAAGAAGCGCGGAAAAGATATCGAAACCGGTCGGGCACTATGGAAATCTGCATACGCTCCACCCAACCAGCGTTATCTGCTGGTTAACTATACAACTTGTTACTGAATTGACTAGTCGATAAAGTTATGTTTTTTAATTGCTCATTGTAGCACTCGTTTATGATGAATCTGAACGTGGTCGTGTCGTGTTGTTTGCAAGGTTTTATCGGAACTGGTTTCCTTGCCTTGTGCGATCATCCTGAATACGTTTCGAGAACAAAGGAGGATGGCATTGAAATGAGGTAAGATTCAAGATACTTTAGTAATTAAGGTGCCATTTCAATTTCATCTTTTGAATTGAAAGTGCGACATTTCCAGAGAAATTGTGCTTTTTGGTAAACTAAGGGTCATCATTGGCTGCTGTGTCATCTGGATCATATTTATTAACCCTATGCAAATCGCCAATTGTCTTGAGTTCAAAAAAAGTTTTAGGACGCAAAAAAATACTAGAATTTCTGAGCTTTCTGTAGCTCAAGTGCACAAGCAAGTCTTGATATTTTATGGTCTGAGGATCTTCTTGTTTACAAAAATAATTTTGACAGACAGAATTTTTTACTGAAAAGAAACTCTGTTTTTACCAAACGTTTGCATCAAAGTACTTTTTGAAGCAGCCTAAATTTGCTAAAAACTATAGCAGAAAAAGGAAATAAGTTCGTTGGAGGTATGATTATTTGTGGCATAGACGGAAGTGTTTTTGAAGCTATTCCTACTTATCCAGAAAAGTCTTCTGACGACCTTTCAGATTTAATATACACCGAGAATAACATCCGACAATTTTCACTTCGAGCATTTTAGTTTTTTGTCGCTCTAGTAAAGATATTTGAAGCGTGCATTTATACAGCCAGGAACTGACTCCATATTTTTCAAAATTCTACTGTAGTGAAGTAGAAAGGAACTGTACACCTTCTAAATCATTTCGTAAACCATTTCAGTTTCTCAAGGAAATTCAGGACATTTCGAATAGCTACTCCAAGCATTCACAAATTTTCGCATCGTTTAAAAATTATTCCAAAAATTTTTCATATTGACAAGTCGCTATGAATTACAATATAAATAAATTTCTAAGGAAAAGTTTACAGATTGCGTTCAACGTCATACGAAACTACTGTCCGATGCCACTGTTAAAACGAAATTTTAATTTTTGAAATAGCAAATACTTATCGTTAATTGAAAATGTTATTTTAAAATGAATTTCTCCTAGAATTTCTTAGAAATTATGCTTCGAAGAACATTAACAGGGCGAAACAAAAATACAATTAAAATTTTTGAAAGAATTTGACTGAATATCTAAGACTGTGAAAATTATAAAAAAGTAAAATTTTTGGCGAATTTCTAAAAAGAGGAACCTGAACAAATTTCATGAAAAACATTTTGAAAACAAATGCCACCTTCAGGAAGAATAAAGGAAACAAACGAATATCAGGAAAATACTCCCAAGAAAAAAATTCCACTTGAATTTGAATGCAAATGGGGAATTGTCAATGTGAATCAATTGGGACGATAATTCCACGAAAATTTAACTTTTTGAATCGTTCTTTAAAGAAATGTTTCCGAAATAATTTACACTTTCAAAATAATTTTTAGGCTAGATTTATGCACTGAATATTTAATTATTTCGAAAAAGACATGTTGACTAAATGTTTGCATTGGAGTAGGTGAATTTTGTTGCAATTTTGGAAAGTAACATAAATGAACGAAAAACCTTTCAGAATTTACAACAATCAAACAAATACTACATGAAAAATTAGGTAGAAACAATATTGTTTCAGCTTAGAGTAAAAATATCGAAAGCTCGGTTGTGGTCAAGGTATATAGACTATTGGTATGATCATGCGCATCCTCTCGTCCTATCTCGTTCTAAAAATGACGAAACTGATGACGAATCGTCGCACAATTTTGATGAAAATTAGGGCTGCCGCTTCTGGTTATGGGAATAAAACATGAAATTTACACATTGGTGCTACTATGCAGTAGAAACAAAGTGTGCAAATAAAGAAATAAACAAGCCGCGAAGTGCGACCCTTGAGGTCCACACGGTCAACTTCCCAGTAATATCTAGATAAACATTAAAAATATTAAACACAATAATAATTTTGAAAATACTACTACTTTAAATAATAATAATGAAAGGTATTCATAGCAGTAACAGGAATGAGTTAATATTAATCAAATCATCTACGGGAGCATCCATTGATTACGTAAGGCTTTTGGTGAAAGGGTGATGATGATTGTTTACCACAAATGGAAATTTGATTGAAATTTTGATAGTTTTCACATTTTAAGCCGCTTTTTTTAATTAAAAGACTGCAAAAACTATTAAAAATCTGCTCAAATTATCCAAACATTTTCAAATTTTGATTGACTTTACATAAAAGTCTTTAGAATAAAAGATATAAGGTTCGGAAGTACTCTTTTCATATGGTAACTTCAAATGATTTTTTATTTTTAATTGGATTTTTTTCAGAATCATGAAAGAAGTTTTGCTGGTTTCTCCTCGATAATTAATAGGAATGTATAAATTTTATAAACTTTTATTACTGTGTTGTGCAAATCAGGTTAAAAAAATATTTTTTATGAAAAAACCCTAAGTTTTTGCATTTTCTTCTATTAAATTAAAAAACCGCTGAAACGGTTTTTTATAAAATAATCAAAGAGATTTTAAAACACGTCGATTGACACCTTAATGATGCAAATATTATATCTGGTGCGTGAGATATAGTGAATGGAAGAAATGACCTTGAAGATCATGGTGACTGTTAATGATTTCTTATTTTTTATTTAATGTTTCTTGTTATCATGAGAAAAAGTTTTGATGAAGTTTTTTCAAGCATTGCTTGTTGTATATAAATTTTATAAAAATTGAATACTGTCTTCCGTAAATCAGGTTAAAAATTTATTGTTTATTAAAAAAATCTAATTTTTTGCACTTTTTTTCTCTTAAATTAAAAAACGGCTGCAACGATTTTTTTGAAATTTTGATAGATTCACAGAAATATTAATACGTGTCGATTGACATTTTAATCATGCAAATCGTATGTTTGGTTCGCGAGATATGTATAACGTAGGACAGAAATGATCTTGAAGTGCATGATGCCTGTTGATGATTTTTTATTTTTTATTTAATTTTTTACGTTATCACGAGAAAAAATTTTGATGATGTTTTTACAACCACTGCTTGAAGTATCTAAATTTTATAAAAATCGAATACTGTCTTCCGTAAATCAGGTTAAAAATTTATCGTTTGTTAAAAAAAACCTAATTTTTTGAACTTTTTTTTCTTAAATTAAAAAACGGCTCCAACGATTTTTTTAAAAATTTGATAGATTCACAAAAATGTTATTACGCGTCGATTGACACCTTAAACATGCAAATGTTATGTTATGTTTGGTTCGCGAGATATAGTGCATGACAGAAATGACCTTTAAAGAGGCAAAACAACCCCTCCCTCCGACCGAAGTGTTCCAAAAACTAATCAGCTCTTAAGATTGCAAAGGCGCTTTGATTGACACCTCAACGAAGTCAATACAACTTCGTTTACGTGAGTTATGCTCGTAGAAAAAAGTGTCCACGAACGTACGTACGTACGTACCCACACACACACACATACATCTCCCTTTTTAAAAACACTTTGTATATACTCTATAGACCTTAAAACGTAAAGAAATGTTGAAAATTTCAATTTCGATTTTCGAGGCGATTACAAGAACTTCCCATATACTGGGAAGTTAAAAAGTACGAAATGGTTCATTACGAACATGTAATTGCATTACTAAATAATGTTTTTGTGGGACCGCCGCGAGCAGTTTATAATTTGAATTTATTAGGCAAACGTGAATGAAATGAAAATGGTGAATTGCGCAGTGATGGGGTGTTGAAGCAACAACGACAAAAGACTGGTTAGCAATAAAACCTCAACGAGCGCTACAAGTGGGGTCACATTTTATTCAGTCTTTTGTAGATCTTGCTACCTGTGCTACACAATTTTAGTTAAACCATTATTTTTTGGTGTAAGATGTATTTTAAAATAAGGATTCTGAGTAAACAATTATCAGACAATGTTCAATTAAGAAAACGTAAACAAAATAAAACTGTTGACTAAACTTCGCTTTTCTCAACTATTTGTATTCATTTCGTTTGTCACGTTTCTACAGAATTTATTTCGCGCGGTTTTCTCAATGTATTTCATAATTTTCCGAGAAACCTAACGTACCCATCGAAACCCTACGGACACATCGTTGTTATGAAAATGCTTAATCCTATAAGTACATCAAAGCCATCGTTGGCATTTGTTGATTTATCATGCATGAATTTCGTTACTTTTCATATAAAATTTACTTACGCAAAAAACATATCCATCAATTTTCCTAGTGGAATGGAATTTCAATCTCATCGAAGCGAGATGAAAATTTGCACTGGGAATTTTTCGGCATCAGTTACGTATATGCGCAGCCCGAACCATTTTGAAAACACGGAAGATCATACCTAGTAGTCTATATACCTTGGGATGTGGCCACTAAACGACCCTGCGATGAAAACGATGAATTAACCACCCAATATGTTCACCGTCTTGAAAATGAAAAACTCCCTTAAGGGGGAAGTACCTTTAGAGGCCGAAAAAAGGTCTTTTTTGCAACTGATTTGTGGGGAAATAAAGACAGTTCTTATTAAATCAGTATAATATTTACTTTAGGCGATGTTTGAGGTTGAAAAAAAACATATTCTACAAAAGTGAAAGTTGAAAATTAACAAATTTTTCAAGGATCTTGAAAGCCATGTCGTCGCTGACGTCGTAAATTGCGTAAGCGATGCTGGCTGCAATTTTCATCTGAAATCAACAAGCCAAACATTTTCTTACTCGAGAGGCTTTTTTTAGTAGATAGACTAAAATATTTGCGAAATTCGAAAATAAACCCTTCAAAACAGGCTCAAAAAAAATTACGATTTTGACGAAAAAATTTCGTTGTACTTCCAGTCAAAAATAGTCCCAAAATAATTTGTTTTTTTAATCTTTAGTCCATATAGAACAGTTTTTTATGTTCTTTAAAATGAATGCTAGATGATGAAAATCGATTCACTAGTTTTTTTATTATCACTTACGCAATTTTAAAAAACCTGGTTTCGAGAAAAGGCCGTTTAAAGTTTGTGGTCAAGAGAAAAAAGCTCGGCGCCAGGCACTTCCGGGATGCATCTCTTCCAGAATTTTGAGAATTAGCTTCTGAAACTTTAACATGATATTCTTAGGCGATATATCTATCGATTAAAACAATTAAAAAACAATCGATTTTTTGAAGTGTCTAAAGGCACTTCCCCCCTTAAATCACATGGTAGCTGGATGGAGTTCCACAAGGAATAATAATAATAATTTTTAATTAATGTCAAAAGGTAGAAGTAGTGCGGTTTTGTATGTCCATTATGTAGTAAAGGAATGCTTCTGGATAGATGTCTTTATTCACAACCTGTCCAATATCTAGAACAATTCAATACAATATTGTTTAGATGAAACATACATTAAAGCTATAAACAAATTAGAGAGATGATTAAAGACAATTAGACCTTTTCAGTAAACTGACTCGAATAGCCTTTTTCGTCCACAATGATTTCCAATGACTTTTAAATACCACAAAACGTCCAAGGTCGCTCACTAAATTCAACTTCTGCATGACAAATTCGTTACAAATCAAAACACTCGTAGTAATACTTCAAAACCTCCATCGTGACATTCAAAACCTTCACTTCAGCCAATTCCAAAGCCAATAACTTTCAAAATCATTCGTTCTCCATGCACCAATACATCTTTTACATTTCGGACAGTAATCGCTCTATCGATCTCTAATCATTATTCTTTTTCAGTTTCAGATAGGAAAATATTCATCCATCTAGAAACTTGCGTGCACGGGAATGTGGCCAAGGGTAAACCGATTTCTTCGCTTAAATTTCTGGCCTCGGATTGGATTTCGAAATGCCACCAAATCGCCATAAATCAAGTTCCAATGCCTCATTAGATGGAGTATAGTACATGTTGGGGTTGGTATCTTCCGAGCGCCATGGAATCCATTTGCCTTGGAAGCTCGCCAATGAGCCGTTGAGCCGCGACCAGGAATATCGTTGATGAACCGAATAAATCTCCAAATCATTTACGCAAATGAATTTAATGGAGTGAACATACAATAATTCTAATGGACATCGAACGATGAGATGTGGTTTCTGGAAAATCGAAAGTGAAATTGCTGTAGGAAAGGGAAAGGTGTTTACTCTGAAATCTATCTTTGCTGCATCATTGATTATTGCATGAGAATGAAGATGTAGATCTGGTTATGTTTGCCCAAGCAAAGCAAAGGGACACATTTTCCCACTGTATGACACAATCTTAATTTTTTATCTAGTAGTCGGAATGTCAGCCTCACCTAATATGCATCCGGAGCAGATGCCACTCCGGACATATAAAGTTGGTCTTCACTGAAAACCGTGCCACACGAACGCAACACTTTCCTTGCCACTAAAGTGTTGAGTTAGTGGTTTCCCGTCGTCCTGGCGGCGTTAAAAAAGTCAAAATTTTCTCAGCGAAGGCGTTAAAAAAGTGCGCACGATAGTTATTGTCTATTCATCGTTATCACGTGTGCGGCGCCTGCCAATATGTGGCCAACACGTGCCAAAACAATCGAAGCAATTTGGCTAAATTTCTAACTTCCTTAAACGCTTCGTCCCGGGATATCATCGACTCTGAACGGCCGACGCAGGCCTTCCTCTCAATCCAAAAGGGTACCATCAAGAGACGGGAGAATCCTTGGCCCGCCGGAGGGTTGACAAACAATGACCGTGACTTTGGAAAACCGCCCGCTTCCCGTCGAAATGGCAACAAATGATTGTCGGGCGTAAGGATTACGAATCGCGAGCGTCGTCCTTTTCATCGTTGCAATTATTATATCTCGGATATGTGCATTGATGATGAGACGATCTGCTGAAAGTACTCAAACAGGCATTTATTATAGGATCACCACAACTTCTTGATAGTGTAGTGGGAAGTTCAACAATCAAAATAGTCGTAAACACTAAAAATGATAAACTCCGGCTCCACCCCAACTCTTCCGGGATATATTTTTGCAAGACACGTGCCGCGACAATTAGAATTTGAGGACTTCTAATTCGTTTTGATTCGGTTCCGGCAATTAGCGAGCATGTGCAATT
This sequence comes from Oxycera nigricornis, assembly GCA_963942545.1. Taxonomy (NCBI): domain Eukaryota; kingdom Metazoa; phylum Arthropoda; class Insecta; order Diptera; family Stratiomyidae; genus Oxycera; species Oxycera nigricornis. Next base: position 27,494,243 of record OZ012662.1, on the reverse strand, counting down.
GAAATGAACATATTCGAAAATGTGTGAGGACGAACGGTTGCATTCTGAAACGCTGGGAAAGTTGAATAGAGTCCATCATTTCAATTCTTGTTGCAATATTAAATGATTTCTGTTTGATTTGCATTCATTTTGTAAAAGCCTAACTCTCTGGTGCTTGAATTCTATTATGCATTAGTTTCCCAGCTCAAATATTATTGTCAGAGTTCATAGTTTGAAACTTACGACTTTCTACCATATAAGTTTCTATATATGATGTTCACGGTGCTCCGCAAAGTTCAATCACGAGGTCCATAATGTTGCACAATAACGGTACTTTATCGGCTTTGAGTTTCCAATAATAAGTTTTCATTATAAGGTTCATGAAAACCTCAGAAATAGGGAAACATTTTGTCTCTACCAGCATTGTAGTCTTTTAGGTCTACAATGATGTGTAAGTCAACTTGTTTGATATTCATGAGCATATAAGGATCTATTCATGTAAAAACATCTTATATAATAATTTATATCAAAATAATCGATAATTAATAAAGTGGATAGGTTGTGAATAAGATACAATCAGACGCTACAATTTAATGGGTCTTTTAGGTTACGATTTTCTAAAAAAAACATTTTTCAATAAAAAGAAAAAAGATATCATTTTGAAAATTTGTACATATGTTAATTGGTACTTTCCGTGTACAAAAATATTTTTTTTAGATTTTTTCATTGTTTTTTCTACTCATAACAATTTTTATAAAAAAAACCTCAAAAAATGACGGTGGACGTGATTCCAGGTGACTGGATCATCTGAAAAAAAAAACACCAAATAAATCCTTGTTTAAGCGCCTATGGCAGGTACCGGAATGATTTTTTTTCATCAAAAAAGTAACAGAATGGCGGTCATTTTTTTATAACAACCATTTTTGAGGGTGGAGAATTGAGTGAAAATCGGAAAATTTGATACCGATCATAATCAGAGTGATCGGTTAAGTATTTTTTTGAATCGTGTTCGGCAACTTAAAAGAAGAAGAAAATACGTTTATTTTTTTTACGATTTTTTAAAAAAAAAAACGCTATATACTACCACTCTGCTATGCCTGTGTCATACAAAATTCTTTCTTCTTTTTCATACAGCTCCTGAATAGCTTATCGTGCATCTCTGCGAGCTGTTCTGATTTTTACAATAAATTTAACTTAAAAGACCCCTTAAACAGAATATCCAGTAAATTGTACATATTAGGAGCATGTCGCCTTCAAAGTTTTCTTTAAATAATTAAACTAAATAGAAATGTGGGTAAAAATGACTATTATATGAGAAACGCATATAATGTATCAATAAAATTTGCTAGGACAGAACGACTGGGGAGGGATACAACTAACAGTGCGGCTATTTTCTACAACCCCTTGCTCCATGAATTAAAGGAAATAACCAATGTACCATCTTTCAAAACAGCACTGAGGAAACACCTACATGAATAGCAAAACTCTGAATACTAAGATTCACCAAAGCTCGAGGCTTAGACAGCCAAACCGAATGTATTTATTTGTAAAAACACACTTTATCCTAAAATTAATGATGGAAAAAATAGTGAGAATACAGGACTATCCTTTATATCGATATTCATCGCCTAGAAAGTGCTAGGCAAACATACAAAAATTTAATAAGTGTACTGCACACGGAAGGTGCATGCAAATAATGATGGAGACAGAGGCTTGGAAGAGGGGGAGGTGGTTTTAGACGCAGCGACTCGGTATCTTTTGAAAATTTCCACCTCCCAACGTTGAAAAAAAAATTGTCCCACATTATGTCCTTAAGAGATCTTCCGACAATTATAATTATTAACATTTCATCATTTTGTGTTGCATGCTTGAGTGACACTTTTAAATTTGACTCGTGATTATGGTGGCTTTGCATCTATATTTAAAACCTTTCAGATTAATTTTCATGTAAATTCTAATTTTACTGTTGTAATTTTTTTTTACAGTTTTTTAACTTCCCAGTATATGGGAAGTTCTTGTAATCGCCTCGAAAATCGAAATTGAAATTTTCAAGTTTTCTTTACGTTTTGAGGTCTATAGAGTATATATAAAGTGTTTTTAGAAAGAAGTATGTATGTGTGTGTGTGTGTGTGTGTATGTACGTACGTACGTACGTACGTACGTATGTGCGTTCGCGGGCAGCTTTTCTACGAGCATAACTCACGTAAACAAAGTCGTATCGACTTCGTTGAGGTGTCAATCGAAGCGTCTTTGCAATTTTAAGAGCTGATTAGTTTTTGGAAAACTTCGGTCGGGGGGGTTTGCTGTTTTCACCCCTTGAAGGTCAACCATGTTATGCGCTATAACTCACGAACTAAACATGTGATTTTCATTTTTAAGGTGTCAATCGACGCGTATTAACAATTTTATGAATCCATCAAATTTTAAAAAAAATCGTTGAAGCCGTTTTTTAATTTTTTCAAAAAAAGTGCAAAAAATTAGGGTCTTTTCAAAAACACAAAATTTTTAACCTGATTTTTAAATCTAAGTGATCAATGTTTATATAATTTATATACTCCAAATAGTTTTTGTGAAAAAACCAGCAAAAGTTTTTTTCATGATTACAAAAAAAAATTTAAATAAAAAATAAAAAATCATTTAACGTTCAATGTCATTTACGTCATTCATTATATCTCGAGAACCAAATATAATCTTTCGATCATTAAGGTGTCAATCGACGCGTATTAACATTTTCACGATGTTTTTATATTTTAAAAAAATCATTAAAGCGGTTTTTCCAATTTATTCAAAAAATTGGAAAAGATGTGTTTTTTTCATAAAAAAAATCATTTTTAACTTGATTTGCACATCGTAATAATAAATGTTCATAGAATTTATAAACTTTTATCAATTTTTGTAGAGAAACCAGCAAAAACTTTTCTCATGATTGAAAAAAAAATGAAATTAAAAATAAAAATTCATTCAAAGTCACCATGTAAAAACGGTTCATTCGAATCATTATCATTATAGATTTACTCTTATTCTAAAGACATTGTTGTATAGTCAATCAAAGTTTATAATATTTGCCAAATTTTAGCAGATTTTCCATAGTCTTCACAGCACCATGTTTTAACTTTAATGAAAAAACTGCTTTGAAACCTGCCCCCCCCCCCCCACCGAATTGATCCGCGAGAATAATCAATCAAACCAACGCACCAAAATCCTTACGTAATCAATTGACGCTCGCGTAGATGTTACGATTAATATTAAGTCATTCCAATAACTTTTATGAGAGGTACATTTTTATTATTTGAAGTAGTATTATTTCCATAACTTTTATTGTGTTTAATATTTTTAATATCTATGTAGATATTACTGGGAAGTTGACCGTGTGGACCTCATGGGTCGCACCTCACGGCTTGTTGTCATGTCTTTTCACAATATTTTTCATTTCAGGAAAATCCTTGACTTACCACTTTGTGCCCGATAAATAAACAAATGATTTGATATTAAAGCTCCAGAACTTCCCCTTTCTGCATTACAACATGTTATTGAATCCTGGAACTAAAATCTCAATGTATCAGAAATGTATTTTCGATTACTGCTTGCAGTTTTAATTGAGGTTCAAACAATATCATTGGTATTTTTATGTTTACATATATCGCTTGATTGAAACGTGATGAATTATAAATTGGAAAACAGAGGCATATAATACAAAGTAGGAAAATGTGCTATGAATTAAAAAAAACTATTAAAATTTCAAAGCATTTATGAATACACAAAAATGAGTGACAAGTTGTGAAATCTAGTTCATATATTGTTTGCGCGACAGAATTTTTCTATGGAATATCAAGCTTATTCAATGATTTTTATTTTTATAAGCTACTTATTAAATTTTTGTCGATTGACTCAATATTTGGTTAGTTCTTTTGCTACTAAATTTTTCAGGTTGCTATTCATTATTAACTTCCCAGTATATGGGAAGTTCTTGTAATCGCCTCGAAAATCGAAATTGAAATTTTCAACTTTTCTTTACGTTTTGAGGTCTATAGAGTATATATAAAGTGTTTTTAGAAAGGGAGACGTATGTGTGTGTGTGTGTGTGTGCGTACGTACGTACGTACGTTCGTGGACACTTTTTTCTACGAGCATAACTCACGTAAACAAAGTCCGATTGACTTGGTTGAGGTGTCAATCGAAGGGTCTTTGCAATTTTAACAGCTGATTAGTTTTTGGGAAACTTCGGGCAGGGGGGTTTGCTGTTTTGCCCGTTTGAAGGTCATTTCTGTCATGCGCTATATCTCGCGAACCAAAGGTACGATTTTTTTGAACATGGTGTCAATCGACGCGGATTGACGTTTAATTATTATTATATTAAACTTTAAAAAAAATTCTTGGAGCGGTTTTCAAATGTTTTAAAAAAAAGTGCAAAAAATTAGGTTTTTTTTCAAAAACAATAAATTTTTAACCTTATTATCCAGTCGTAGTAATGAATGTTTATAAAATTTATGTACTCCAAACAATGTTCGCAAAAACGTCATCAAAACTTTTTCTCATGATTACGTAAAAAAATAAATTAAAAATAAAAAATCATTAAAAGTCATCATGATTTTCAAGGTCATTTTTATCATTCACTATATCTCACGAACCAGATATAATATTTGCATCATTAAGGTGTCAGTTGACGTGTATTAACATCTTTGTGAAGTTTTCAACATTATAAAAATTCGTTTAGCCGTTTTTTTTTTAATTTAATAGAAGAAAATGCGAAAAATTATGGTTTTTTTCATAGAAAATATTTTTTAACTTGATTTGCACAGCACAGTGACATCAGTTTATAAAATGTATACATTCTTATCAGTTTTTGGAGAGAAACCGGCAAAATTTTCTTCCATGATTATGAAAAAACTAAATTAAAAATAAAAAAATCATTCAAAGTTACCATGTAAAGAGGGTTCATACGAGTGCTATTACTTTATATCTTTTATTCTAAAAAAATTGTTGTAAATTCAATCAAAGTTTTAAGATATTTGCATAATTTGAGCAGATTTTTAATAGTTTTTATAGTCTTTTAATTAAAAAAAAATGCTTAAATTTTGAAAACCAACAACATTTTTCAACACCAAAAAGGCCCCCACCGATTGATCCGCGTAAATATTCAATCTGTCCTCATCGACCAAAAACCTTACATAATCAATGGACCCTCCCGTAGACGATATGATTCATATTAACTCATTCCTGTTACTATTACCTCTCATTGTTGTAATGTTGTTGATGTTTATGTAGATATTACTGGGAAGTTGACCGTGTGGACCTAAAGGGTCGCACCTCACAGCTTGTTTATTTTATGCTCATGTTAGTATAAGTATATATTTTTACATCTTTGAGATATTTTTTTAACAAATGTCCTGTACAATATTGCAAACATGTATCAACTGGACATGCACGCTTGCAAATTTTGTATTCACTCTTTTAGTTTTTATTTGTAAAACATGCACGCAATCTCCCAATACAGACGATAATCACCCATTATCAACTCCCACTCGGGTAATCCTTAAAACAACTGAGGAATTATCTTTCACCTGGACGTGAGCTATCTAGTCGGCAAGTCTCACCTGAACACTTTTTAGCCCTTCAAAATCGTACCACGCTTTTTCCATCGATCATCCATGAAACGTATGACGACTAAGGGATGCATGTCATGTCGACATTAAATTTAAGTTAAGAAGTCACGAAACAGGATGATGAACATACCAAGCAGATGTGCCCGCCAGGAAGCCAAAATCGAGATGTCCGATTGTCGTTCAGTGTTTCTGAAAAGTGACCATCAGCTGGACGGCAAAGGAACATCCCTGGGGTGCGAATGCACAAGGGAAAGTGGCACGCGCTCGTTAGATTGTTTTATAACTTGCTAGTTGTGGGGGAGGAACGCGTAATTAACGGCATAGCAAACAACCCATCCAGATGCGCCTTCGACACACAAATGTGGAATTCGAGATCGATATCGAAGATACAATCAGAGCAGCGTCGCTGTACATTTGACCATCGAGACAGCAAGAATCTGCATCTGGGTGCAGTCTTGAATTTCGCACGGACGATTTTTCTGTGTTGGATTTATTTCTCAGTGCTTGCTCCTGTTTGATTTATATGCGATTTGTATAGGCGACAGGAAGGCTTTATTACTGATCAGCTACCATTTGATAGTTCTTCTTATCAGCATTGTTACAGAAGCCTGATGATAACAGCACTGCAACTAATCGATACTATCTGATTAGCCTAATCAAACAGAATCACAGTAGGCGGTTGGAGTGCGACAATAATTGCCATATGTTGGCTACCGATGACGATAGTCACGTTAATATAATATTTAATGAATGAACTAAGCGCATGTTTTCGATAAGCCCAACCAGACTAGATAGCCTAGAGACATGTAGGTAGACCAAACATAGCTTACTCAACAAGTGCAGCAGTTAATCAAAGACGCACGGAGCTCATGTGTAATAAAACGAACGGTTGGCAAACACCAGATTCGAGTGGCTCGCATAATGTTGTAACGCTACTTACACCACACGACCAATATGTTGCACTTGAAATTATTCTACTTCGACGGCAGGGCGCACTTCAGGACGCAGATTTTCTTATCATCGTACAAATATTTGCCTGTCTATTAAAGTTCATTGTGTTATCATTGGTAAGTCAATCAAAATGCGAATCGATATTCATTCCGTCAAAATATGATTGAGGAGTGTGAACGATGGCTAGTACTCTGCAGTAGGTACATACCAGCAAGGAACATTTTGAATATTGTGGAATTTCGTAAGCACATTAGAGTTGAAATTACTAAACTGAGTATTTAAGAAAAATATAATTGATGCGAGCTATGGTAATAAAATTACGCTATAAATTTTCTCAATTTAGGTATGGAATGCATTTTTGGAAGGCTTTGCATATGTCATGTAGAGAACCAAATACCAAACAATTGTTTCCACCGAGATTTAGTATTTTTAAGTCACTTTATTTAAATTTAATGAATTTAAGGAGTTTTAAGGAATTCAAATCACTAACGATGATAACAATTTTAAATTTATATTCACTTGGTCACAAGCTTTGATATCATTATCCAATATTTTTTTATCTTATTTATTGTTTATTGTTCCAATAACTACTAAACAGAGTGATCCAATTACATAGTAGCAAATTAAAGCTATAAACAGCAGTAAAATTAATGAATAAGATAAATCCAAAAAATTAAATTAATAATTGAAGTAGTAAAATAGAATAAACATAAGAATATAAATTGAAAAGTAATAATTAAGAGGAAAAAATAAATTTTCTTATCTTAAGCTTATATGTCGCAAAAGAATGACCGAAGGAGCCAAACTGCATACGATCATGACTTCGCTGTAAACGGATCAGGGGAGAATTATAATATAAGTTAGAGGAGGTGTTAGGAGGAGCAAAATTCGTAGGGTGTCTACAGCGGCGAGAAGAGTGACGGAAGTGAAGCTCGTTGCAGATAGGACTGTCAAGAATATACAGAAAAAGCTTACAAAGGAGAGACTCGTCCAAGTATAGTCTACGTTATTGTAGAGTGACTAGCTTGAATTTTTTGAGACGATCATTGTAAGGGGCGTAAGGAATGTTGAATTTATAAAACAGAGTACGAGTAAACTTGCGCTGGATAGATTCAATCATGTCGATGTCACATTTGCTGTGCGGGCTCCAGATAGGCGAACAGTATTCGATTAAATTGCGTACCAACGAGTTGAATAGTTTTATACTAGTTTCGGGGCGCCGAAACGCAGTGGAGTTTCCTAGTAAGAGTCCACTAAGCTTAGACGCTTTAATCCCTATATTGGTAATATGATGGTTGACGTTTAATTTTCAATCGAACAACACCTAGATCACAGAAACAATCGACGTCATTGAGGGAAGTACGGTTTAAGAAATAAGTAAGAACAAAAGGATTAATTTTAAGAGAAAAGGTGAGCTTATGGCATTTATCAATAACAATTGTTAAACTATTGAGGTTGCACCACGATTGAAATGCACAAAGATCCTGGTCAATTGTCTGGCAATCGATGATAGAGTTGATTGTCCTAAAGACTTTTAAGTCATTAGCGTACAGGAGGCAGGGAGACTGAATGAATTGAGGTAAATCATTAACGAAGAGTAAAAAAAGAAGAGGACCCAATATGGAACCTCGGGGAACATCTGAAGAAGGGTAGAAAGAGTCGGAGACATGAGTACAAAAGGAGACAATGCATTCATGATTTGCCAAATAGGAAGAACACCATAATGTAATGGCCCCCGAAAACCATAGATCGATAGTTTATGCAGTAAAATATTATGGTCAACACAGTCAAAAGCTTTTGAAAGATCCGTGTAGATACAATCAATTTGTTCGCTATTACCTAAAGACTTAGCCGCAAAGTTTGTAAATTCCAAGAGGTTGGTTAGCGTAGAGAGACCACTAAGAAAACCATGTTGAGAGTTAGTAATTAAAGGCCTGATGGAAGCAATTATTGAATTATAAACGAATCGCTCAAGCAGTTTTGAAAAGCAAGATAGCATGGCTATGGAGCGATAATTACAGACAAGCCGCCAAATTCAATTGCTCATATTAGATGCTAAACTTTCAGTTTGAAAATGTACCTATCAGCTTTGAATTTCCTCTACACTAAGTATGTGAAAGTAAAACTGCATGTTTTGGTGAGTAAACATAGAATAAAGAGCTGCCTCTAAGCCATATCAGTGATGGCTCTACATCTGGAGCTAGTGACGCTTAGCCCCAACCAGTATAGACTATCATGTATGGGTGAACATGTAATAAAATTATGCAATAGATTACAATGTTTATTTATTTGTCCATTAATATGTCCACACACTGTACAAAAATGTAATGTCAAATGAAAAGCAAAGTTTTACATTAACATATTTTCTTCTAATATTTAGTGCTTACAAGTAAAACTAAAAGCGTGTCTTATCTTCACCAGTGTGAAATTTCAAAAATAACATAACAAGTGTTGTGCGCATTAAGGGGGGAAGTACCTTTAGAGGCCGAAAAAATAAGTCTTTTTTGCAACTGATTTGTGGGGAAATGAAGACAGTTCTTATTAAATCAGTATAATATTTATTTTCGGCGATGTTTCAGGTTGGAAAAACACATATCATACAAAAGTGAAAGTTGAAAATTAACAAATTTTTCAAGGATCTTGAAAGCCATGTCGTCGCTGACGTCGTAAATTGCGTAAGCGATGCTGGCTGCAATTTTTATCTGGAATCAACAAACCAAACATTTTCTTACTCGAGAAGGTTTTTTTTAGTAGATAGACTCAAATTTTTGCGAAATCCGAAAATTAACCCTTCAAAACAGGCTCAAAAAAACAAATTACGATTTTGACGAAAAATTTCGTTGTACTTCCAGTCAAAAATAGTCCAAAATAATTTGTTTTTTTAATCGTTAGTCTATATATAACAGTTTTTTATGCTCTTTAAAATGAATGCTAGATGATGAAAATCGATTCACTAGTTTTTTTATTATCACTTACGCAATGTTAAAAAACATGGTTTCGAGAAAAGGCCGTTTAAAGTTTGTGGTCAAGAGAAAAAGAACTCGGCGCGAGGCACTTCCGGGATGCATATCTTCCGCACTTTTGAGAATTAGCTTTTGAAACTTTGACATGATATTCTTAGGCGATATATCTATCGATTGAAACAATAAAAAAAAAATCGATTTTAAAAAGTATCTAAAGGTACTTCCCCCCTTCATAAATTTATAGGAAATTGCCTCACGTAATAGTCCAGTGCTAACCTTAGTTAGCAATCAATTTTAGGAATCGGAGATATCCTATTTTTATTTTTATTCATAAAGTTTGTCTTAAAGACCAAAAAATTTTCCTTTGTTTCTTGGCAAAACTTTTTAAACTTTTGAAAAATTTGTAAAATTTTTGGTAGAAATCTTTTTTACATTTTATATCCTATGCGGTGAGAACAGCAATTGATACAAAAAAATGTTGGACAATTGTGTTAGGCAATCATTTTTTCTGTGAAAGAAATCCACGGGAGCAAAAATTTATCTAGCATTGTTCAAAACTATGATCACCCTTGAAAACCTGAAAAGGGGAGTTTATCTGTCGTTTTTGAAATTGCCAGTGATGCGCTAGCAAGTTATTCAAAAAAGGTCTCGAAATTTCAAAAAAGAAAATTATGGAGCTGTTGTATTGCAGTAAAGGCACACATTACTACATTACTACCAAATTGTAAAAGTTTTGAACCAATTTTAAAAATATCTGTCAAAAAATTTTTTTTGCAGTTTTACTACGCTTTGAAATTGAATATTACCTACAGAGTTTTTAAGTTTAACATAATTTTAAAACAAATAGACCGATCGTGCCAAAATTTTACACGCTGTTTAGTACAACTACTTGAAATTAAACGTAAATTTTTACGAAATTACTTTTTTTATTGCAAAAATTAAATTTTTGTACAAAATGTAATTTTTTTCTGAAATGTCACAGGTTTTTATTTACAAATTTTTCAATAATTTTAGAATTAAGTTAAATATAATTACCTCATAATTTTCAGATGAATGTCGAGATCCTTGAAAATTCCATAAGCAGACAATGTACAATAACCACTCATCAATACCACGTCCAAACGTTTCCAATAATTTTAAATGAAACAAATCATTTAGACAGCAAAACTGAGTAACTGGATGTACCTTAAACATTTTAAAAATGATCGACATTGGCAATTTTTCACCATATACGTGTTTTTGACCCCTTAAATAAGAAGAAAGATAATTGTTTGAAATTCACTTGGAACTTATAAAGATTTTTGCTGATAAAGGCATTTTGTTCTGACGATCTATTATTTTTTTAGAAAAATAATAAAAGAAACATCTTCAGTTGAGCCGATTATGAACACATAAAGTATCCAAAAAAAGAATTCAGATTTTTGTGATACTATTATCACTCAAAAATTTGCTTTGTTGAGTTACCTTTTATAAACAAAATTATTCACTCTTGGATGTACAATCGACCGGAAAATTATTGCGTTGGAAAACTAATTGGAGACTAATTGAGTTTTTTTTAACTTAAAGCAAAATATTTTATTCAGAATGTCCTTCATTTGCAATCGTCAATATCTTTAAAAAAAATAAGAACCTAATTTCCGGCAAGCCTAGTGCACTTTTAAGGTGAGGTGGAAATTCATATACTGCATTTTTAAGGCCGGGGAAAAATTGACTCCAGAAATTATAAACCTATTAAATTATACGCCCGTTTTGCTCTGATAAAAAATCAAATATTTAATCAAGTATCTATGAATAAAAATTTAAAATCTTGCTCTCGGTCAGTTATCATGTATGTCCTTCTCATGGCTGAGTAGCTCTTCTGTATAAATTTTGGAATATCTGATGTATTTTATTCATACAGAAGAAGCACAGTATGTTTAAGGTAGGTTGGTTGTAGTGGGTGCCCTTTTATCCAAAGATGGTTCACTTAGGCCACGAAAGGCGCATCACAATGGGTATTTAATTTAAATAACAATTATTTCACATAACGTGAATATCTTCTTGCATTAAATAAATATATGTACACACACGTGAATTCCTTGACAAAATTCAGTTTTGGTTTCATATTAGATGCATCTTTTCAAAATAACCTCATATACAATTGAATTATAATTAAGATATGCAATCAATAATTGATAATATAGAGCGAAACATAAGCTTGAGGTCATTTTCATAAGTATTAAATGAAAATTTGCAAATGCACTTTGATAAGAAAGTCTGTCTGAAAGCAGTGTGAGTGGTTTAGTGGTTAGAGTGCTTGCTTTATATGCAGCGACTACCAGGTTCGAGGCTTCTTGATGAAAAATAGGTTTCGAAAATGACTCAGCTGTGAATGGGTACATGAGTAAAATCAGGATAATAATCATAAACGAGTGTACGGCTGACCACTTCCTAGTGATCCGTTGGTCAACAAATAAGGTAAGTATAACATTAATCCAAAATTTTGGCCAGATTCGGGAATTGGTGCCATCGATTATTATTATTATTCAGAATATGGACATGTTCTTCAAAAACTGTGAAGACGGTTTTCGCAACAGAGCATTGTATGAGTATCAAGACTCTACGTGTGCTATGCGAATTTGATAAATAAAGTCCTAAACATGTGTCTGCCCTGTTTTCAAGTTGAGAGTCTAAAATAAGACTAAAATCATTGGCTACATGGACTATACTCAAAATCATGTACGCCCGCTCTAATAGCAATTGAATCTTATTGAAAGAGCGCTTGGATATTTTTCAAAATTAACTATTAACAGCATGCGCTTCAATTTCGGTATCAAAACTTTCCATGAAAATTTCATAGGTAATTCACTTTATGAAATGACCTTTCAATCTGCTTTTATTGCACTATCACCACTCAGTAGAACTGGCGACTTTTTTGTTTCAAAGTTTATTGAAGTCTTTCGTAAAATTATCAAAAAAATATTTAAAATTGCTTTTTCTTCACGTATTTAAAAGAAACTTTGGTTTGAACAGAAACGGCCAGTATATTCTTTATGTCTAGACAAACCAAAAAATCATGAACATTTTCAACTTATTCTTATAAGTTCACGTTGTTGTTTGAACAAATAACATGAGATGAATTCTGAGTGAAACGAATTTTCCCAAAATATTCAAAAGTTGAGAAATGCTGCTTATAGACAACAACTTTGTGAATTGGAGAATGATTACCATTTTCTCAACTTACCACTGATCGTACCCTGACACAAGCTCAAAAGAAGCTATACATGACTAAATTTTAGCCCCTAAAATGACGTTCAGCTGCAGAATTTAGCTTTTATTTGAGCGCATAATTTGAAAAATGCATCAATAATTCTCGAGGGAAAAAAATTCATTAGCAATTATATCATCTTGCACTTTATGTATATATTTTTCATTTAGAAATTAAAACAACAGATACGGTTCTAAACTCTCTACTCTCCAAAGTTTTCGCCTAGAATTTTCTTACTTTTTGTATGAAATAGAAGATTCAATTCAAACAGCAACTAGGAATGTTTTTTCAAATTCTTAATAAACTCCATTGTCCGCTAAGCGGGATAATTACAATGTAGTCGAAATTTTTTTTTTTTCACCAAGAATATTGGATTCTTAGTGAAGAAAAAAAGGAATTATTGGCTCTCTAAAAATTGAACTCTGTCCAGCTATCTTGAAATTTTATCCGGAATATAATCACTCATTGCACCACTGAATCCATTTCCCATCGTAATTATTTTCGACTAGTACTTATTAAGTAGCACCAACTATATTGTGCGCTATCAGTCATTTAGATTATAATTAATGATGATACTATGACGCATCACGATATTTTCACACCCTCAAACCACACCTCGTCTATTTCCATGTGGCAAGACACAATTTTTTAAAGAGATGCACTTACATACAGTTTTCAATGATGGTGGAACTGATGATCTGAATTTAATGTATCCTGGGGACTACCAGTCATCACTTAGTTTCCGTCCAAACGTTGGATGCTCCCTCCAGCAGTAGTCAAGGTGAGTTTGCATTTTACACCCCATATGAATGCGAAATGCTCTGTTATACAATGAATTACTATGTTTTCAGTGCTACATACGTACATTTAATGTGATGAGAAATGAATTTGGCACAGTTGTTGAATGAAAGTTGAATCTTTGGAAAAATTATCTGCACGGACGATTTACCGTGTCCGATATCATTTGGATAATTGTCTGCATTGTAGTGTATAATCATCCCTTGGATGCATGCTGTCAATGCTGGTTCCATTTTTTTAAACAAGAGTTTCTCTGCTCCATTTACTTAAATCAACGAATATGGCACCGTTCATATAGAAACCTTGGTCTCATTTAACTATTTCCATATACAATAGTAAATGCTGAAGAAACTATTTCCCACGAACAGCACTATATGTCGTTCATTTGTTTCTTGCATTCTTTTCAAAAGAGTTTTCAACACCTCGAAATAAAGGTAAATGAAAATGCCCAGGAAAGTTATTCAAATGTCCTAGTTTATCATGGAAAAAAATTGAAGAAAGGAAAAATATGTTCACTCAGAGATAAAACAACAGTTGATGATAAAAGGCTTGTTCTTGTCTAGCTATGAAGGTTCTTTCAACAAGAATCTTGCTAGAGTCATATATTAAAATAAACAACGGCTAACATTTTCATGTTGTAGGGCATTTTTGCTGTTACTGAGAATGAATCATAAAAAACTGAAAAAACTTTCCAAGTCTTTTGTGTTGAATGGAAATAAAGACATCTAGGACATTTAAATGATGGAGTAGTTAGTGCTTTAATTAATTCTAAAACGTCTCGATGCAGTTTATCGCGTATGGCATACGGCATTCTTTTTCACGATAGCAACCATAAAATCAAACAAAATTTGGGAGTTTCCAGACTGTTAGAAGGATCTGGTAAACTTATGAACGCTGTTAATGTTACTGGTTGGTGGTATGAACCCGAGCTCTTTTCGGGCTCTGATCACATGATGCAATGCCATACCTCTCAGTTTCTATTGTAAAACTCCAGCGGATTGTGTTTATAAAGGATATTACCCATTGCATATCTTGCAAATCCAATCCATTCCGTACTGAATTTCCAGACTTTCTACCAAGACCCTGATGAGATCATTTCACTACCACTTTTCAGCTCTTCTTTCTCGCACTGACCAAATTCAAGCTATGTGACCCTGACTTTACTAGGCAAATATTGCGACCAGCAACTGTATAGCAGACAGCGTGCCCGAACATATGATGAAGTGCTGCCACATTCACCGCACCGTAGTGAGAAGCATTTAAAACGTGAACTAAGAGAGATTTTAAAGAGGATTTTGCGACGCCAATGCGAGACAGACATTCAAAATACACGTGTCGAACAGAGAAGAGTATATCCTCGCAATCGTTGCGATCAGTGACCGGGCGTTGAGAACTGATGGTCTGCTTCTTATTCTAAGTTCCACGACTAGTCACCATGGTCTATGTAAGAAGTAAATTTCGCACAATGTCGGCAACTGCTTCTAGAGGATTTGTTAAAAAGCGCATACAGGATTAGACCAACGACGTCTAAAAGCTGAATGCACTATATGTGGACAACAACATTTGATTTGTCTGCGCGAACATTTGATTTGTCTGCGTAAATATTTGATTTGGCTTCGCAGACATTTGATTGGTCCTCCTAAATCCTTTAAAAATACATTTTAAGGGATCTTTTAGGTTTTAACTTTTCAAAAAATGTGATCTAGGTGCGACGCTTAAGGTCCACACGACTTACTTCCCAGTGGCGTGAATAAAGAAACAATGATTTGCTTTTATTATTAATTATTACTATTCAAATTTATTATAATTATTTTTATTAGTGTTAATGTTTTTTTTTATTTAGCGGTAAAAGCTTTGGTAGAGGAAGACGCTCCCGCCAACTGGTCGTCCTCTACTAAAACTTTGACCTTCTTGTTCTCCTACTCGATTAGCTCCATCAAATCCACCTCATCCATGTTTCCTGACGTGCCCACCACGTACTCGATTTCCCTTTCCTCTCCCTTGCGCCCTATCTTTTCTTTCCTCTTTTTTTTCTATTTTTTTCTTCTCGGCTTTCTTATCTGCTTTTTTTTCCTTTCCCGCTGTATCTTTTTTCTTCCCTGTGCAGATAGGCGGCGCCGTTCTTGCCCCTAACTAAATAAATAAAAGAAATCAATGAATCTTTCATGGCATCAATCATCCTATTGACAGCAGCTACAATTGAATAGGATTTAAAATTTTGGAAAAACTCATAACAAAAAACGTATCCGAATATAAAATAACAATATTTTTCATAAACTTTCTATAAAACTAAAAAAGCTTCATCAAAACTAATTTTTACTATTAGCAACTTCTACCTACCACCTTTGGAATTGTATAAATTAATCTTCTTTTTGTTTATACTTTTTTTTGATAACATTTTTTACAACATGGATCAAAGATGTGCCAAGATACACAATAATAAAAATATAACTTTGATGGTATTCGAGAATTGCACGAATGAATAGTGTATTTCATCAGTTTCAAAATAAGGCTATTTTTGGTCTTTTCTCTGTTTTTTCATGCTCAATAAAAAGCAGCTAAACCAATTTTGCTGAAAACTCATTCAGTTCTAAGTTTCGTAATTACGCGTCGAATGAAACCAGCCCCACGTCAATACGATCTTTAGTTCTCGAGATAATCGAGACGAAAAATAATTCCGAACGCACATACGTACATACGCTCATACGCACATACGTACATATACACACCCAGCCATCTCTCTAAAAATGATGGATTTGGATTCTAGAGACCTTAAAATGTGTAGATATGTCAAAATTGGGGATTCGCAAAATCGGCCCCATTACAATAACTTTCCACTGGGAACTGGGATAAAAATCAGAACGGCACGCAGAGATGCACAATTAGAAAATCAGGAGCTGTATGGAAAAGAGGAAGGAATTTTGAATGGCCGTAAAATCGTAAAAAAGGAAACGCAATTTTCTCGAATTCAATGTTTTTTAAGCTGGCGATTTAAAAAAGAAACTCAACTGATCACTCTGATTTTTAACTTCCCAGTATAAGGGAAGTTCTTGTAATCGCCTCGAAAATCGAAATTGAAATATTCAACATTTCTTTACGTTTTGAGGTCTATAGAGTATATATAAAGTGTTTTTAGAAAGAAGTAGGTATGTGTGTGTGTGTACGTACGTCCGTACGTATGTGCGTTCGTGGACAGTTTTTCTACGAGCATAACTCACGTAAACAAAGTCGTATTGACTTCGTTAAGGTGTCAATCGAAGCGCCTTTGCAATCTCAAAAACTGATTAGATTTTGGAACATTTCGGTCGGGGGTTTTTGTTGTTTTGCCCGTTTGAAGGTCATTTCTGTCATGCACTATATCTCGCGAACCAAACATACGATTTGCATGGTTAAGGTGTCAATCGACGCGTAATACCATTTTTGTAAATTTATCAAATTTTGTTGGAGCCTTTTTTTAATTCAAACGAAAAAAGTGCAAAAAATTAGGTTTTTTTCATAAACAATAAATTTTTAACCTGATTTGCGAAACACAGTAATTAATGTTTATAAAATTTATACACTCAAAACAGTTTTTGTGCAAAAATCAACAAAACTTTTTCTCATGATTACAAAAAAAATGAAATTAAAAATAAAAAATCATTAAAAGTCATCATGATTTCAATGTCATTTCTGTCATACACTATATCTTACGAACCAGATATAATATTTGCATCATTAAGATGTCAATCGCCGTGTATTAACTTTTTTGTTATGTTTTTGCATTTAAAAAAATCGTTGGAGCCGTTTTTTACTTTAACAAAAAAAAATACAAAATATTAGGATTTTTTCATAAATTTTTTTTTTAACCAGATTTGCACAACACGGTAATAAATGTTTATAAAATTTATAAATCCTTATCAATTTTTGGAGACAAACCAGCAAAACCTTTTTTCATGATGTCTAAAAAATTAAATTAAAAATAAAAAATCATTCAAAGTCGCCATGTAAAAAGTGTTCATATGAATGATTTTACCTGACTACTCTTATTCTAAAGACAGTGTTGTTAAGCCAATCAAAGTTTATTAATATTTGCACAGTTTAAACAAATTTTGAGGAGTTTTTTCAGTACCGTGTTTTAATTTTAATATAAAAACTGCTTAAATTTTGAAAATCAAAAAAATAATAATCAAATTTGCATTTGTGGTAATGAACGCTTTGAATGGTAAAATGTTTTGTAGTCAATACTTTCCAAGATCAAATGCTTTGAAAAGCTTTCATCGATATGAAAATAACAAATAACGTACAATAGGCTTTGCAACCTGCCCCCCCCCCCCACCCGATTAAGCCGCGCAGATATTCAATCATCCCCGTTGCCTACGTAATCAATTGACGCTCCCATAGATGATACGATTAATATTAAGTCATTCCAATTACTGTTATGAGAGGTACATTATTATTATTTAAAGTAGTAGTATTTTCATAATTATTATTTTGTTTAGTATTTTTAATATTTATGTAAATATTACTGGGAAGTTGACCGTGTGGACCTCAAGGGTCGCACCTCGCGGCTTTTTTAATATGTTGTTGTACACATATGTATATGGCTATAGCCAGTAGCGGAATCATTAACATATGTACAAAATTTCAAAATAATAACTCTTTTCTTTCTATGGAAAATATGGTAAAAAAAATTTTTTTCTTGAAAATCGTTACCTACATATAAGACCCCTTAATGCCTGGTTGCAGCCCATATGGGAATAAAATTATATCATTCGCATCTTTTGAGGCAATGCCTTAGCCATAGTTAAGTTATTTGTAGTTCATCAATTATGCTGGATTCAAAAAAAAAGGTTATTATGAAATAAATTTGAATTTTCTTAACATAGATTTTGTTGAAGCCGTAATTTGTACGTACATGCCGAAATTATCAATTTTTTTATAATCACTCCCAATTCTATCTTTTTATTTAAAAAAAAACCTCACTGTTTATTCGTTTCCTCTTTGATAATAAATTCAAAGCACTTCCACATAGTACATTCTAAAAATAACAAAGTGTATCTAAAATAGTCCACTCACGCGAGCTATTCTTTTAAACTAGTGCCTATTAAATCGAGACCACTTAGCGCGTCGTGTTTTACTACAAACGGCGCTAGAATTCCAACGCAAATGCGAGACCATGTTGAGATCATGACGCAGTACCTCTTCCTATCAGATTCTTTAGTATTTTGTTGTATTCTGTCGCCTTTCCCATTTCCACATTCCAACGATTTATTAGCAGAGTATACGCGAAGGACTCAATGTGTTTCCTTTGGAGTTATTTTTTGCTCCGTGCATCACACTCTGAAGAAATTTTCCCCGTAGCGTTTGAAAAATCAAAATGAAAATCGTCGTTTAACCGCATATCACAGAAAGACAGCAACGATTTAATCGAATGCCCAAAATTGATCTTGTGGTGTAAGAGCTGTAGTGTCGGTGGAAAATTATTTATGAAAAACAAGGAAATGCATTAGCGCTGGAAGCCGTAGCGATCGGAAAACACGAAAAGGTTAAGAGAAGTGCACGATCGTGTCAAAACAGAAGTGCAACGCCTTTTAGTCATCTAGGTTGTGTGCTGAGAATGTGATCTGATTTATGGCTGTTGCGGTGATTCCTTTGGATTTTGGCTTTTCATTTTTCATGTTTCGAGTGCTGAGTGGATAAGAAATTGCTTTTACAAGGGGTTAAGATTGAACATCTGTTCTGCTGATTTCAACCATTTTTTTCTTAGGATGAGTGTCGAAACGAAAATACTGCCGCAGATATGTTTTCGAGAATTGAAGAAGCTTCTTCAATTTATGAGATTTTTTTAGTTTCAATAGTTTGTATGATTGGGATGAAACGTGCTTAATGAAATGTGAATGCAACCAAGATGGAAATATTTAAAAAATTCGAATGATATACCTCACGGCAACGAATCGTTCTAAGATGTGCACACAATTTTTAGTTCGGTCTTACCAAAATAATGTGCGGCGACTGCTGGCAGGCCAGCTCAGTTTGAGACGTAATGTCGTCAGTCCTTTCTCTAGTTTTGTTCAAAAATTCAATTCTTGAAATTCAATCACCATAATTCCTGGGCTACAAAACACCGACAAATCAAAATTCACTGGAAGTATAAATCCAACCAAATCAATAGTTGATTCCATACCATACGTGCAGCTCTACTGTAAAACACAGTGCAGCAAGCATACCGAATGAAAATCGCAATCAAGCCCTTAGCCAGGAGAAAAATGCAAACTACTTCTTGAAAAACTGAATCCCGAGCAGACGATCAATATTACAATAAAAGCAAAACGCGACCAAAAACTATCTCGAATATACCGTTCTTGCTGAAATAAGATCGCAGTGGAGCTCACCAGATATATGTTAGATCCAACTACCTGGGCCCACTGCGGCTAGCCAACTAACTCACCTCTGTTGGGCGTATTTAATGTCTAAACATTATATGAGCGGCAGAGTTCCGTTTAGAGCGTTTAGACCTTAATGGACACTTTTATTTAGCTTTTAAGTATATTACAGAAAATCTGAAACGTGAACTACATACTTCCAAATAATTTTCATTTTCTTATGAAGCTGATTACAATTTTGTCTTTGTGATTGATAGCCTGATGTAAAAAACTTCTCTAATTTAGTTTAGGTTTGTTTTTGCTGGATGTGTTTATCTTTACAAGAAAAGAGCAAGCCGCGAGGTGCGACCTTTGACGTCCACACGTACAACTTCCCAGTATTATTTACATAAATATTAAAAATATTAAACTCTATTATAATTATGGAAATAATACTACTTTTAATAATAAAAATGTACCTCTCATAAAAGTTATTGGAATGACTTAATATTAATCGTAGCATCTACGCGAGCGTCAATTGATTACGTAAAGATTTTCTTGGATTGGTTTGATTTAATATTCACGTGGATCAATCGGAGGGGGGACAGGTTACAAAGCATTTTCTACGTTATTTGTCATTTTCATATCGATGCTTGAAGGACATAACAGCGCTAGCAAAAATGAATGCAGTTTTTGTTATTACGACAACTGAACAGATTTTGTCACGTGATGGCCATTTTGAATAGGTGCGGTCGAAAATGCTAGCACTTCGGCATAATCACTGAATTTGTATTTTTTCACGATTTTACATCGATGAAACTAATAATCATTTCGTATTTTCTGTTGATTTTGAGAAACATTGATTATGCAGTCAAAAATAGGTTCAATTGCATGTAAAAAGTAAAATATATGTATTACAAATGATGAAGGAAGTAACTGAAATCTTACGAATACTAAAAAACAAAACTCCTAAAAACTACAATTTTTTATTTGATGAAAGCTTTTCAAAGCATATGATCTCAAAAAGTGTTGACTACAAAACATTTTACCATTCAAAACGTTGATTATCACAATTGCAAATTTGATTTGATTTGTATTGGTTTTCAAAATTTAAGCAGTTTTTTTATTAAAGTTAAAACACGGTTCAGTGAAGACTATTAAAAATCTGCTCAAATTATGCAAATAATAATAAAATTTGATTGACTTTACAACAATGTCTTTAGAATAAGAGATTTAAGGTATAATGATTCGAATGAACCCTTTTTACATGGTGACTTTGAATGATTTTTTTTATTTTTAATTCAATTTTTTTTAAATCATGAGAAAATATTTTGCTAGTGTCTACAGAAATTGATAAAAAATTATAAATTTTATAAACATTTATTATTACGATGTTAATTTTATTAATTATTAATTTTTTTTTATGAAAAAACACTAATTTTCAATATTTTTTTATTAAATTTAAAAAATGGCTTTAAAGATTTTTTTTTCAAATTTAAAAACATCATTAAAATGTTATTACGCGTTGATTGACTTCTTAATGATGCAAAGATTATATTTGGTTCTCGAGATATAATGATTGACATAAATGACCATGAAGGACATGATGACTTTTAATGATTTTTTATTTTTAATTTAATTTTTTTTTGTGATCATGGACAAAAAATTTTGGTGCTTGTTTACAACAACTGTTTGGAGTATATAAATTTTATAAATATTTCTTACCGCGACTTGAAAATAAAGTTAAAAATTTGATGTTTTTGAAAAAAACTCCATTTTTTTGCACTTTTTTTCAAAAAATTAAAAAACCGCTTCAACAATTTTTTTTAAAAATTTGATAGAACCACGAAAATGTTAATACGCGTTGATTGACACCTTGATGAAGCAAATCGTACGTTCGGTTCACGAGATATAGCGCATGACAGGGTTGACCTTCAAGGGGTGAAAACAGCAAACTCCCCGAACCGAAGTGTCGCAAAAACTAATCAGCTCTTGAGATTGCAAAGATGCTTCGATTGACACCTTAACGAAGTCGATATGACTTTGTTTACGTGAGTTATGCTCGTATAAAAACTGTCCGCGACGCACGTACGTACGTACACACACACACACATACATACTTCTTTCTAAAAACACTTGAAATATACTCGTAAGACCTCAAAACGTAAAGATATGTTGAAAATTTCAATTTCGATTTTCGAGGCGATTACAAGAACTTCCCATATACTGGGAAGTTAAAAACAAGCATGCTTCGCCCAGTAATATTAAGGGGAACAACACTGTAGAATTTTCAAAAAATAAAAAAAATGTTGCTGTAAAGTATACCTACGAGTATGATGATAAAAAATTATATAGTAAAGTTTCATATAGTGCAAAAATTTCTAAGTGTTCGAAATTTTAAATTAGCGCGGCGCCTGCTCTTTCGGAGCGCATTACGCGCGCTGTTGGTATTGAAATTTAGAATAATTTTAAATATAAATCTTTCAAAACTGTACACGTGCTCTGTTAGTTGAAAGTAAGTAGAGAACGCTGAAGTATGTATTTTGCAGACTAGAGATATATCAAATTTATCCATGATTTCTCAATAACTTAACTTAACTTTTTCTCTAAACAACGTTTTTCAAACTGGCCGGACTCCTTTCTCAAACAATTTGTGTTCGATTTGCTTGAAATTTTTACAGTATGTTCAAAACTAGTGTCCGCTAGAAAGTACGTAGGATTTTTTTATGTTACATATTTCAATAACCATAACCTCCAGGAGAAAACGGTCTGGCCGCGAAGCGATAAATAAGGCGTTTCTGGTGAAATGCTAGATAGCCACCATTTTGTTTTTTATATTTCTGAAAAAATTCGAAGACTATCTCAAATACTTTTAAATAAAGATATTTTTTTACCAAAATTCGATATGTTGTTTGATTTTTGAGAAAAAGATTCCCAAAAAGTTACTTTTTTCACCTGTACAGTGGTGTTCTCCCTTAATAAAAGTAAATTGTTAGTGGACATTATTTATGGACATTGCAAATCGTTACTGTTTTTTTGTTCATTTGTTTTTCAAAACGGTAAATCGATTTCTTTGGAGATATCAAAAAATTCAAATATTAAGAAACGCAATAGTTACGAAAAAAAACATAAAGTTAGTTGTTGAAGCGCACCGGTAAACTTGGCTCGATCTAGGAAAGCTTTCCACGCTAAATCCTTCAGATTTTTTGGTTCGTTTCCAGTTTGTCTTTCATGACACAAAAATCACAACGATCAAAGAATCGCATAAAATAATTGGTGTTGTTTGTGAATTCTGCGAGATAAGATCGATGCGAATGCGGAACATGGTAAACTATCTACAATGTATTCGATGTTAGCAAAAAAAACTCAGCGCATAACCTGGGTGCAAACCGCAGCTAAACGATCCATGGGCTCAAAATACGTCCCCAGTAACGCTTTACTTAAAAAATCACATGCAGCACATGCGGATGTCCTTCTCATTTGAGCTACATAGTTCAATCCCTTGAATAAAGCCACTGTATCAAACAATGCATTATATCACATTTTCCATAGGACGTGGTCATGATTATACTTAGCGTTATTACAGGAAAGTTATCCTTCTGAAAGTACCTGTTCACATCACGAATAGCCTTCCTCGCATATAGAATTTGAAATGATGGTATTGACCTCTTCACAATCACGCGTTTGAGTTTTCTTGACACATATTCCTGAGATATTGTACGACAGACACTGTCATTCACAGTCAGGAAAGAAATACCGTGCAATATTTCACTAACCAGCTTTTCTGGGCTTCGAGCACCAATTTAAAAGAGATATTTCTCAAATCAACTTCTCAACGAAAAAGTTGCCAAATTAAAACAAAATGCTCAGATTCCTGTTCCAATGAATTAAATGTAGCCGTATATATCCCAGATATACTCAAATACTGACAATGCAATCTTACATGCTGTCAGACTTAGCTTATAACTGTGCATTTCACATCGGAATGTCAAGGCTATAGCAACCGCGTCATTCGTTTTAGAAATTCCACCTGTCTTGTTCGAATCTCATTTGATTCTGGAAAATGCTTCCTTGAATAGCAGCTTATTGTCAAACAAAATTTGGTGTTGAAATCGTCGAGACTATAGTAAGTTTCTCATTGCTGTGAGAGTTAAATTTAAGAAAGATGTCTAACTGCTTTCGAAACTAGTCCAACTACTTTCCGGAAATTCAAATATAAGGACGCTCATTCGCGAGCACACTGATAATGGTACTCATCGTAGGTGAACTGAAGTCTAAGAAAAAGAATAGGATGTTTTTTTGGCTAGTAATCTCTGCTTTTTTATAACTGGTTAATCTGATTTACAATATATGTTCTCTTGCTTTTCACATTATGCTGACCGAAGAACATTACCATTATTGTTCAAGCTTCTAGAGTTGCTCGACCGCAATTGGTTGCAGAGCCTACTATCTTGAAGCCTACTGGATCGGAAGCAATCCAATTACAATCCTTCAATAAACAATTTGAATTTCATTCACTATGCAGATTACAAAACTACGAACGCCCGATCCTTCGTTATGAGATTGTTTCAAAGCAAATATATTTCAATTTCCAAAATATATCTTCATTTAATTTTCCACCACTCCAACTAAATTCGAACGAAGAACAAACGCACAGCAGCTCGATTCTGCTTACTTATAGTATGTTTCCTTCAATTCAATTAAACTTTCCTGCTGAATCCTATGCATCCCTTAAAATATTCACCCGCACAAACACAAACATAAATCCTTAGCATATAAGCGTATGTGGAATAGACAAATTGAATTGTTATACTTCTAAATGATGTGGAATTGAATTTTTGATTTGATGTCGACATTTTGCGGTATCCGTTCGTTTGTTCGTACGTTTGCAACAACCAGCAAAGCAAACATTTACGAAAAGTTATGTTTCAGAAGTTTGAATACTTACTGTGATGAGATGTGCATGCAAATTTATCCTTTCAGGAAGGAAATTCTCATTTATTAATGTCAATATTTGGCAAATGTAAATCTGATGGATGTTTTTGTTTGAGATAATAAAAAATTTGGAAATATTGAACGGAAACCGTCAACATTATTCATCTTCTTGTATGGCTCAGTGCATCAGAGCCTGGAATATGGCATTATCTTTAGAACCCTGACGAAATTTGGAATGGTTGACTTACAGCGTTCATTGCAGTTTAAGATAGGAACGGTGGTTAAATAACACGAACGCTTTTTAAAATGCTATTGTTACAACAAAAATGTCATAATTGTGATTGTATATCTTCATCAATGGCAATTAAATTAAAATAATATATAGTATTTATGTATATTTTCAAAATTTTTACTCATTCATCCACACAGTCTCACTCGTAACATGCTCAATTAATTATTTATCTTTAAAATAAATAAATCAAAAAATTAATACATAATAAAAGTAAACGCTTTCTTTCCACACCGGCGAGTTTTCCATGGCATAAAATTTCGTAAAATGAGAATACTAGAAAAATTTTAAGAAAAATATTTCGGGTGGAAAAAAGTGGCCTGTAATTTATTAATATCAAATAAAATGTGGTCTAAGTGCGACCCTTGAGGCCCACACGACTAACTTCCCAGTGGGGTGAATAAAATGCTATAATTTGCTTTTATTATTAATTACTAATTATTAATAATTATTATTATTAAACATTATTATTCTAAATTAATATAATTACTTTTATTATTTTTATCAATTTTTTATCTAACCATAAAAGCCTTGGTAGAGGAAGACGTCTCCACCACCTGCTCATCCTCTACCAAAGCCTCGGCAACCTCGTCCTCTTCGTCCTCGTCATCCTTCTTGTCCTCCACTTCGTCCTCAACCTCGTTCTTCATTTCGGCTTCGGAATCCACAGCTATTATTGAGGGTATTTAATTATTATTTACAATAACCATTCGTTATTAAGAATGTTTGATCGTTACTGAATAGCTATAATTGACTTTATATATACAATATCAAATTATAACTAATATTATTTGATTGTTATTAAAAATATTAAATTATTTATAACAATATGCAATTATTAACTGCATTAGCGTCTCTACTCCTGATAATATAAGTGTGGAATTTCATAAATTAATCTTTTTTTTTAAATAACATTTTTTACAAATTTTATCACAATTTTGCTAAAACGCACAATAATAACAATATTACTGTGAAAGTATTTGGTATCTGCACGAATTAATAGTGCGTATCAACAGTTTAAAAATAAACAATTTTTAGTCGTTTTTTCAGTTTTTTCATCCTAAATAAAAAACGGCTTAACCGATTTTGCTGAAAAGTCATTCAGTTCTAAGTTACGTAATTACGCGTCGTTTAAAACCAGTCCCACGTCAATCCAATTTTTGGTTCTCGAGATAATCGAGACGAACAATAATTCCGAACGCACATTCGTACATCCGTACATACGTACATCCATACATACGTACATACGCACATACACACATACGTACATACACACTCACAGACATCTCTCTAAAAACGATGGATTTGGATTCTAGAGACCTTAAAACGTGGAGATATGTCAAAATTTGGGATTCGCAAAATCGACCCCATCACAATAACTTCCCATAGGGAACTGGGAAGTTAAAAATCGATTTTTTTATTGCATTTTTGGAAAGTATATACATAGATGCAGAAATATAATATTAAAATTTTATAAGGATCGGAGCAGTCTAACTGTATTTTTGGCCAACTTTCACTTTGTCACCCGAGCGCGATTCATCATTAAAAAAAACTTTAACCGCGTTTTTCTCGAAACAACGTTTTTCGACGCCGCGTTGATAAAATCTCGGGAACTACTGAACCGATTCTCACCAAATTGCTACCAGACATTTTTTATAGCTACAGCTATAGTGCGAATAGGGGGTTTTACAAAATTTTGATTCGAAGTATTTTTTGGCCTAAAACGGTGAAAAGGCATGTTTTTCGTACTTTTTCGAAAAATTTCTACCATTTCGTCAATTTTGCGAAAATCAAAAATCGTCCTTTCCGCGCTATAGCTATTAACATACTGAACCTAAAACTTTTTGATTTTTTGGTTTCAACCATCTCGAAAATTTCATCTACAGCGCACACCCCGTTTTTTCGACATTTTTTCAACCATCATTTTCATTGATAAAAACTCACATCGATGAATAAAAAATATTTTTTCATGTATTTTGGGAGTGTATTTATTGAGTATAACCCTTTATCAATATTTATAATTGAAACATATCTAAAACAAATATTGAAAATAACCCGTTTTTACACTGATAAAAGAGGTTAGACCCCTTAAGTTGTATTAAATTATGATTTTGTCCCCACATGTACAAAGAATTGAGCTGATTCTTGTGGATATTATAGTGCTGTAGTTCTTTCACTGTCAGTCAATATGTGTTTTAAATGAAGTTATTTGCATATTTTATATCAATACAAAGTTGCGAGATTTATAAATGTGTTTTAGGTGTTGAACCAATTTTTGATCATTGCATTTGCCGAAGCAAAAATTGTGAAATAACATGTTTTCAACGGAATAAGTTGCTATAGTTCACTCTATGGAATTTGAAATCACATTGACTAGTTGTTAGTACTTATTTATTTTTAAGTTTTTCAAATCCATAATGGATCACATTTGCACGATTTGCTGGCATTTATGTTGCGCAATATAAGCTTTATCCAAATTTTGGTTAAAATTACATGTCCGCGATAACAATTTTTAACCTTGAAAATGAAATCTTCCATTAAGACCGGGGCAGATCTTTTTTCAGTTGGTTGTTATAAAATTAAAATCGGATTATTAGGGTAATTTCAGAATTTTTTGCTAAACTTGGTAATAAACTCTAAAATAATGCTGGGTGGTTGTGGATTCAGTATGATATAACCATACTTCCACTGACTGAATCCGCAGCCGCCTAGCACTGCTTTAGAATTTATTAAAAAGTTTAGTAAAAATACCTGAGGCCGCCATAACAATCCGATTTTAATTTTATAAAGTGCATTTGATAGGTTAAGTGCTCTTTAATATAATAAAAAAATTCAAACTTTTACATGCTTTAGTTTCTGACCTGGTTGGTTGGTTGGTTGTAGTGGCAGCCCTGTTTATCAAAAAGATAGCTCACCTAGGCCAATCTAGGCCCATTGTGATACCACAAAAAGATAAGGGCGGTACTAGAACCTGTGAGATGACGAGAACCATTTCGATTCTCGTATGAAGCCGGCTATGCAGCCGATATTTAAATCAGCTACTTTCGTCAGGCTGCCCAGGAATGGTAAGCCTAAGGTTTTCATGCGTTTCCTGGACAGTGCCGGGCATTCACACAGAAAGTGTTGGACTGTCTCTTCCTCTACTTCCGATCGACAACTCCGGCAGAAATCGTTGAAGGGAACGCCCAACCTTTCTGCGTGTCTGCCAATTAGACAGTGCCCCGTCAGTATGGACACGATAGAACTGAAGGTTTCACGACTCGTGTTCAAGAGCTGCTTGGTTGCGTTTGGAACTCAGTGCACGCCAAGTTTGCCTGGTTGTCCTGCAGGTTTCCTCCAACAACCAGGCTCTATTTGCAGCCTTGATGTAATGCTGCTTTAATCTAAGCTTTATAGAAGCTAGAGGTTGACCGACTTGGGGTGTGAGTGTATACTCCTGGAGCACAGTGCCAGCTCTCGCTAAGGCATCCGCTTTGCAATTTCCCGGTATATCACTATGTCCCGGTACCCAGTGTAGCGTCACTTCACAGTGAAGTGACATAACGTTCAGCTGTGTACGGCATTTCATTACCATCATGGATGAGGTGTACACGTTGGATAGTGCTTGGATAGCAGCTTGACTGTCAGAGAAAATATTCAGGTTTCTTATGAAAATTTTCTGATTTCTCAGCCAGTCTACTGCCTTGTATATTGCCTGCCTGAAAAACACTGCAGTGGTCTGGAAGCCGGAAGGATAGTTTCAGGCCTAGCTGTTCTGACAAAACGCCACAGCCAACTTTTCCATCCATTTCAAAGCCATCAGTGTGGATGTCGACCGATTTCTGCATCCCACCTCTTTCTATTGCCCAGTCATCTCTGCTTAGGATGACTGACCTGAATCTATGATGAAAGCAGGGAATCAGGGGCGCAAGGGTTACTTCCCCTGCCGTTGGTCCATCTCTCCGAAATATGGTGGAGTGGCCAACATTTCCCTCTTGCCAGAGACGTAGTGCTTTTAATCGAATCGCAGAGCACTTGGCCTGCTGTCTCGTAAGGAGCTCCGTCGGGAGCCAATTCAATAGCATAAACAGTGCCTTTTTCGGGGTAGTGCGTAAGGCCCCGGTGATTGCCATATCTGCAATCCTTCTGACCCTGTTTAGCAGGTTTGCATTGGATGTTTTTGCAATAGCTGGCCACCAAAGAACTGCACCGTACAGAAGAATTGGTTCCACTATCGCCGCATAGAGCCATGATACGATTTTGGGTTTCAATCCCCACTTTTTCCCAATGGCTCTTTAAGAAGCGCTATATTGATTCCCTGCTAGATTTCAACGGGTGAGATGTTGTCCATTCCAAAGGATTTAAAAGGTTCAAATGAGCTGATTGCCCAGCGTAGGGGCCTGTCATATACAGGCACAGTGGCTGGTAGGCTGTTCGGGGCCGTATGTGGATCAGCTTCATCAGCCACATCCACTGCCCGAAAAGCGCGTGTCCATGAGAATGGCTAGCGTCTCAGGGCTGAATTTAGTCCAGACCCCATTCGCATCTTTGACAGACTCCAAAAATAAGGGGGAGCTCGTCATAACTTTTCGCAGACGACTGACATCCTTGGAGTCTTCTATTTCTTCACAGAAACTTCTCCACGAGATGCGTTTGGCTTTTCTGATGGAGCATTTAAACTCCTCCAGTTTGAGTTTATAGGAAGACCGGTCATAAGATTCTGAAGACCGATTGAAGGACTTCCTACCTTCCTTCCGCAGCTCAGCAATGTCACTTTTCCACCGGGGGTGCTTATATTTCCCTCTAGGCTTTGTTGGACTACATGCAGATATTGCTGCTTCATTGAAGGCAAATGTAAGGGTCCCAAGGGCTTCATCCAGACCACCTTTATCTTCAATCTTTGGAGGTCCACCTTCTAGTGTAGACTCGAATACTGATTGGTATTTGACCCAATACATCCTCCGTTTGTTGATGAAGGTTGGATTTTTCAGAGGGTCAAAAGCCACATCGAACAATATATATAAATGAACAGAGAACGAGCACTCTTGTGATACATACCATCCTTTGATAGCGTGATACAAGTGCTCGTTCGTTAGAGTGATATCCAAAACTTCCCTACGGCTTGCCGTAATGAAAGTAGGATCCTCACCTAAGTTTACTAGGGCTAAGTCATGCATTAAAATAAATTCGAAGAGTGACTCACCCTTTTTGTTCGTATCGGTGCTTCCCCAAATGCGGTGATGGGCATTGGCGTCCGCCCCGATGATTAGATGGATGCTCCGTGCAGTGGCTTCTTTGATGATCCTCTGCAGGTTGATGGGAGGTGGCAGAACATCGTGTGCCATACAGCAGGAGACAGCCCAAAGTGGTTTGGACTGCCTTTCCACTGCTATGGCAACGGTGTCTTGATCACTGAAATTATACATGGTTAGAAACTTCAAGCCTTCCTTTATGATTATACAAGCTCTCGGTTTACCTGCTATACTGAGGGATACTGTATTGTATCCCTTCATGTTGAGCCCGCAAACCCGGTTTCCTACAACCCAGTTTCTGACTTGCAAGACTTTAAAATTTTTGAATGTTTTTAAATAAATCTAGATTGCAATATTATAATGCGAAATCTACTTAATCGATTTTGATGACAATTTGTGTGCTGTTATATTGTATTGTAAAAAAATTCTAGGCAAATTATGAAGGTCCTAAGTGCATTCTAACTAATCACAAAAAAAAATTAAATAAAAAAACGGTTTTTTCCCTTTTATATTTATTGCTGTTTGCGGCAATAGTAAATTTTTTTTAAAATTTCAAACCAATCATATCTTATAGAAAATTTCCTGTAAAATGCATCGTTTTAAAGTTAGAAGTGAGGAGAGTAGGAAAAAGACGGGTTTTTTTATAATTTTTAAGCATTTTGATTTATTTATTAATGTTTCCGAGTTTTTTAAGAGAGAGGATAAGTTTTATATTTCGCTATACAAGTTATTTCACAACTATTTATGCAAAAATCAGTGTGCTCCTTTTCAACAGCCAAATGCAATCGTTTTCTACAGATCCGCTCTGATCTAATTACAGTTATAATGATTTTCGTTTGATTCCCATTTACATTATTTAGACATATGAAAAATTCCTTTGAACCTTTGAACCATACCGTTTGATCTTGCTTTCTACATCTAACAACAAACATATGTATTTCAAATTTGTAAATTTTAATTTACAATCAATTCAAACAATAACTTAACTTCACAGCTCTTGTTTCATTCTTTCAAATTTTAAGCTTCAAAACAGACAAAACGCACTAATTTCTCGTGATATTCGTTGCGTCGCAAAGCAATATTATGTAACTGGAAGTACTGCAAGATTATTTGTAATCTCCAGGATTAGTTATTCTTGTCATTTTTGATTTGTATCCAATTTCACACCTTTTTGATGCTTGTAACTCACAAAAAGGGGTCAATTTAATGAGATTAAATTCTTTAACATTTTCACACCCAGAGTAATTAAAATAAAGCCGCTCAACGTCCAGTTAATATCATATTCACTTCTCGTCTGTACACAGACTTCTTGCAGTATTTGGAAACGCTGGACATTAGCCATTGTCCGTAAATAAAGAGGTATCCGATTTCATCTAAGATAACGCATATACAAAATGGAATCAAGTAGAATACAATTCGAATTTGAATCCTCTTAGCATTTTATTGGAGTCGAATGTCTGCAGCAAATTACATCACAAATGGATGCTACCGTGTTTGATTTCCTTCCGCGTAAGTAACTATATAATTCACACATTAGCGTTCGTACGTGCCTTTTTTGACGAAAATGACTGACTACCAAATTACTCGCCGCTATAAAAACATAATTATAGCAGGAAGCATGGAACTATTTTATGCCGGTCTGCATCTTTTAATAATACCGGCGGCGGCTCACCGTTCGTCCTTGATTCGCGTCGTTGATTTCCATTCACACCTTGCCCAACATTTTCACAAAGTTATGGTTCAGTGATGATATTTGTTTATGAAAAATCAATGTTAGAGCTACTGGTCTATTTGGATATCCTGTCATTTCAATCGGAAGGCAGTCGTTGCAATCATACCCTGTCGGAGTGTTTTCTTTTTAAAAAGAGTAAAATTTGGAGGACTGGGGTGAGTTAATTTTTATCTTCAATTACTAGTAGTTAAGGAGTGGTACAAGTTTACGGAAGTAGTGAGAGTCATTAAATTTTTTTCGGCTGTTACGAATTGCACATTCAAGTTCAATACGTGATTTTTTATTCACCTTTCATGTAAGCTCTTTGGATTCGAAAAAAAATTGAAATAAACAGTAATAGTAAAGTATGAGCAAATAGTAATATTATTCCAAGCATACGTTCAATATTCGTAGGTGCAAACTACAGACAGACAACAATAACGATTGGCTTTAAAAAAAATTGGGATTGAAGTTTTTGATCCAGATTGTATTATATCCTAGTCTAAGTCTTTGTTTATTTTTCAAACAGTGAAATTTAAAACCTGTGCTTAAGATTTGGAGTAGATCTTTTGACAAAGAAATTGTTTCAAAATTATACGTGCTATTTTTCTGTGATTTTCACATAGTCAAAAATTGCTAAAATTCTAGAAATAAATCATAATTTAAACTTTCCTTTGATTTTCAGGGATTCAGGATTATATTTATAAACACTTGTTCCGTCGCATGAATGGTTTTAGATAATTTTTACTTGTTTCGTCCAACTATCTGTGTAATTGAATACATAAAGCATATTGCAAAACATTTCACTTTTCTGAGGTATTTTTTTATGTACGGATTGCGGTATTTGGATTTTTATTCGGTTCCAAAAGTAATACTTCCTTAGTTCTTTAGTTTTATCTCAAAACGTTATAATGCCTTGAAAAATACAAAAGCTCTAGAGAAACACGAATTTTTCTTTTCCTGTACTATGTTTTCGACACTTTTTGTACATACATATTTTTCTATAAATTAAGGTAGTATTGCTGTTCTATCGTCGCGTTCAATCTATTCAATTATGCTAGTCATAGTTAAGTTTCTGTCGAAAAAGAGCCGACATGAAATTTATACATATTCGCTGTATTTTTCCTCCTTAATTTAATCCTCAAGTCAAGTGAAGCTCACAACCAATGAATGAGGACGCAGAATAAACATTCTGATCCATTGATTTTTTTATATTTTTTGACACTAAAATCTGCTCTGAAAAGATATTGTGAAACCAGGATCTCCTCATCAAAATAAGTTGAATTTCTTCAATTTTTGAACCCTCCTCAGAAGAAAAGGTGAACTGTCCATCATGCACATTTCAAATTCATGCTTAAAAGCAATAATTTCAAATATTGAACTCATCATTAGCCTGGATCTGGTCAAGTCAGCGGCTCTGTTAAACATAACAATTCAGAGCAACTTAACAGTCGTCTACCGATTGCCGCCCCACTCATCCGTTCACTTAAGATACAAGATACCTTACAAAAAGATAGGCGTCAACGATTATTTCAAAATGCGTGTTGAGAGACATCCAGCCACTTGTTTCAAAAGGAAGCAATCAAAATTTCGGAATCGCCGAACATCTCCTTAGACTGTCTTCCTTTCGGGAAGACTTTTTACAATTAGAAGTGGGCTTTCCCAACGTCGTCGTTCCAAGTCCGACTTTCATACTAGCGGTAGAAAGTTGAGATACATAGGTCCACTATGACTGCATATGAACAAAGCACCAAAGATAGACGAGTGCGATAAGTGAATTAGCTGAATCTTCTCTTCGGATCGAATCAGATGATTCAGCACAAAACCAGACTATGTGGGTTAGGCGGTTTTGAATCAATCTACCTCGGTTTGAATTTAGTAGAATCGATGAGGGTTGAACTGTTTGAAATTTTTTGGAAGAATATCTGCATACGTCTCGTACACCCTAAATCAGCGCGTTATAAGAATCTACATTGTAAAAATAAATTCGTATCAACTGAATAAACTTCGGTATACATCTAGGTGCACACATTTTTCGTTTAAAGTTCATAATCACATCTTAGTACAGTCAAAGCGTCCGAATTTTGACGTAAACCGTGCATTTTGGGTAGGCAAAAAAAATTTTTATTGCAATACGTGGGCAATAGTATAGATAGCTTAAATTCAAATTTCGGGGCTCGCAGCTCCTGTCTTTTGGGCTCCATCTTCAAAACAAAAGAAGTTGGTGCCCCCTCATATCTCCGAAAGCATGGCTCCCACAAGAAAGTTGTGTATGACAAACTTGCGTAGAATAAAATGTTGAGCAAGTCGTTCATACATCACTTTTACGTTGGGTTCATAATAAAAAAAGTTACAAGCCAAAAACCACACACAAAAAGGGGGGAAAATCTTTCGAGCGCCACAACTTTTTAACTTCCCAGTATATGGGAAGTTCTTGTAATCGACTCGAAAATCGAAATTGAAATTTTCAACATATCTTTACGTTTTGCGGTCTTACGAGTATATTTTAAGTGTTTTTAGAAAGAAGTATGCATGTGTGTGTGTATGTGTGTGTGTATGTACGTACGTACGTCCGTACGTACGTGTGTGCGTTCGTGGACAGTTTTTTCAAAGAGCGTAACTCACGTAAACAAAGTCGTATCGACTTCGTTAAGGTGTCAATCGAAGCGTCTTTGCAATCTTAAGAGCTGATTAGTTTTTGGAAAACTTCGGTCGGGGGGGTTTGCTGTTTTGCCCGTTTGAAGGTCATTTCTGTCATGCGTTATATCTCGCGAACCAAACATACGATTTCCTTGATCAAGGAGTCAATCGACGCGTATTAACATTTATGTGATTCTATCAAGTTTTAAAAAAATTCGTTGGAGGTGTTTTTTAATTTTTTAAAAAAAAGTGCAAAAAATTGTGTTTTTTTTTCAAAAACAATAAATTTTTAACCTTATTGTCAAGTTCAAGTAATCAAAATTTATATAATTTACATACTCCAATCAGTTTTTATAAAAATGTCATCAAAATTTTTACTAATGATTACAAAAAAAGTCAAATAAAAAATAAAAAAATCATTAACAGTCATCATGCTCTTCAACGTCATTTCTGTCATGCGTTATATCTCGCGAATCAAACATAGGATTTGCATCGTTTAGGTGTCATTGTACGCGTATTAATATTTTTGTAAATCTGTCGCATTTTTGAAAAAATCTGTGCAGCCGTTTTTTCATTTAAGAAAAAAAACTGCAAAAAATTAGGTTTTTTTCATAAACAATAAATTTTTAAGCTGATTTGCGAAAAATAGTAATCAATCTTTATAAAATTTATATATTTCAAACAATGTTTGTAAAAACACCATCAAAACTTTACCCCATGATTACGTGAAAAATTAAATTAAAAATAAAAAATCATTAAAACTCATCAAGATTTTCAAGGTCATTTTTATCATTCACTATATCTCACGAACCAGATATAATATTTAGATCACTAAGGTGCCAGTTGACGTGTATTAACATTTATGTGAAGTTTTCAACAATATAAAAATTCATTTCTGCCGCTTTTTTAATTTAATAGAAGAAAATGCGAAAAATTATGGTTTTTTTTATAAAAAATATTTTTTAACCTGATTTGCACCGCACAGTGATACCAGCTTATAAAATTTATTCATTCTCATTAGTTTTTGAAGAGACACTGGCAAAATTTTCTTCCATGATAATGAAAAAAACTAAATTAAAAATAAAAAAATCATTCAAAGTTACCATGTAAAGAGGGTTCATACGAATGCTATTACTTTATATCCTTTATTCTAAAAAAAATGTTGTAAATTCAATCAAAATTTAAAAATATTTGCATAATTGAGCAGCTTTTTAATAGTTTTTATAGTCTTTTAATTAAAAAAAACTGCTTGAATTTTGAAAACCAACAAAAATTTTCAAGATCAAAAAGGCCCCCACCAATTGATCCGCGTGAATATTCATCGACCAAAAACATTACGTAATCAATGGACCCTCCCGTAGACGATATGATTCATATTAACTCATTCCTGTTACTGCTATGAATACCTCTCATTGTTGTAATGTTGTTGATGTTTATGGAGATATTACTGGGAAGTTGACCGTGTGGACCTCAAGGGTCGCACCTCGCGGCTTGTTTAATTTCACTTTTAATGCGAAACACGTTGGAATACTTTTCTAAGATAATTTTGCCACAAATCGTTTGCGGTATTGATTGTTCCAATCACTGCACATTAACGGAAGTTATTCCATCCGAAAGGAGAGGAAGTCGTGTGAAAAACCCGTTTTTAGGCCAAATAATCGACTTTTGATGGCAAATCCCCGTTGCGAAACTCGCGGAGCATTTTAGTAGGCAAGCAAATTTTTGATGCAATGTGTGGTATGTGGACGTTGAAAACGGGGGTCATTTTTCGCACGCCACATCTTCTTGCTTTCCCCTATCACCGCGAAATTCGTTCGGAAATAACTTTTAGACAGTTTTATCACTAAACGTTTGCGGTATTGCTTGTTTCGATCACTGTACCATGTCGGGAGTTATTGTGTCCCAAAGGGGACAAGTCATAGGAAAAAACCATTTTAACACCTTACACACACATTTAATAACTCCCGACATGGTACAGTGATCGAAACAAGCAATACCGCAAACGTTTAGTGATAAAACTGTCTAAAGCTATTTCCGAACGAATTTCGCGGTAATAGCTGAAACCAAGAAGATGTAGCTCGCGAAAAATGACCCCCGTTTTCAACGTCGTTTTTGGCGTGTAACTCTTTTAATATTGACAGCACGTGGAAATGATGTATCCACAACTTACTGCAAATTGAATTTTACACAAGTTTGTCATATTCAATTTTTTGTGGAAGCAAGGCTTTTCCAAGATATGGGGCCGTCTCACTTTTTTTTCTTCTCAAGATGGCGGCAAGGGGATTGGAACTGCAACCCCAGAAACTTAAATTTAAACTCACATAAAGGCATACTACTCATTGCAATTAAAATTTTCTACCCAATAAAATGCTCCGTGAGTTTTGCAATGGGGGGTTTGCCATCGGAAGCCGATTATTTGGTCTAAAATTCGTTTTTCACGTGAGTTTTTCCCCTTAGGAATGTAATAGGACCCGCCAGTGTACAGCGATCAAAACAATCAATAACGCAAACGACTTGCAACAAAATTTCCTTAACCCGCGAATGGTGACGCATATGTCTGTGAGACCGGTTTCGTAGAAATATATGTGTATGAAAATAACATATTTTTTTAGTGTTGCAGGGGAATTTTATTATTATTAATAAACGTGATGTGATGTAATATGTTTTTGTGTTTTATTATACTTTAACCTTGTATTTTTTAAGTTCAATTTGCTACATTTACACAAATTGTGTTATTTTGGATTGATCTTCACTCGAAAATTTCGGTCTCTGAGACCGACGTCACCAACTATGTAAGATAATTTTGCGTCACCACTGGCGGGTTAAAGTTATTCTCGATGTGTTTTGGGGTTAAAGTGAAAACAATGGACTTGTGGTGCTCGA
The DNA here is from genome assembly GCA_963942545.1 of Oxycera nigricornis. NCBI lineage: Eukaryota > Metazoa > Arthropoda > Insecta > Diptera > Stratiomyidae > Oxycera > Oxycera nigricornis. Next base: position 27,456,672 of record OZ012662.1, on the reverse strand, counting down.
AAGATGTCCCCCCCTTTTTGAATGTCGTTTTAGGTCTATAACTTTTTAATTATTAATGCCACGAGAAAGTGATGTATGAACGACTTGCTAAAAATTTAATTCTACGCAAGTTTGCCATACTCAACTTTCTTGTGTGGGCCATGGTTCCGGAGATATAGGGATGCCCCACTTTTTGTTTGTTTTTAAGATGGATTCCAAAGGACAGAAGCTGCGACCCCGGAAACTTGAACTTAAGCTATCTATACTATTGCCCACGTATTGTATTAACAAAAATTCTGCCTTCCCAAAATGCACGGTTGGTATAGATTTCAACTGCTAGGTTTTTTTTACCGAGATCATATATGGCAGCATTTTGGTTTGCTGGTTAGTTTATGGTTGAATTTACTACTAAATTTGTCATGTCTACTTTAATTTATTTTTCATTTTATTAGTTTAACTTATTTTCATTTGTCGTGATGAAGATTTAAAATCGCAATTACAATTCCGTCACAAACATTAGAACATTGTGACTTAACGCGTGCGTCCACTATGCCAGAAAAAACTGACTACATCAAAGGAAAGCAAAACTATAAATATCTTTATTATGTAATATCATACGCAGTCTATTTAGGATTCGTATGTACGCTATCCTTTGCTTTTCGTGATAAAATTCGTTCATAGTATTTGAGCATAAATTTCGTATGATTTCAGTGTATTAAATTTATCTTCAAATTTGTCAAATTTGTATGCATTGCTTTCATTTCGTTCAGTTTTATTAAATCCAAAACAAAAATTGTCTCCAAGAGCCACCTAGCATTTTGCGTATTAGAATTTACACAAAAATGTGAATGTGAATGATTTGCAGAAATAAAAACTCATTCAAAACATTGTTTTTAATAGTTTTATCCTTCGTTCAAAGAAAAAATCGATTGTATCGGTTTAGACCGGAACACCCCTGAATTTTTTCCTAAAAAAATACCCTCCGACAACCACATTTCGAGATCTCGAATTCAAGCACCTAATTCATATCTTAATCGTCGAAAAAGTGTTTAGATATCTGCAACAGTCATCTCGTCTCCAGTTCTTCAGTGTTGCGGACATGGTCTAAGTGTTTGGACTGAACCACACTCTTTAGATGCCTAATTTGTGGCACCCTGGGAGTATTGTTTGGACAACAATTCCGCCCGAAATTATAACCCTGGCCGCGGACCTGATCATACATACGAATACAACCCCCGTTCCCCTTCAAAAAAGAAAAAAATGTTATTGGTGAATGGTAAAGATGAAGAGGCGCTTGCACTTAACTTAAGTGCATGTAACCATTGATTTTGAAAATAGACGTAATCTTCGATGGTCCATAGAAACTATTTCGATAATTGTAGCAATCGCGAGTTGAATTGAAATGGAGACCGCAACTATGTGGATCGGAAAGAAGATTAAGTTTTGTGAGAAATTCTTTCATCTGATGGCGCCCAATTTTGAATGGCTGTGAAAGTTGGATGGGAACTTTTAAGTAGGCTGTGCAATTGAGTGGATGTGAATGAAACTGGGATAAATTGCGATTCCCATGAGAATTTAAGGAGTATACTTGAGTATAAAATGTATTCATGACTTGATTTTTGCGTTGATTTTTTTAAAATTTGAACCGCAATCAGCATCAAAGCTATTGCCTGTTGGTGAAACCAAATTGTTTATAGACAAGACAAGTTTTTAGAATAAAGAAATCTACTTCATAAAATCAAGTTCGTTATGCCTCTTATCAATGCTATTTAGACGGCCATGCTTTCAGGATAAGGAAGTTCAGTTGAATTAAGTTCAAAGTGGAACACGTGCACGAGTACGGAGAACTATTAAAACCTCTAATTTATAGAAGATAAGGCTCGATGCCACACTCTATTTTATTCAACATAATTCACACTACCATATGGAACGGTCGATGCAGGCTTTTAGCGCAATTATATCCCAAGTGTAAATGGAATAAAAGCCTGCATCCTACAACGAGCATGCACTCAGCGCACTATACAACCTTAATTAATAGAAAGGTGACATAAATTTCCATTTACGCATAAACATCAATCCGAAAAGCATTTATGGCTGCTCGATAAGTGTATGGATATTGCAAATGCCCAAGTCAATGTGATTCCTTCCATTTTCCCGAAATCACTTTAAAATCTTTCTAAATTTAGAGACCGAAACGATTGTGCCGATGTTCCAGAATAAAATCCAAAGGCCACGCAACATCACCTCTTTAAATGGAACAAATGCTCCTCTCGAAATAATATTTCAATTTTTAGTCTGCCATGCATGTAGGCTCACATGTATGCATGTTTCTCTGATTGACGCCACACGCATTCACTGGTTTTTAATCAAAATGGAAAATTCTTCATTGGAAAAAAATGATATTGATGAGCGCTGAAATGGAAATGTCTGTTCAATGTCATCGAACAAATGGCTTCGAATCGGCTTAATGCATTTCAACGTGAAGCTGGTTTTATCGATGCTTCCAAAAGGCCATGGTGGATTGTTTTTGAGTTTTGCAGGACTTAAATTATGAAACAGTGTTTTTGATGGAACGAATACAATGGGTAGATATGATTTGAAAGATACTTTAGTCTCGGAACATTCAAAGCTGAAATCCTTTTATATTTTTTATTGAATCCTTTATGAAAAATATATGTTTTAATCGTCACCATTTATTTAAAACTCTATTTTGTAGCAATTACTATTAATTGTTTTAGAGCCAACCTTTTTTGATTTCACCATCGAAACTCCGCTCATAATTTTATGGTTCTCCAAAACCACTAAGCTACCATCAATGAATCTCCTTTCACGTTATTCTTTCTTCCAAGTGGCGACAATTTTGTTTGTTTTGGATACGTCAACAAAGTTCGAGGACAGTAGTTTACCTTTTTTTATAGTCGGGAATCAATCTTCCTCCCGTGAAAGGACACCGATTGCCAAAAAGAGTCAACACGAGTCAACACAAAAACGACTGAACGATGCTTGACATGGTCACTAAGCCAACATGCAAACAACATCAATCCATCCTGAATCAACGGAGCTAAGATGCATCTATGTATGTACGTCGTCTTTTCGCTCCATAACGGACATTTTTTCGGAAGACTCAAATTTCTTTTGTCCCAACAATGTTCCGTCAACGTTTGCAAACAATATTGAAAAGAATGAGAAGATGGAAGAAATTGGAATGAAAAGGTCGCCGCCATTGTGTAAATTTTATTGAATGTATTGTGGTGGAGTTTACTTAATATTATTGGTGTGGTATCAAAAAAATTTGAATGTTTGTGATCGCGGCAGAGTTTGTTAGCCTTTCCAAATAACGAATTAACTCAATTAATAATGAAGATTTTCGTTTAGACCAATTAACCGAAAAGTAAAACATGGTGGAATCCATCTCATTTCCAAGCAAATTCATTCATTTATACACAATCAAAACTAACGAATTCAATGCTATAATTTACCTTTGAAATATCTAAATAGCTCTTTATTTTGGAAACTACGCACACTTTGAAAATTATTCGAATTAAAATTGGCTCAAGCTAAATAGAGATTGCTAATTAGCATTGTCGCTTTCGGGAATCAGTATTCGAAGGAGAACAATGCTCAATATTCGTTGGTAGTAGATTGCGCAGTGGACTTTCAGCAGGACGACGAAAATTTTGGCACCCGAAATAGAACCAGCCGAAAGGTAGTAAGTTCAGTAATTTAAGGTACTAGTCCACTTTATAAATTTCAAGAATGATATTTTTTTGCATTTTTCAACTCCTTGGAACTTCAAAAAAAACCTCTAGAAAAAGCTTCTCGAAATTCGAAAGTTTAATATATAAATGGTGACTTTGAGTGTTAGTGTGTGTGCATTTTCGGCTCTTTTTAGGTGTCCGATCAGCTGTCGGCCGCGTAGCGTCTCTTTCATTCCCCTTCGCTTAAATACCGGTTTTTCTTACACACATTATATTTGTGTTCAGTGTTTTTTTAGACTTTCAAATATCAATTGCGTGTTTTTGAAAAATGTCTAATTTTTTATTTTTCACAAAATGTTTGTCAGCGAAATGGAACAAAAACTTTAAACACGTTTTACGCAAAACAACGTTTTTTAACATGTCAGACAGATAAACTCCGGATCTACCGGATCGATTTTCAAAAACTTTGATGTGTTTTATTTGTTAAAGATTATTTCACCGTAATCCACCAGAATTTGAGCAAAAATTGAAGAAGAAAATTGGCGTTAAAAACTACGATAAAGATCAATTTTTGACATTTTTTTCACAAGTCCGCCATTTTTTTAACTGATTTTTTTGTAAACGGTAGAGGTACAGTGTAAGAGACCTTGCTTTTTGCAGTACCTTTTAAATTTTTTGTTTCAGATCTACCAATCCATAGATTGTTTATCCGCCGTGGAGTAACGAATATTTCAGAAAAAAAAATGAAAGTTATATTTTTTTATTACTCAAATATGGAACAATAATATAAAATGTAATGCCAATATATAATAAAGTTTTTGAGAAACAAATGCTTGAAAAATGGTATTTTTCGCCTTCTAAAGTGGACTGGTACCTTAATTAAATTCCGTAAAGCTTATTTAACGGTTTTCTGTGGTATCAAGCTGATTTGTGTAAGCAGTGTGTTTTAAAATATTACGTTCTTTTGCTTTTCCGCGAAATCTTCCCTTCTAATCGCAGGTTACACCGGAATCCTGTTACAGGTGGTTGCGTATCGGCGCACTTCAATTTCCCCTTTCGGAAGCTGTCTTTAAGCAGTCCTGGCGCAGAAAAGGGTGGTTCCCTTATAATTTTCATCCACAAGCATCTCTTTTCGCGTAAAGGTCGGATAGGATTGCTCAACCGTTGCCATGGTCAGTTTTGGACTCAAAAAGTGAGCCTAACAAAAACGCAAAGCAATGAAGCTTAAACCTTAACCCTAATTCAAACGAATTCAAACTTATCATATTTTTGGCAGAAATCCATCATTTATAAATAACTAACAGCAATGTGTCATAATCAATTTTCGCACAACCGAAAATGTACTTCAGTGGGAAAACATACCTACATTTGATGTGGGCAACTTCAATTTTGCGAGAACTCCTGGCGATAGATTTTTATAAAATGAAAATAATATGTTTGATTGAAGGAACGAAGCTTCATAAACTATGTTCACCTATTTACATTATGTGGAATATACACCAATAATTTTTTGGTTGAATTTCTATTATTACTCATAAAACAATATCAAACCACTGTTAATTTCATCAAAGAAAACCAATAGAACAGCAAACACAGTAAACAGACAACGGGTGAAATTTAAAGAAATGAAAATTTCCTGCGGCCAACGAGGCTAACGCTGAACTCATAATCCTGTCTGCATTACTAGATAACATTGCCAAAGCTGAAAGACTTTACGGACGTATGTATATCCTTAATCATGTTTTTTAGCTAGCTTTCAAACATAACTATCAGTTAAGGTCATAGCGGGAGGAAAATAACTTTGATTAGATAGATATAGATAGTTAGATATAATAGCGTTTTAATTTTATAACTCTACAGGGCAATCGGTGAATATTTTGGCAGTGTACAGTCTTTGTGATTTGAAAACGCACACAGATATTATCAGAAATATGGATAGCTTCAATATAAAATCATGATGGTGTTTGAATGTATTAATTTTCAAAGATTTCATCAAGATCAAATTTCGAAGCATTCAAAAAATTATCACGACCTGAAATCACTAGACTCGGCAACTTCTCACAGTTGGTTGGGATTTTCCTACTTACCGAAAAGCAAAAAGAATCGCTATTGTGATTTTTCTTTAGTAAAGTGAATTTTAAAAAAACATCTATATTCAACCCCGTAGCATTCAAAGCACTACTTTAGATACTGCGCATCCTGAGCTTCTTTTGAGGGTGAAATAGCGACGATTCAAGCAAGAAGCAGGAGTATTTAACACCGACTTCTGTAGTGGCAGTGTAGTCCAGTCAATAGGGAGTTCGACCGTGCATTTTGGGTAGGCAGAATTTTTTTTAATGCAATGCGTGGGCAATGGTATAGAAAGCTTAAGTTCAAGTTTCTGGGGTCGCAGCTTCTGTCCTTTGGGCTCCATCTTCAAAACAAAAGAAGTTGGGGCGCCCTCATATCGCCGAAACCATGGCTCCCACAAGAAAGTTGTGTATGGCAAACTTGCGTAGAATAAAATGTTTAGCAAGTCGTTCATACATTACTTTTACGTTGGGTCAATATAAAAAAAGTTACAAGCCAAAAAACACACACAAAAAGGGGGGAACATCTTTCGGGCGCCACAACTTTTTTAATTTCACGTTTAACGCGAAACACGTTGAGATACTATTCCAAGATAATTTTGTCACAAATCGTTTGCGGTATTGATTGTTGCAATCACTGCATATTAACGGGAGTTATTCTACCCCAAAGAAGAGAAAGTCGCGTGAAAAACTCGTTTTTAGGCCAAATAATCGGATTTTGATGGCAAACCCCCGTTGCGAAACTCGCGGAACATTTTGGTAGGCAAGCAAATTTTCGGTGCAATGTGCGGTATGCCTTACTGGCAGCTTAAATCCAAGTTTCTGGGGTCGCAGCCCCAACCCTCTGCGCTCCATCTTGTAAACAAACAAAAAGTGGGGCACCCCTATATCTCCGGAACCATGACCCCCACAAGAAAAACTTACGTAGAATTAACTTTTTAGCAAGTCGTCCATACATCAATTTCACTTGGCATCTATAATTAAAAAGTTATAGGCCTAAAACAACATCCAAAAAGGGGGGGACATCTTTCGAGCACCACAAATATATTGTTTTCACTTTAACCCCAAAACACATAGAGAATAACTTTAAGGCAATTTTGTCGCAAGTCGTTTGCGGTATTGATCGTTTTGATCGCTGTACACTGGCGGGAGCTATTGCATCCCAAAGGGGGGAAACTCACGTGAAAAACGCATTTTAAGGCCAAATAATCAGATTCCGATGGCAAACCCCCCATCGCAAAATTCACGGAGCAATTTAGTGGGCAGAAAATTTTTAATTGCAAAAGGTAGTATGTCTTTATGTGAGCTTAAATTTAAGTTTCTGGGGTCGCAACTCACATCCCCTTGACGCCATCTTGAGAACAAAAAAAAGTGGGGCGGCCCCATATCTTGGAAAGCACTGCCCCCACAAAAAAGTTTAATATGACAAACTTGTGTAAAATTCAATTTGCAGTAAGATGTGTCAATATTAAAAGAGTTACACGCCAAAAACGACGTTGAAAAGGGGGGATCATTTTTCGCGCGCCACAACTTCTAAGTTTCCACTATTACGGTGAAATTCGTCCGAAAATAACTTTTAGGCAGTTTTATCACCAAACGTTTGCTGTTTTGCTTGGTTCGATCACTGTACAATGTCGGGTGTTATTGTGTCCCAAAGGGGGCAAGTCATAGGAAAAACCATTCTAACACCTGTTTATCTGGTCCTAAGATGCTTTTTTCCTAAGGCTTGTCCCCCTTCGAGACACAATAACACCCGACACAACTTTCTTGTGGGAGCCATGGTTTCGGAGATATGAGGGCGCCCCAACTTCTTTTGTTTTGAAGATGGAGCCCAAAGGACAAGAGCTGCGACCCCAGAAACTTGAACTTAAGCTTTCTATACCATTGCCCACGCATTGCATTAAAAAAATTCTGCCTACCCAAAATGCACGGTTTACCTCAAAATTCGGACACTTTGACTGTACTAAAATATATTTTACCACTTGGGAAAGTTCGCCTGCATGATTGAAGACGATTTTTCTAATTTTAATTTAAAACTTCAAAATATTAATTGAGTTCTAGGTTTAGTTACTATTTTATTTTATGGTGATTTTAAGTTTATACTATGTACGTACTTCAAGATTCAACTATTTCTACTATTTTAGCACGAAACCAACAAATATTTACCTTTTAATAGCGAAAGTCTTACCTCTTACCTTCTCGCGAAGAAGAATATCAATCCAACACCTCCTCATCTCATTTTTATTCCTTATGCTACGTTAAATTTGAAAGACGAACAATTTTTAACAATCAACCCCACATTTATATTACAATAATGAATAGAAAGCAAGGAAAATTGTCATTTTTAATTTACATTCTTTAGATTGAGTCGCGTACACAAATTTCACGTTTGATGTCGCCCGAATAAAGGACCACAATTTCCGCTCGTTTTTTTTCACTTCGATCTCCGCACAAAATCGCATATAGTAGGAAATTTTAATCCCGCCATATGGATGTTAATTTCTTTTTTTGCAAGGGGTTGTTGTATGATTGTCCTTGTCGTCATCGTACCCCCGTTCTCAGACTGTTGCTATTGTCCCACTTGAGTTCAGTTTGCAATCACCCGCCATGAATGAGGAATGACGGCTAACATGTGAATTTCAGTTTGGAGTTTGGTCCTGGTGACTTGTGACAATTCGAACGATTCTTTCGTTTTGGCGTTTCTGTAAATCGAACAATGATTGTGCAAGGAAGCAAGCAAACGAATGCATGAATGAGTTTGGTGAAGTGCTTCAATAGTCCCTGACTTAAAGGACAGTGGAAGATATATCGTTGCAATCTTCATAAGGATTTTAGATGTTATTAAAAGATGATAGGAGCTATCATAAAATAGCTCCTATCATCTCTCAATGATAAAAAATATCAAACTTTGTCTGTTTGAAAACCTCTTTAAGGTTAGTGTTTGCCTCTAATCTTTAGCCTTAAATTTATTTAATTTCAAGGTATAGGATACACCGTAACAATTTAAGTAAAGCGCCAGCTTTTCCAAACCACATCCTGTGAATTTATTACGAAATCGTCTACTGTATCTGTAGGTGGGTTCTATCTAAATCCCGATCCTGTTGCAATAACAACCAACTCAAGGACGAAGCTCAACAATTAAAACTGAAGTCGAAAGAATATGCAACGTGGCATTCTGAATGTAAGTCGACGAGTATCTGCTGCGCAGTTTTCAGCGTAATATCACGCGAAAATTAAACACGAAATCGGAAATGACAAGCGAAAGATATTTCTAATTATCCCCGGGGACGCAGCGAACAGTCTGCTGATGTGGGTGCACTCGTCGCCACACCATCGTTTGATTTCGTAAGGGGTGGGAAACAGGTTCCAAGTCAATTGATTGCTTCAGGCGACAATTACCTAGTCCTGTTTGCAGTCGGGGTTGTTTTATTTTACGAATTGTTCATGTTGTTGAATAGTCTTTTGTTAAATTTTATCTAGAAAGGAAATGGGAAGTGAAAGGAGATAATAATCCATCGAAACAGATTCGAAATTTTGAAGTAATTGATTTTATACTAGTTTAGTACAGAAAGTTCGTTATAGTAGTTAACTTTGACGGCTTTTGTAGAGAAAATTTTCCAAGAAGGCATCCAAAACAAAGTGTTTTTATATATTCTTCTTTAATTTGATTAAACAAAGTTTTCTTCAAAACTATTTCAATGCTTGATTTTTCTATTTTTAGTTTTCCCAAAAATTAAAGTTGGATTTTCAATGATTGCTTCAGTTTTTTTTAGAAGTATGTTTAATTTGCCAGACTTAAATTAAAATAAAATTTTTCATTTTTCTTTAAAGAAGAATGAACAATTTGCTAATGTTTCAAGCTGTTTTGTTGTTTAAATTCAATTTTTTTTAAAAATGACTTGATAGTCAACAATACTTTCAATATAGTTGAGTTTCAATAATTTTTTTCAGAGATTAAATTCAGGGATTTAAATTCAGAAATTTTTAACAGTGATGCTTCTTAAACTATGAGATTAACCTACCTATAAGGAAATTATAAGTAAGTCTAGTAATTTGACAGGATTGAATAACAACGAACTTATACACCAGTCGCCTTTAAGAAGTCATGGACTGCAATTTTCATACTATCGGAACAAAAACGTGGACAATACTTTCAGCATAGACCGAAGTTTATGGTCTTAAACAATTAAGTAGGTAGCAATATCTAAGTCAATGTGTAACCAGCCGCGATAAAGAATGAATTAATGTTTAAACTGTTCGGACTCAATAAATAGATTTGGTTCTTTTGAATTTTTAACTTCTCAGTCCCCAGTGGGAAGGTATTGTAATGGGGCTGATTTTACGAATCGCCAATTTTGACATATCTCCACATTTTAAGGTCTCAAGATTCCAAAATCATCGTTTTAGAGAGATGTCTGTGTGTACGTATGTACGTATGTCCGTTGGAAATTATTTTTCGTATCGATTATTTCGAGATTTAAAGATCATATTGACATGATACATTCGACGCGTAATCACGTAACTTTAAACTGAATGAGTTTTCAGCAAAATCGGTTAAGCCGTCTTTTTATTGAGGATGAAAAAGTCGAAAAAAAGGCAAAAAAGTGCTTAATTTTGAAATTGTTGAAACGCTTTATTAATTTGCGCAGATCCCAAATACATTCATAGTAATATTTTTATTATTGTGTGTTTTAGCAGAATTTTGATCAATGTTGTTAAAACTGTTACTTAAAATAATCAAGAATAATTTCTAGAATTCAAAACTTATATTATCAGGTTTGGGAGAATGGAAGTTGTGACGCTGATGCAGTCAATAATTGTATATTGTTATAAATCATTAAATATTGTTAATAACAATCAAATATTAGTTTTAATTTGATATTGTAAATAAAAAGTCAATTATAATCATTTAGTAGCGATCAAACATTCTTAATAGCGAATGATTATTATTAATAATAATTAAATACCCTCAATAATGGTTATGAATTCCGAGTCAAGATGCAGGACGAGGAGGAAGACTAGGAGGTTTTCTCAAAAATGTTTCTTCTATTTTATCAAGCTGCTCTTTTTGGTATCTACAATTTTCGGAATTTCAGTTGGCAAAGCTGTGATAAATTGTTGTAAATTTTTACCAGCTTTTAAAGGTTGTTTTAGTTTATTTCTTTAAATGATTCGGGGTACTAATATAAAATTTTATTTTGATCTGCAGTCCAGTTCTTATTTCAAAATTGCTTGCAATTGAGTTTTAATTGCCGGAAAAATCTTAAAAGTTAAATTTTATCCCAGTTTATTTGCAAAACTGTACCTTTATCTCTGACCTTTTGCTGTTGACAAAATAAATGTATTAAAACAATTGTTGTAGGGAATTGCCAGTCCTATTGAAAATCCGCAGAAGTAAAGATTTATCAAGCATTATAGAGAGGTCGTACTCCCTCCCGGTGAAAACCCCAAAAATTGAGTTTGTCCGTGATTTTTGAAGTAACTCGCGCCATGCCGAACTAGTTCATAATTAAAACAAAAATGAAGCAAGCTTCCGAAATTATTATAAATAATTATAAGTCTCTTGTATTATTTTAAGGATGTTCCCACTAAATCACAAATGTTTTCAATTAGTTTGCAAATTTTAAAAATATCGAATGTCACGCTCTCTTTCGAATTATTGTCTAAATTCAGATATTGAATATTCACTTCCGGTCCGTTTGATATTTTTAAAAGTGAAAAAAAAAACATTTTCTTCATGATTCATAAAAAGTTTTGTGTAGTCTATTTTTTTCTGGAAACTTTACCTCTAAAAGCGCATGAATTTTAATTTATAAGCAAACATCTGAAAAAATAACCCATTTTTTCGTGATTTACAGTGCATCACTATTACGAGGGGGCAAAATTAAAATTCGAATTCACAAACTTCTCCCATATTTTTTTCTTGGATAGATATATTTTGTAAAGATGGAGATGAACTTGTATATGAAAGGCAAAATTTAAAAAAAAAACGCGCAAATGAGTTTACAAAATATTGGTGGTACTGAGAACAACACTGACAATATTTTGGTCTGTTGCCTACTAGAAGTCTCATTAGTATCTCTCTACCTTATTTGTAGCTGGGAAAACTCTTCACTTCATTTGTAAGATTAGTTGTGCCTGACGACAGAATGATGCACTTTTAATGTTAAACTTCTTTTCGAGCAACAAAGTAGAAACAATCCATTTATGTTAAGCTGAACTTTTTAAGAACTTATTCAAGCTAAATCTTTAAACACAGTTCCTGGAAATTGCCACGCCTGATGAAAACAATCAGACACCAAAAATACAACCTGTATACTAACACCATCAACATCATAAAAATGTTGACCAACATTGCATCAACTTGCATTGCCCATTTGATTTGCATCACCAAACAATATCTTAACATGTTCTTCAATCTTCAGTCATTTTGGCCTCGTCATCAAAAAGTCGGACAACTACAAAGCCTGTCATCGATGCATTTTGACCGTTGCAGCCTCGAAAATTGCATTCAACCGTAAAAATAAGATCTTAATTTCACAGCCAAGCTGTGACACGAAATTGACATAATGTGGCGTTAAAGTGATGCATCGCAACGAATTCATCATTATAGATGTAATGGCTAATGGTCGTCTTCTCCTCGTTCTGAAATAATAAAAGGTTACGCGCACCTCGCCTGAAAATTGTGTCGGGGTACAAAAGAATTTAAGGAAGACCTTTTCCAAAGATGATCTGATAAGATGAAAAAGATATCAAGAAAACGATGAGTGAAAGGCAGTAAGGCGGCCAATTGTACATTCACAACGGAATTTTCAAAAAGGATAATCCTTGAAAAGTAAAAAAAAGTACACATATGTATCTACATATATACAAAATGGATTGGCCACCGATAAGACATCCCGATTATGGACAAATTGGGGAATGCTATTTAGGGTCCTTATTCCTTGCGTTCCTTTGCATTCGTTCAAATTCTTTTTAGCATTTTTTTAGCTGCATCGTTCGTTCGTCGTAAAAGAAAGTTACTATCTTTGGTAGACGACTTTGAAATTTGAAACAATTTGCCATACACTTTATAATAGTTGAAACAGGAAGTAATTGCTATCAAAATTAATTAAATAAATTTGAATTTTATTCTAGTATACTCACATCAATGTATAAATAAAAGCCATCAACATATTAACTAATGCAGTAAAAAGTTTTTACAATGTTTGTGTTCAAGAAAATTGATATTTTTTAAATATTTCAAGCTAAAGAAAACTTGCAGGAAATGATTTTCAACGTTCAAACTAACGAAATATTCAAAACGCTCAACGCTTGAAACTTTGAAATTACAAGTTCAAAAGCAAAAGACAAATTTTCAAAATTCGGATCGTTTTGCGACCCCATTGAATTTTCCCATATTTTGAACTAACGATTATTTCAGATACTGCGACGGTAACTGAAACCCCAGACTTTTCTTAAAGTATGCGTGAAGAAAAATGCTTATTATCCAGCGGGTGTCCGCAAACATTATTTATGTCAGAAAAAAGGACCCAAACGTTCAAAACAGAATACTTTGTAATGTTTCTCTAAAATAAATAAATGTTGGCTTAATAAAAAAAAATTTCATAGGCACGAGTTATCAAAATTTTCTGCAGAATTTGCTTTTCAACCGAAGTATTTTAGTTAAGTTTAGTTTTTGATCAAGATTTTGGTCATTGAAATCGAATCTGAAGTGCATTTCACCAAAACTCATCATTGGTATTATAACATTTTCGGCTCAAATTATTTCATGCTGCATTTTTATTTTTACAATAAGCTTATTGCTCAATGGTTGACGACAAAGCTGATTTGTCACATCTTAATTTGATATCTATTTATTAACATACATTTCGGAAAAAAATTGCGCTTCTATGTTATTAAAGCTGCTGAAAACTGCAAGTCAGTTGCAGTTTATGTGTAGAAATTTTCATTAACATATAGAATTCTCATTTTTAACTTCCCAGTTCCCTATGGGAAGTTATTGTAATGGGGTCGATTTTGCGAATCCCAAATTTTGACATATCTCCACGTTTTAAGGTCACTAGAATCCAAATCCATCGTTTTTAGAGAGATGTCTGTGAGTGTGTATGTACGTATGTGCGGATGTGCGTATGTACGTATGTGCGTTCGGAATTATTTTTCGTCTCGATTACTTCGAGAACCAAAGATCGTATTGACTTGGGACTCAAACGACGCGTAATTACGTAACTTAGAACTGAATGACTTTTCAGCAAAATCGGTCAAGCCGTTTTTTATTTAGGATGAAAAAACTGAAAAAAACGACTAAAATTTGCTTATTTTTAAACTGTTGATACGGACGGTTAATTCGTGCAGATACCAAATACCTTCATATTAATATTGTTATTATTGTGCGTTTTAGCAAAATTGTGATTTGTAAAAAAATGTTATTTAAAAAAAATAAAGATTAATTTATAAAATTCCAAACTTATATTATCAGGTTTGGGTGAATGGGAGTAGAGACGCTAATGCAGTTAATAATTGGATATTGTTATAAATAATTTAATATTGTTAATAACAATCAAATAATATTAGTAATAATTGGATATTGTATATATAAAGTCAATTATAATTATTCAGTAACGGTCAAAAATTCTTAATAACGAATGATTATTGTAAATAATAATTAAATACCCTCAATAATAGTTGTGGATTCCGAGGCCGAGATGGAGAACGAGGTTGAGGACGAAAAGAAGGACAAGAAGGAAGAGGAGGACGAGTTTGCCGAGGCTTTGGTAGAGGATGACCAGGTGGTGGAGACGTCTTCCTATACCAAAGCTTTTATGGTTAGATAAAATATTGATAAAACTACGAAAGTAATTATATTAGTTTAGAATAATAATGTTTAATAATAGTAATCATTAATAATAGTAATTAATAATAAAAGCAAATTATAGCTTTTTATTCACCCCACTGGGAAGTTAGTCGTGTGGGCCTCAAGGGTCGCATTGAGACCACATTTTTTGAATAGTAATAAATATGATTTCATATACATACTGGAATGACTTGAATAGTACAAGATTATGTACTTTTGTTTTAAAATAGGATCTCTGCCTTCAACCATTTTCGCAACTAGTTGCTCACCTGATCAAAGCATAACCAATTTTCAACAAAAAAAAGCGAATGACCGAGACAAATGCATTTGCGTTAACATTGTCAATAGGAAAACTTTAAGTCAAAGGGAATATGCAGTCACTCCATACTAAATTTATTATAAGCTTAAATGAAATTGCCAATTTTAATTAATCGCGCGTAAAATAAAGTTCTCATTTTTTTTTATTCGAGCATAGTTTATTTTGTCAACTTGCATACCCTAGCAATTTTAGTATCATTCTTATTTTTTAATTGATTTGTGCAAAGACTATTACACTGCCGTGCAATGAAAAAGGACAAAAACGCTAAAATTTAAAATTTACACTTAGAGTATCTTCGAAAAAGAAAGTACGTTAAATACATATCAGTTTTGCTTATCACGACAGTATACCTCTGTTAAAATAAGCTTCTACTATTTTGTTCCAAGAAAACAGAGTCGCACGGTCTACAAAACTGGTCTCTTCTGGTTTGGAGATTACATGCCATATCGAACTAAACATGGGTGGCTAGCTTTAGTGACTCAAAGACTAGAGGTGCGGTGACTAACAGCAGGCCATCGTAGTTCTGCTTATATAGTCGTGGGTGGCTTCCTTAGCCTTCAAATCTCATTACATGAAATTCAATCTTAATATGCCCGAATTACATAACAACGACAAATCCAGAAGAATCAACAAAACCAAGTCAACATTCAAGGGTCATTCAATAAGTATCGAGAAAAATTGATGTAGGTCAAAAAAAATTATAATTCAATACGAGTAAAATAGATGTTCTACGATACATTTCGATACAGCGATTCGTTCGGGAGGTTAAATGCGAAGCATTTTTTGCAAAATCAGAGCTAGAAACAAACTGAAAATAACAAAAACTCAAGATCTTTTACCGATCATCCTGATTTCAGGATTCTGTTTATTGGCTCGAGCATTTTGTTATCAATTCGCAGTGATAAAAACTAACTCGAGAAAAAAACAGATTAACATCATTATCCGTTTCTTGTATATATGTATATAATATATGGACGGAGCCTCACTTGTGCATCATAGTTACCCAAATTTTAGTAAGCACAAGAAAACAAAATGTTTGTCCACCAAGGAACTAAGCAAAAGTTTCCTTAAACGTAGAGGGCTTTCGGCTGGTTCAGAAATAATGCTAGCGAAAACAACAAAAGTGATTTTTTAGGAGAAATGGAGAATGAACAGTAAATAATACTGAATCAAAAAAGGCACCTGCAATGGAAAAACATTGCCCTACAGCCAACCATTGGCTGAACCAAAAGTGCTACTTTAGACAAAAAAGTTGTTTTATTTCAAATAAAATTCATTTATTCATGGAAGTGCTTTTGTTCCCTTAATGCACTTTTCGCTTTCAAGAACACCGAACTCGCACCACTGTCCGTATGCTTACATATCCCGGCTACCCAAGTTTAAAAAAATTAATTGCGCGACACTAAACAATAGATGTCGCCACTGATATCTTTCTTGCACAGTATTGAGATTGACGCGCAAAGTTGAATTGTGAAAATTCAAATATTCCTTGTAGCAACCATTTCATTTTAAGGGATACATGATTAAAAAGATTTTCGTGGATTGGTTTGATTTAATATTCACGTGGATCAATCGGAGCGGGGACAGGTTACAAAGCCTTTTCTACGTTATTTGTTATTTTCATATCGATGAAAAGCGCTAGCATAAATGAATGCAGTTTTTGTTATACGACAACTGAAGAGATTTTGTCGCGTGGTGGCCATTTTGAATAGGTGCGGTCGAAAATGCTAGCACTTCGGCATAATCACTGAATTTGTATTTTTTCACGATTTTACATCGATGAAACTAATAATTATTTCTTATTTTCTGTTGATTTTGAGAAACATTGATTATGCAGCCAAAAATAGGTTCAATTGCATGTAAAAAGTAAAATATTTGTATTACAAATGATGAAGGAAGTAATTGAAATTTTACGAATACTAAAGAAGAAAACTTCTAAAAACTACAATTTTCTATTTGATGAAAACTTTTCAAAGCATATGATCTTAAAAAGTGTTGACTACAAAACATTTTACCACAATTGCAAATTTGATTTGATTCGTATTGGTTTTCAAAATTTAAGCAGTTTTTTTATTAAAGTTAAAACACGGTTCTGTGGCGACTATTAAAACTCTCCGCAAATTATGCTAATAATAATAAACTTTGATTGATTTTACAACAATGTCTTTAGAATAAGAGATTTAAGGTATACAAATTCGTATGAACCCTTTTTACATGCTGACTTTGAATGATTTTTTTGATTTTTAATTCAATTTGTTTTGAAATCATGAGAAAATATTTTGCTAGTCTCTACAGAAATTGATAAAAGTTTATAAATTTTATAAACATTTATTATCACGATGTTAATTTTATTAATTATTAATTTTTTTTTATGAAAAAACCCCCTAATTTTCAATATTTTTTTTATTAAATTAAAAAAATGGCTTTAAAGATTTTTTTAAATTTAAAAACATCATTAAAATGTTAATACGCGTTGATTGACTTCTTAATGATGCAAAGATTATATTTGGCTCTCGAGATATAATGAATGACATAAATGACCATGAAGGTCATGATGACTTTTAATGATTTTTTATTTTTCATTTATTTATTTTCGTAATCATGAAAAAAAAAATTTGGCGATTTTCTTACAATAACTGTTTGAAGTATATAAATTTTATAATTATTGATTACTGCAACTTGAAAATAAAGTTAAAAATTTGATGTTTTTGAAAAAAACTCCAATTTTTTGCATTTTTTTTCAAAAAATTAAAAAACCGCTCCAAAAATTTTTTAAAAAATTTGACAGAATCACTAAAATGTTAATACGCGTCGATTGACACCTTGATGAAGCAAATCGTACGTTTGGTTCGCGAGATATAGTGCATAACAGGTTTGACCTTCAAGGGGTGAAAACAGCAAACCCCCCGACCGAAGTGTCCCAAAAACTAATCAGCTTTTAAGATTGCAAAGACGCTTCGATTCACACGTTAACGAAGTTGATACAACTTCGTTTACGTGAGTTATGCTCGTAGAAAAACTGTCCACGAACGCACGTACGTGCGTACGTACGTACGTACATACACACACACACACATACATACTTCTTTCTAAAAACACTTAAAATATACTCGTAAGACCTCAAAACGTAAAGATATGTCGAAAATTTCAATTTCGATTTTCGAGGCGATTACAAGAACTTCCCATATACTGGGAAGTTAAAAATCGCGATCGCCACGAATCAATATGTGTGTAAATTATTGAAATGTTCATATTTATGCCTGCAAGATCAACCTACATTATCGATGCGTGCAGGTATCACCACTTCAATGCGATGAACACTTCCGCGAAAAATCAATCTAAGATTTTTTTGGTCGAAACCCACACTATTGTGAAGGAATCAAATAACTTTGTTATTTATTATTTATTATTTGTGACTTGATTTCTTTTTTTTACTAAGCATAAAAGTATGTCTCACTTGTAGATGTAATAAAAAGAAATCGACTTTTTTCAACCCTTTCTAGAGTTGTTCCTTATAGGTCTTGAAGGAAAAAGAAAAGAAAAACCTTTAAATATGTTTTATTTGAAATTTATACACATTTAGGATTTCAAGAGGTTGTAAAAACAATTTCAGCTAAAAACATTGAAAATTGTCAATTTTCCTGTAGTTTTCCTCGTCCAACTTTTTTTTGCGGTAGGCAGAATATTTCGGTGCAGGTTCATCTCAAATCAAAAATTCTCATATAGTTTATGCCCTTGGCTCGTGTTTGAACGAAGGAATTGAAAAAAAAGAAATTTAAAGTTTTGAAATGAGTTTGAATGAATTTTCGTCTCATATTTTTTAGCATTTTTCCGATTCTCATCGTTTTTAAAATATATTTTCCGTATAAAACAGAAACGAGTCGACCGAATGAAAATCCCTTCGTTCATGCACGAGTCAATACTATAAAGAGGAACTGTGCAAAGTTTCAGCAAAATCGGTCGATTTGTTCTCGAGGAATCGTGCCTACCGCACGGAAAAACAAAGTTTCGAGAAAACCGCGATTCAATGAATTGAAGTTATTTTTTAGCGACTTACATTGAGTGGTTGATTCCATGTCCATACAGTAATTCGTTTGCCTCATTCGCGATGTTCAGAGCATCCTTTTGATGTTGTGATGTTTGATGAAAAAGAAAGGAGCTGGATTTACGCGGGAGAACTGCGCTGCGTGCGTATAATACCCTAGGTAAAGCAAAGCGCACATACCGACCGCGCGGTATTCAAATCTCTATAACTCCAGTAATATAGCTCGAATTTACTTCAAATTCAGTGTGAATACTCTTGAAGTACTATACTTTTATATGGATTATTTTTTGCAAATACAAGACCCATGTAACCCCTTAAGTACGACATTTTGTGCAGCAAACTAAGACACGTGATTTATTTCTGTCTTTATCCATTTGCCATTTGCATTTTATGATTATCCTCTGCTACTAGCTGTACAGCTCTTGTTCACCTAAGCTGTATGTGAATCTAAACTTAATGTCGAAATTTACATCGATAAAATACCAGCCGAAGCGCCTCATTTGACCAGCTTTATTGTTCTGAGATCACAATCCTTTAAGATTATCTCTTTCCTAGTTCATTTATTCATACTTATTGTTCGTCCAATGTTCACGAGCTTGGTCGCCCTTTCTGAATTATTTTATATTCATCTTTACATCCGTACAACGTAAGTACGTACTACCAATAGCATTACTTAGCAAGTAAGTTACAAACAAATTGACTCGATCTAATCTAAACAAATTAACTCTTACTCGAAGATTGAGCTTGACATTTTTTTTGGTTCTTAGCAAATGCTTCTGATATTTGTTTGATCCTGGTGAGTTCAGTCAACCGAATTTATTTTTAAGCATATAAATTTTCATTAAGATTATCTTATACGAAACTTATCTAAGCATGTACGAATATTCTACCCAATTAACAGTATCTTTTATGCAAAACCTACATGTCAATTTGAAAAATGCAAAACTAAATCTCAAGTTGAAAGTCTTCCGTGCGAAAATATGCTTTCGCTCAAAGTCCTTTATGTACCTAGTTAGTAAAACCGATTAATTGTTAGCTGGTGTAATTTATTAATTTTCCTATCCGAAATTAGCCAAACATTTACCAAATGAATTTATTAATTATAAAATCAAATATATTAACTATTTTATGATTGTTGATAATCCAATTAAGAAAATATTTTGAGTGTTTTCCAGTTTTAAAGTGCATGATTTGTACTTTCTCTTATCAAACATCCCATCAAAGAATTTTTTTCACATATTAACTACCATGTTTGCCGCAATTTTTATTGAAATTCTAATACCCTTATTTATCTTCGAAATAGCTTTTAAAACATAAATAAGTTTACATAAAACCAGCTAGGAGGCCTTGTTCAATAGTCAGTCAAGTAAATTATGTGAATAAAAAGCGAATAAAGTGTTTGATTTAGGTGACACGAAGCCGCCTTGCCTGGAAAATATGGCGTACAGCAAATGGCGGTGACACAGTAGGCCCAAAGCACGAAATAAACCCATAAAATGGGTAAAGTTATAGTTTGAAAGCATTCACTTGAGATAAGGGGATGACAAAATGTAATATATTTACTCGTTGTTAATAATGCCGCTCTCCATATGCTTACCTTTGCTGCCCCGGGTGCTGTTGCTCCTTGCAATTGAGGCGATTGCCTGCCTGCCAACTTGATTTTCAGAAAATAGCTTCTATCAATAAGACCAAAAAAATATCCTCGCTGCCGTAAGATTGATAGTACGAACGCAAATCGGAGTAATAAAATGGTTTGTAAAATTGCACAAACGAATTTGCTTTTGAGACTTAACAGCTCCTTGAAGATTTTTAAAGCTTTGATAAAGAATCTAATACGATGCATCAGACAAGATCCATTTTAGAGACTCATGTATATTTTAGTATTTCAGCAGCACTGATTTCTGGAGACCTAAACAAGAAAAAAGACATTTGCACACCATATCACCGAACCAAAACCAACCTGAAGTTAAGGAGGAGAACGATTTACAACATTCAGGAATGTCTTTTTACAGGTTTTTCATAAGTTTTTCGCTAAATATTTGTCGAATATCGTCCCTAAGTGTTAAAACATGACTTGTGGTTGTTATAACAGTCGAGCATTTGTTTTCAACCAGGTACAATTTTTCTAATTTACACTTTTTTGAACAATTTTTTCGCGATATTCCACATCAAAACTTAAGACGCTAGAAATTGTCTTCAATGAAACTTTTGTACAATGACTATTTTCATAAATTAAAAAAATAATTGTTTTTAATAGTGACGACATGTAAAAGTACTAATGGGAAGTTGCCAGTCAAACTATAGGTTTCGTCACAAAAAAAAATGCTTCTTACAAGCTGCCTAAATGAACCTGTCCCCTGCATACAACTACTAAATCCTGCAATAAGAAAACACAACTACTATTTACAGCGCAACTTACCACTATTACAGTAAATTTATGCACACATTTTCAAATGTTTGTATTACATATGTTCTTCCGGTTTCCATTCATATATGCATTGCTACTTCGAATTACTAACAATTTGGACCTTAAGGGGCACAACATGGCACTTTCAATTTTCGAATTTTTAGTTTTTGGAAAATGGATTTTTTTCAATAAAAACAAATACATATCTTATTTATTTATTTATTCAGATATTATCTTACAGTCTAGAAGTCCAGTTACAAGATAAATAAGAAATCAATAATATGCAATAATAATAATAATAATATCAATAATATCAATAATATGCAATTAAATAAAATGCGCTTCAAATTCTGTTTAAAAATATAAAGAGAGTGAGGAAACGGACCAAGTTGCAGAGTATCGTGATTTCTGGGGAACCGCAACATATGCGAATGGAAGTAAGTTTCAGTCATAGCATATGGAACGGCAAATGTATTATCAGATCTGGAGGGGCGATCAGAAAAATGATAATTTAAGTAGTCGCGGAGGGTAGAGTTAAATTGGCGGTGTTGAAGCCAAAACAGAAAACATTCGTCTAAGAGGAGTCTACGGGAATTCAAAGTAGGAAGTTGAAGCATGGAAAGTCGCTCAGTATAGGGCATGTAAGCAATATTAAATTTAAAGAAAAGAAAACGAGTGAATTTGTGCTGTACAGATTCAATCAGAGAGTCTAAGTATTGGAAATATGGTACTTGCGAGCAATATTCTAGTATGGGTCTGAAAAGGCTATTGTATAGGTTAACAGAGGAAGAAATGTCGGTAAACAAATGAGAGTTCCTTAGACTCGAGAAGCGCGCGCGGATATAGCCGCAATGTGAAGTTCAAATTTAAGTTTGGGGTCGAAGATCACTCCCAGATCTTTTATTTAGAAAACAGCCACGAGTGGAAGATCATGTAACATATAAATGTGATCAATAGGACTAGGCTTTAAAGAGAAGGACATTTTGTGGCATTTCTGTACATTAAGGGAGAGAAAATTAGTTTGGCACCAAGAATCGATAGCATCCAGATCCATTTGGAGAGCGATACAGTCGTCTTCTGAGCGAATAACGAATAATTTTCAAGTCATCAGCATACAGAAGGCACTGAGATCCTAAGACAGAGGGGAGATCATTGATGTAAAGAAGGAAGAGAAGAGGACCAAGGATAGATCTCTGAGGAACACCAGTGGTAGGATAGAAGAGAGAGGAGATCGCTCCAGATAGAGTAACACGACATGAGCGAGAACTGATGTAAGACTCAAGCCAAGAGGGTACTGGACCAGACAGGCCAAAGTGTACCAACTTTTGAAGTAAAATACTAAGGTTGACAGTGTCAAATGCCTTACTGAAGTCAGTATAGATAACGTCAATTTGTAAACGATTGTCGAGAGCCTTAGAGACAACGTGGGTAACACCAAAAAATCACGATGTGCACAATTACTGCTCACAAAATAGTATCCGAAAAAAAAACGAAAAAAGGGGCTAAAAGCATAAAGCCGCTATAAAATAAACTACAAAAAATTGAATGAAAAACAACAAAATGGCGGGGTTTCTTCAAAAATCTACAATTTATGCTTCTAAAAATCAGCTGTAACTTTAAAAATTGTGTGCCGATTTTTACCTCCGTCGTTCATTCTAATTTCAGAAAGATCGGATACATGTTTTTTAATCGTGCACACCAACTTGAAAACCATTGTTTTGAGAAGATCGCGTTTTAAGTTATAATAATTTTTTTATAAAAAAACCTTACTAAATTCAATCTGCGATGCCTGCGCTATACATTTTCTCTTTCTTACGCTCAAATTCCTCCTCTCCTTGGAATTTCTGCTCCCTGGCCTCTTTAGACGCCTAAGTGCTGCGTCTTTCCGCTTGCTTGATTCTTGCAGCATCTCGCTTCTCTGCATGTTCCATCGCACTTTGACCTACAGTTATTCCCGGAATCTGCATTAATTTTAGTAAAATTATGAATCCTTCATTGAATACACAACAGCAATTCTTATATTTTTTGCCAACAAACGTTTGCTTAGGGACCATATTCCAAACACAACAATTGAAGCTTTCATTTTTGTTTTGAGTGGAATTGTAGGCAATGCTTAAGAGCAGCGCTTCAATAAATCTTCCGAAGTTAGGTCTCCATAGGTTCATTTTAAAATTTGTTGTACTGCATCATTCAAAGGTGGAGGATGCTTGACATTTTTTAAAGCACATTTACCAGCTGCCTCAGCTCTGCGCCAGTTACGTCAAGAGTTTTCTCCAATTGGACATTTAGAGTGTTGAGGATTCTCATCAGTAGAAATTTTGTGGCCCAAAATTTCTTGCTTATGTTTTCAACCAAATCAGAATTTTGTTGCATTGCTAGGCCATAGTAAGCTAAACATCTTTTTTTTTCACGTGCAAGACACACTCTTTTTTCGATTATGAAGTCACAACCGTAAAGCTGCGTATCCAACAGTGTTTTGAATTCATCAAAAAAAAAGATCTTGAGGTGCCTGACTACATGAGTTCAATATGTTTTTACTTAATGAATTTTACTTTCATATAATTCGATATTTCAAAAATTTGAAGGTGGTTTAAAATATTTATGGGTTCATTAGATCACATCATTTGTTCAACTGATTACTGATATACCTAATTTCAGATCGTCAAAAGTTTCCGCTTTAAGTTTGACGAAACAAAAAACTCAACATTGAATTGGCTAAAAAGGTGAATCGCTGCAAATCGCACGGTTGACTGGAAATAGTTCTGCATTCTGACTTTTTCCCTCTATCATAAATCAGGCAAATAAAACATATACAATCTACACCAAATAAGAATTGAAATTATTGTTGGCTGAGACTTTTAGTACAGTCAAATGGGAGTTTGACCGTGCATTTTGGGTAGGCAGAAACTTTTTTAATGCAATGCGTGGACAATGGAGACAGCTTAAGTTCAAGTTTTTGGGGTCGCAGTTCCTGTCCTTTGGGCTCCATCTTCAAAACAAAAGAAGTTGAGGCGCCCTCATATCTCCCTAACCATGGCTCCCACAAGAAAGTTGTGTATGGCATACTTGCGTAAAATAAAATGTTTGGCAAGTCTTTATACACCACTTTTACGTTGGGTCAATAATAAAAAAGTTACAAGCCAAAAACCACAGACAAAAAGGGGGAACATCATTCGGGCGCCACAACTTTTTTAATTTCACGTTTAACGCGAAACACGTTGAGATACAATTCCAAGATAATTTTGTCACAAATCGTTTGCGATATTGATTGTTGCAATCATTGCAAACTAACGGGAGTTATTCCATCCCAAAGGGGAGAGAGTCGCGTAAAAAACTCGTTTTTAGACCAAATAATCGGCTTTTGATGGCAAACCCCCGCTGCGAAATTCGCGAAGCATTTTAGTAGGCAAGCAAATTTTTGATGCAATGTCTGTCGCAGCCCCAATCCTCTGGGCTCCATCTTGTAAACAAAAAGTGGGGCACTCCTATATCTCCGGAAGCATGACCCCCACAACAAAAATGTGTAAATGTGGAAAAGGAATTTTGGGCCAAATAATCGGCTTCCGATGACAAACCCCCCATTGCAAAACTCACGGAGCATTTTAGTCGGTAGAAAATTTTTAATTGCAATGAGTAGTATGCTTTTATGTGAGCTTAAATTTAAGTTTCTGGGGTCGCAGCTCCAATCCCCTTGGCGCCATCTTGAGAAGAAGAAAAAGTGGGACGGCCCCATATCTTGGAAAGCACCGCTCCCACAAAAAAATTGAATATGACAAACTTGTGTAAAATTCAATTTACAGTAAGTTGTGGATACATCATTTTCACGTGCTGTCAATATTAAAAGAGTTGCACGCCAAAAACAACAAGGTTTCCCTTATTCCCGGGAAATTCGTTCGAAAATAACTTTAAGACAGTTCTATCACCAAACGTTTGCGGTATTGTTTGTTTCAATCACTGTACCATGTCGGGAGTTATTGTGTTCTAAAGGGGGCGAGTCATAGGAAAAAGCATTTTAACACCTGTTTATCTGGTCCTAAAGTACAAATAAGGCCTACCTGTTGCTAGAAAGTCTGGATTTGGTAGAAAAAAATGTCCATCCGATACCAATTTGACCTGAAAGGTAAAGGGGACAATTTTACAGAGTCCTAACACATTCATTCGAGATATGGCTCAAAAAGTGCAAATATCGAACGCAATGATTCAGAGGATTAGGAATCATTACAATCTTAGATCATAAAAAGTCCAAAAAGTACCCGATCGATCCGAAGAAAAGGAGAAAGAAGTGATAAATCGGGCTCGAAAGCTATACAAGGATTACCTGACCAAATTCGATTGTGTTGTGTCGGACGATGAAACATACGTGAAGGCCGATTTCGCACAGTTGCCTGGTCAGGACTTCTATACTGCAAGATCAAAGGGTGGTGTTAGCCCAAAACATAAAACCAAAAAAGCATCAAATTTCTCAAGGGGTAAATAATTTGGCAGGCAATATGTTGATGTGGTCTTAGATCAAAGGAATTTGTAGCGAAGGGTACCATCAACTCAGCTGTATACATCGAAGAGTGTTTAGTGAAGCGACTTAAACCATTTATCAAGAAACACAACGCATTTATAGCATTTTGGCCATATTTAGCGACGAGTCATTATGCTCGATCAACAATGAAGTGGTATGAGGACAACAACATCTCCGTGGTACCGAAAGGAGCTAACCCTATAAACTGTCCAAAACTTCGACCAATCGAAAGATATTGGGCTGAAATGAAGAAAACATTAAAAAAAAAACAAAATCGCTAAAACCAAAAAGAAACACATCTAAGGTGCTCAATGACACCGTTGTACGGAACCTAATGCGTGGAGGTAAGTCTGAAAATTTTTTTCCTTGAAATGAAAATTCTTTGAACTTTTATGTAAATGTTAGTTAATATAATATAATATTAAAAGAAGAAAAATTAGTTCCTTATATACCAGTTACAATTCCTCCTTCAATTCGGAAAAAGTTCAAATATCTTCCATGAAGCCAAATTTTTGTGGTTACCTTGCTTGCTCAACTATTAGAAGAGGACCAGAAGAGCAGAACCTGGCATTTCTTGATTTTTGAGTAATCCATCAATGCAGAAGTGATATTGACCATAAATTAAGTGAAGCGCATGCTGAGATGCATTTCAATAATAAACTTTAATAACACTTTGTTTAGTAGGTTGATTAGTTGTAGTGGGAGCAGTCTTATTAAAGGTGGCTAACTTAGGCGTCGGTAGGACATTGTGATACCAAACACTTTGCATATGGAGATGTGAGCATGATGGCGTATCAAGCAATGTTAATACAATGTTAAAAGGCTTTGATATTTCGCTTACAAAAATGGCAACTATGACAATCAAAAGTTCTATCAATTTTATTTGGAAGCGTTTTAATTTTATTCCTTATAAATAGTATATAAATATTGGTACAAGTATCAATTCATACCGAACCCAACAACATACAACAGTACGTAAGAAAATAAATTCTATATTTTATCAAACACAATATGTTACAGTATGTAACTGATACATTTCACCACAAAAGCTAACGTATGCTCTCAAAATAGGGTAAATTATCTCAAAACCATGACACAAGTTGGTGAAAATAAATAGAAAGGGTTGAAAAGTATTGAATGACAATGTGTATTGAAGCGTATCAGTGTCATCCCTATTCGATCTGATAGCGGGATGTTTGCAAGTAGCCGAGATATCAAATGTATCTGCACGGTTAGCTACAACAGGATTGATTGCAAAGAATGCAAACACCCACCCCCGTCCACCTTGATTCAGTTCAGTATCATAATTAGTTGACTTTTCGAACGTTACGCCGTGGCAGAGGGTGGCACGTGTTTGTCAAGTTAATTTATTTAGGCCTAATTAACAATATCGTGAAAATTAAGATTCGTGAAATGAATGACGGCAGATATTTCTATGATGTGAAGGTAATTCGATGAATTGTTTATTATTTACACTTGGGAAAAGGATGATATTTCGTTGGGGAGGTTGGTTTGTAAAAATAAACATGTCTTTTGTTGTTAAAACGTACAGAAATGCCAAAGTAAGGTTTTTGTACTCAGCTTTCTTGTGTTTGGAGTTTTTTTTGGAAAAGTTTTTTTTTTGAGGCATTGAAGCAAACATTTTCGAAGAATTAGTAAATTAATTATATAGATTAATCGGTTAAAGAGTCTATCATAAGCTTTTAAATTTCGTAGGAATACTAAAGGTATTCTAATTTTCTATTTAAGAACAAAATAAAACATTACTTGACCTAATAAATTTCATTATCTCAATCTATTTGTCAAGCATTGAAAAATTCGTTGCTACTCTTTTCAAAACATGTTTTCGCTTCCAAATCAAGTTCAAATTTCAAACAATGTCATTAACAAAATACGAAAAATATTGAATTAGAAACATTACCCTATTTTGATTCACTTTATTTTGTATTCAAACATAATATTTTTTTTTCAAAAACATTGAACGAAATCCAAAAAATTTCACATTAACCCAAATATATGTGAATGAAATTATTGTAACTTAGTTAGGATATTTGCAGGTGTTCATTTGAAAAAAATATTTTTTCCCAAACTTGAAGATCTGAGTAAAAATATTATTACATAATATTTTATCTTTGGTAAAATTATAAAATTTTCGCGAAAGTTTCGGAGTTCGTCTTTCATTTATTTTAATAACAATTATATTTTTCATAGAACGTTTCTCAATGCAAACCTTCATAAGTGCATATTATTTCTGTAAGCTTTTGATGCAACTGATTTTGATAAGAGCTAAAAATAAAAAAAACTTGCATAAACTTATTTCTTGAAAATTCAGTTTAGTTCTTGGCTTTGTGGATGATTTTTTTTACGAATTTACTGCTGATGGGATTTGATGGTTTTAATTTCTGTGGGTAAATATTCCTTGGAAAGTTAATTCACACATTTTATTTAGCCCATCTCCTGAGAAAACGTCGAATAATTCAAAAAACATGTAAAACCTTTCATATTTTCGTCAAAGTTCATTGTATGGTTAGTTTTCTATTATATATAACTTTATATAACTATATATATAACTTTATATAACTTTATATTTGTTTGTGGTCTTTTCAGACCTACCCTACAATTTTCACCCAGTCATTAGGACTTAAGGTAGGATTTTAGGGACAGCAGTATTTTTCGTTAATTTTTAAGGGCAAACATTTCTTTGGAAAATTCTCATATAAAATTATATAATTAGCTTAATGTAAGGAATTTTGTGGAAATATTCTCTAAAATTTCTAGAAAAACATAGCTGATTGTTTCTTGCTGTAAAAACATGTGAAATTAAAAAGTTGGAAGGAACCACCTTCAACGCTTCCGCAAAACAATTGAAAACCTTTTTAATAATATACATAGTTACAAAATTTACGAAAAAAGCTTCATCAAATTTGGCAGCGATATAATGACATCGTTAACAACAGGGGTAAAACAAATTTTGTCAAAAATCTCTTTCCTGAGCGAATTGTCACGGCACAACTGCAACTAAGAATTGAAATTTTTTTTAAAATAAATTATAGACGCAAAAGTTATTGATTGAGTTATCATTCCAGGTAAAAAATATAGGATGCAAATTGGAGCTACCATTTCCAATATACCATAAAAAATCTTTAAGCGAATTGGGGATAACATCTTCCAAAGAAAACTTTTTTCATCAAGTTCGCTAGTTTCTAAATCAAATAAATAAATATCCGAATGAAATTCATAAATTTTCCAATCCATTCGAACGTTGTCTGTTTAATTAACGCATTTATTAATATGACCCGGAAATTAGTGAACTTGATGAGGAAGTCCTATAAATGCAAACGGATTTTAAAATTTTAACAAAGTATTACGAAAGAGTTTTGGATTGTGGTTTCATCATATTTATTTGCAAGCTAATTTTTGGTGGTCTCTGTTGTTTACAGATATTTAGGCAACTGAAAATGGTTTTTATGTAAAAATAAAAAAAATATAATTTTGTGAGCCCAACTTCAAATTAAATTATTTGTTGTAGCATTTTTCCTATAATTTGGTGTAAAATAGAATTCGTCACATGCTTGTGATGGATTTAATATTTTTAAAATAAGTACCTTACTTTAGAGATAATAAATGTGATGATTTGATAATTTAAACACTGAAACAGATTCATTAAATCAATTATAATGTGTACTCCCTCGAATTAAAACTTATTCTCTTAACAGCATTCATCAAGAGTCTACTTTTGCTATTGCTTTTCCATTTTAAAATTAAATAAAGTATCAGAATTCTTAAATTCCGTATATTACAAACGATTTTCACAATCATTCACATTTTATTATTTAAATTTTCAGAAGTAATTGACATAGTTTTTAATTCCAAAACTTTTGCTTTAAAACTTCGTTAACATTTTTTTTATACGAAGATAAAAATTCAATCAAAATATAAAAAAAACGAACTGAAAAATAAACTGGAGGATTTTATGAAAATTCAATTAAATATTATTTGGAATGAAACTTTTAATGCATAGTTTTTTTTACTATTGAAAGTTTCTTTGAAGTTGATTTGATACGGATATTGCTAAGGGTATTGGCATGTTTAAATACAACATAATGATAAAACTCTTTTCGTACATTTTGGAAATTAGAAGAATTGTTTAAAATAAGTTTTAAAATATCTGCATTAAGCCCTTAAATGCGTTATCTGTCGAACACATATTTCCAAGGTCTATAATGAAAACGGTTGAAAATTATAGCCTTGAATGTCGCCACAAAAATGTGATTTCCTTTATTTTTCCTGTAGACACTTAATTATTTTTATCATTCATTGATAGAAGGTCTAATGGAAAAATACAATAAATTCAAATTAATTCATTTTTAAGAAAGTTTAAAATTATATATTATATTATTCAATAAATATTTTCTTCGTTAGCTAAAATTGTATAAAGAAAACACTCAACACTTAATTATGTTTATCATTCATGCGACTATCCTAGACCTTTCAAAATCAATTCGAATTGTATGACCTAAATGGAATTACACTAAACTCAGTTCATACCCATCATCAACTAAACGCTTATTCTAGTTTTCATTCACCTAGAAAACTTTTCCCGGGAAACAAAACAAAACGAATCAACTTCCCTATGCTCTGGGTCACATTGAGTTGACCATACACGAAAACTCGATTTTCTAATTAGTTTCGACATATTGTGCAATTTGCACCACTCTTGCAAACAAACTCATTACCCATGACTAAAACATGAACTGCATTCAACCAAAGCATTTCCACAATCTTAAACATTTTCCCGACCATTGTTTTGAGGAAAGTCACCTGAGTTGTCGAGGTCAACGGGCAGGTGTGTTGCGGAAGCAAAGTCATGCGGGCTAGCCGCAATTCTTCTTGGCATTGTACCCTCGGGCTTGAGTCAACCACATAAGAAATTTTGATAATTCCCAGAGACATCGCAATGTCTTGGAAAAGTTTTCAATGATTTATAAAAATTCAAGGACGAAATTAATACTGGATTTAGTCGTTTCAGGTGAAGTCAATTATGATTGATGGTGCACCACCTGTTCTGAACGTCGTGGAAGAATTTGTTTGGAATGATATAGATAGGTGTCGGTTAGGAATAATTTTAATTTTTGTCACCATTGAATAATCTATAAAAAAACGACTGACGTGTTAAGAAAGTATACTCATGGACAACCTCTTTCTGAATGAGAATACGTTCTACAAAGAACAATGCATGAAATTATATATAGGGTTGTTTAAAACATTTTGTTTTGTCTCTCTGGTATTTAAAGCAAGGCGGACCAGAAGGATATAATGGTAATCCATTGCATGACCCTTGTATTAAATTGCAAAAATTCGACTGTAAATAGAAATATATGAGCTCTAGTTTTGATTTCCAAAGTGAAATAAACATACTAATGCAGTTTGCTTCTGCCTATTGACTGCATATGTCCTCAGCTACCTCAACTTCAGTTGTCTCCATTAGAAACTAAAATCACAAGGACACTTCTAAACAGGATATTAAAGCCTCAGTGTGTATGCATCCACAACTGTATCGTCCATTGTAACCGTGTCCGCCCCTGTTTTGTTTTAATGTCAATTCATCCTGACGACGACACCAACACTTGCTATCAACATGTAAATGTACTTTGCGTTTATTTAGTCCTTGGCTTTAATGTATTCCCGACTAAAGTGTCGTCGACAACTTGAAGATTTCTGAAACCCTATTGGAAATTCTTTCATTTCGAGCTTTTTATTGAATCTCAAGTGGTCGTTGAGAATGGAAAAAGTCGAAAACAGTTACAATAAAGGATTGATGGCAACATATCTGAAGAGTTTAATGGACTTGATAAGAGCGGAATGTGGAACGAAAGTTTTTGAATGATGTGGAAAATGTATTGTGGTTTTCTAGAGCAGTGTATACACTTTTCAGGAATAACTTTGTTTTGTTCCAGTTTAGTTTAGGCAATAATCAAAACTATCGCAAGATGAATTTCAAAGTTTACAAAGAATTTTCTGCGCAAGCTCTGGATTCTCAAAATATTTACGAGAAAACGTCAGAATATTTCAAATTTCCGAAATTTGTGAAAATGAATATTATGACATTGATGGATGGTTTAATGAATTTTTTCTTTGGGATTGCGATCAATAAAAGTTTATAAACTGTTAATTTTAAACGAAATTCGTCAATTGAAAATTATTTGAAGCAATTACAAAATGCCAATTTTAATGTTATAGTTTTAAAAAAAAGTGTTGTAAAATAATAGAATGATTAACTTGCCAGTGTATGAGGAGCCCTTGTAATCGGTGAAAAACATTCAGATAGAAATTTTCAACATATCTTTACGTTTTAACATGTAAGGAGCAATTTCAAAGTATTTTTTGATAGAAGCCTGTATGTGTGGTTGTATTTACGTACGTTCGTTTGTGGTTATTTTTTTCTACGATGATAGTTTTCACAGGAAATGTCGTATCGACTTCGTTGAGGGGGCAATCGAATCATATTTGCTATGTCACGAGATGATTAGATTTGAGTAAGATTTTGTTTGGTCTTTCCTTTGACTCATCGAAAGACTCTGTTATACACCCTATCTCGAGAACGACACCTTTTATTGACGCCGTTGTCAATCAAAGTGTAATAAAATTTTGAGTGTTCTATTACAATTTGAACCCAGAAACGCCTTTTATAATTTATTAAAATATGCGTACCTTGTCACGTTTTTCTTAATAAAACAATTTTCCGCTAAATATTTTTTAGAAATCATTGCTTATAAAAATATGGCGTTCTAAACCGTTTTCATTAAATTTAATTCAAGTTTTTTCTTGATTACGGAAAGCATATAAAAATAATGAACAATTAATAGTCACTATGAATAGAAAGTCGATACTAATACTATTAATTACTTTCACTAATTCTAATACTATTTATAATGGCGTTGCTGGGATTCAGTCAAAGCGTATTAACAATTGTTCAATTTGATCGGATTTGTTATCATTTTAGTAGAGCCGTATATTATTTTTAAAAACCACTTATGAATATTACTGCTTTGGAAGATCAAATATTTCAAAGAGATCTTGTCAAACAAAAAATTAAAGTTTTGAATGATGGTGACACAAATTCAAATCAAAACAAGAAAGAATTAATATTTTTAATGAATATGTGGTTCATGCGAATAATATTATCTCATTTCACTTCCTCCGAATTCGTTGTTGCGGTATCGATCATTGAGGATAATCATCAGTGAAAAAGCATTTTTTTCTATATAATTTGCACTTCTGATGATCAATGGTTTGTAAAATCAGATAATTTACAAAATCAGATGCTTTAAAGAATTGTCATCGAATATCAATCAGGATACGGTTTTGCGAACCAAGCTTCCTCAAATATACTCACCAAATTTACACTGCTAAAATGAAATTTTCATTCTATCGATGGAATAAAACTTTGTGCAGCCACCACCTCGGTCTAAGAGGGAAGCAAGCTACAAACTTTTAATGCTTTAAGATACTAGTGCACTTTATAAATTTCAAAATATGGATTTTTTTTTGCATTTTTCGACTCATTAGAAATTCGAAAGTTTAATATATACATCGCGACTTTGACGATTAGCTGTCGGCAGCGTAGCGTCTCTTTCATTCGCCTTCTCTAAGATACCGGTTTCTCCTTTATACATTATATGTGCGACTTTTTACCTGTGCTTAGTGCTTACTTAGATTTCTACATATCAATTGCGCAGTTCTGAAAAAATGTCTAATTTTTCATTTTTCAAAAAATATTTATCAGCAAAATGGAACAAAAACTTTAAACGCGTTTTTCGCGAAACAACGTTTTTTAACATGGCGGAGAGATAATCTCCGATTTTAAAAAATTTTGCGTTTTATTTGTTAGAGAATATTACACAGTAATCCACCACAATATGATCAAAAAATTGAGGAAATCACATTTTGGCGTTAAAAAACTACGAAAAAGGGTCGATTTTTGACATTTTGTTTTCAAAAGTCAGCCTTTTTTTTAAATTGATTTTTTCGAAAGCGGTGGTGGATTACGGTGTAAGAAAGCTTGCTTTTTAAAGGGCCGTTAAATTTTTTTGTTCCAGATCTACCGATCCATAGATTATCTCTCTGCCGTGCAGTAACAATTTTTTCAGAGCTTAATTTCAGCGCCCTCTATAAAAGAGAATAATAAATAAAATATATATATTTTTTTTGTATTATTCAAGTATAAAATAATATTTAAAAAAAATTAATGTCAATATATAATAAAGTGTCTGAAAAACAAATTCTTGCAAAAAAAAATTTTTTCGCCTACAAAAGTGGACTGGTTCGTTAAAGCGTGTTCACCGGTATTGAAACTTTCCACATTTTTGAAACTGAACTAAAACTGAGACGGAACTGGTATTTAGTGTGGCTGTGCGCAACGCTTTTTACTGAAAGCTACACAGGTTTTCATATCATTTCCTATTTGTTTTCTTTTCAAAACAAACAATGAAATTATAATGAATAAGGGAGCGTTTATCAATTACATACGGATCATTTGTCAAATTTTTGAGTTCATTCATGGTAAGGTTCTGTAAGATTTCAGCTAATCTTCCACTATTTGCGTTAGATTTTATATGTTTTACATATAATCAAATATAAAATTTTGGCTGCATATTACATGTTGTTTTAAAATCAGCTGTACAATAAGGAATGATTACTAGTCTTTCTAAGGTGAAATGATGAAATAATACAAATAATTGTCCATGAAATACTCCTGAAAATTTTGAACGCAACTATCACAAATCACCATCGCGCAACAAAATCTAGTTCAGTTTTGCGTTCCACCTAAAGTAGATAGAAAGTCAATAAGTTATTCCATATTATTTTGTCTGGCAAGGATGAATACACATCATCCACGACGGGTCCACGTCTTGATATTCTGTTCAATTTCGAAAATATTATAAATTCCAAACCCACTATTCTCCTTGAGGAATTTCAATCTAGATTAGCACCCTAAGTGAGATGATATCTGCAGGTAGCGCCGATAGAGCCCTACGAATAATCCCTTCAAAAATAATAGTGGGTATTGAATTTTTAAAACCATTTTTGAATAACTCTATGTATGAGTAGAAAATTGAACTAAAAATAAAGTATTGTTTTTGATTAATTTAGCTATCGGAATTGACTGCTACTGTAAAAAACCAGCGTTGCATTCTGCTTAAAAACAAGACCAAATTTTTTTAGGTGCGATTTGAAAAACACCAATTGTAACATCTTTCCCCGAAGCACAATAAAAGAAAACACCAAATTTCCGTGTATAAAATTACAAGTTTATTGAAAACTTTCATATATTTATGTGATTTCAATATTTAAATATTACTAAATACAAAAAAATTAGCCATACTCATTATATTAATAAATTATTGACTAATATTAGTAACACATATCGTTTTTAAATATTGTTTGTTTCTCGCAACACAAATTGTGATACGTCTTAACACTCCATAGAAAGAGTTTGTTAACATTTTAGGGTCATCAGCAGGACCAAAATGACAAATTGATCTGAAACAGTGTGCAATAAGTGCAAAAACAGTATGCAACCTTTCATAGGAGCACACGACATAACATGATGAATATAATAATACGTAAGACGACAACACGAGGCTGGACGATGATGTATAAAATTATAAACCTATGGCATGATAATTATCACTAACGAATGTTTTAAGGTCTTTGTTTTCTTTTCACTTTCATTTATTTTTATTCATGTATGTAAATTATCTTCAATACGCAATGCACATGAATCTATTATTTCGGTTTGAGCAACGACACCAAATGATTCTTTTTACCAATCTCGGATTTGCTGTACTCGTCAAGGAACTGAAAGGAATTCAATTGACATATTGGAAGTTACACATTTTTAGATCGCAATTCAAAACTTACATCAACATTAAAATCGCGAGCTATCACTTGTTTCGCGTCTTCGTTGTCGTAGATAATTGTGAACAACGTTGGATAAATCACCACATGGAAGTGTTGCGGCAACTTTGCTAAACTTTTAATGATTATCGAACATTGTTCGGAAGTTAAAAGTTCCTGTAATTGGATTTCAACGGGAAAAGTTTGTTTATTTATGACATGAAATGGTACAATACAGTAATAAAGTTGTGGAGTTGAAAATAAGTTTCTTTCTCATTGGTTAGAAGATGTTAGCATCCTTTTTGGAGCTACCAATATGTCAGAGATTTTAACTTTAGAATTAAGCGATAGATGACATTTTATGATTCCTAATTTTTTTTGCAGTTTATTAATGGTTCATTTTGCAAATGCTGTCAACTTACCTGATTTTTCTTATTGTTAGCACTGAAGAAACCTAGCGTTGCAATTAAGTCAATGATCACAGCCTGAGTTTCGCTTTTTTCATTAGTGGTACACATGGATCCGCAATACTTTAACAAGATTGTGACTACATCTAAAAATTTCATTGATAATGATTCACCGGACAGAACCTCCTGTAAATAAAAGGAAATAATTAATAAGAATTGATGCAAATTTTTGAAATTTTATTAAAATTTCATTAAAATAAACGACATTCAAACGTTATATTGATTGTATCTTAAATAAACAATTTCTCGTACTTTAGATCGAATTTAGTGTACAAACATTCTCATATGATAAATTCACCTATTTACAGAGATTTATACTAATTCATAGAAAGACAGATTATTGCATTGTACTTGAACACCGATTTATCGTAAAGGCAGAAAACTACCATGTAATATCCATGCGAAAAAGGTGATTCACTTTTATTCGTTTGTCAGTATATTGTACATATATAGAATATAAATAACATTTTATACATTTTATTGTGACATTCTGCCTGAAATTGACTTTTTTTAAAAAAAATTTAATTTGAAGACTAAATAGATTGGCAATTTGGAGCTTAAAACCAACAAATCATGATTTTTAAATAGGAATTTGTGGAATATTTTCTTGAACTTGTCTTTTCCATTCGCGGATAAATTGAATTGCATTTAACCAAATATTTTTTTTTAAAAACTTTTCACGTTCTCTCAACGTTCACTGAGACAAAAAATAGACATGATATTGCACCCACTCAACAAAAACGAGACTATTATTCTTTGCAAAGGAAGCAACGGAAAAACTTTCTAGTTTTTACTGAAAAAATTAATGGCAGAGCAGTAGAACCTTAGATATCCTTAAATTTTATACAGTTGAACAAAACAATATACATCCCCCCTAAAAATTATATTTATAGACTGATTCTCTTTATTTAAGTGATGGGGCTGTTCGTTTGTTTTTTACGAACACACTGCGTGAAATGCACTTCGTTTTACACAAATGGAGAAAAAAGAATTTTATGGCTGACAATGCACTACAAAAACGGCACCAATATGAGTTGCCTTAAAGTAATATTATGATTGGTGTTTTCTTCAGCTAGTGAACATGTTTTGAAAACTTGTTAGTGGGAATTCAGCAATAAATGTAAGACCGAAGTATTGTTTCGTTAAATGTGTTCAAAACATGGAGAAATCAGAGCTGATGTGCGAAAAATCGTTGTAAAATACTATGAATGGATTGAAAATTACTGCTGAAATGGGGAGAATTAGTAGGCTTTCAATGTAAACAGTAATAAAACAAGCCGTGAGGTGTGACCCTTGAGGTCCACACGGTCAACTTCCCAGTAATATGCATCTACATGAATATTAAAAATACTTAACACCAGTGGCGAGGTGTTCATATAAGCCGATTCCCATCGGCTTCCCTTTCCAAATATGTTCCAAAAATGTCTAACACTTCAGTTTTATACGGGAATTAAGTGTTAATTTACTTGCATGCATCACTGTAAACATGCACAATCGTTCCACTTGATCTCAGTGTTTATTCCATCATACTCCATTCTCTTCATTCTACACATCCTCACAGTTCCATAATAGCCAGCAAAGCGATCAACATCTGTAAGAGTTGCAGGAAAGCTTTCCGAGTCTCAGATTCATCAATAATTTAAGGTGCCGTGGGCATTCAACTCCCGTTTGCTGGATATGGAAACAAATCAAAAAGCCGGTAGCGTTCCCGGCTTGCGAATCATCTGTGAAAATTGATGCTAGAAAATCATCGGCTTACCCACAGTAATTTTTCACCCCTCGCCACTGCTAAACACAATAATAATTATGAAAATAGTACTAGTTGCAATAATAATAATTGGAGGTACTCATAACAGTTATTGGATTGAGTTAATATTAATCGCATCATTTACGGGAGCGTCCATTGATTACGTAGATAAGGGGGGATGGTTGAATATGACTTTTAATGATTTTTTATTTCATTTTTTTTGTACTCATGGAAAAAGGTTTGGCTGGTTTCTCTTCAAAAACTGATAAGAATTTATAAATTTTATGAAGATTTATTACTGTGTTGTGCAAATTAGGTTAAAAATTTATTTTTTATGAAGAGAGCCTATTTTTTTACAATTTTTTTATTAACTTAAAACACGGCTCTAACGATTTTTTTATATATGCTTAAAAACATTACAAAAATGTTTGGACACGTCGATTAACACATTAATGATACAAATACTATATTTGGTTCGCGAGATATAGTGAATGACATAAATGACCTTGAAAAGCATGATGAATTTCAATGATATTTTTAATTTTAATTTAATTTTTTTCATAATCATGAGAAAAACTTTTGCTGGTTTTTTTACAAGAACTATTTGGAATATATAAATTTTATAAACATTGATTGCTGTATATATAAAGTTAAAAATTTATTATTTAAAAAACCCTAATTTTCTGCACTTTTTTTTAATAAATTGAAAAATGTTAATACGCGTCGATTGACATCTTACCGATGCAAATCCTATGTTTGCTTCGTGAGATATAGCGCATCACAGAAACGACTTTCGAGAGGTCAAAACAGCAAACTCCCTGGACCAAAGTTTCCCAAAAGCTAATCAGCTCTTAAGGTTACGAAGGCGCTTTGATTGACACCACAAAGAAGTCGATACGACTTTGTTTACGTGAGTTATGCTCGTAGAAAAAACTGTCCACGAACGCACGTACATACGTACACACACATACATACATACATCGTTTTTTTCTAAAAACACTTTATATATACTATAAAGCCCTCAAAACGTGAAGATATGTTGCAAATTTCTATTTCGATTTTCGAGGCGATTACAAGAACTTCCCATATACTGGGAAGTTAATAAATGTCTTTTTAAATCGATACTCATAATAAATAATAAAAATCTCCAGATAGCAGATGAAAAAAATATGCCAAAAAGTGGCAATAATAAGCAGAGTATTTTGAAAAAAGGAAAGGGATGTAATAGCAAGACTCCACAGAAAAAAACCTTCAATACAAGGGCGAATGCAATTCGCAAAGACTCACGCGAATAAATATGATTTATTTTGGAACACTGCTTTCTGATGGCACGAAAGCAAGTTTCACATTTTTGGATACGATGCTGAACAGCAAGTTTGGTAACTTAAACATAGCTCCACCTGTAAAGCATGAAGATGGTTTGGAGCTGCATAAGAGCTGCTTAGATTTCAGTTTTTGTAGTAGTTTTGGAACAACATCCGATCGTATCGTCTTTCTGAAGAGATATTGCAGATAGTTTTAAGCAATTTGATCAGCTTTTCGGTCTTGAATAGAATCTAGAAACTATGACCCGAAACAAACGGCTCTAACTCGCAAGTGGTTTGCTGTTAAAGTATCCAATCAGTAGAATTTTTCTCCTCAGAATCTTGATTTAAATCCCATAGATGGGATAATAAAAAAGAGGTCGTCCTTAAAGGGAAATTGATTTGCGAATGGAAAACTACAACACAATTAGTACAATCGGTGACTAGGATAATCCAAGGCGTAATCCAGCAAAACAAGGCGATAAAAAATTATTAGGGAGTCGTTTGCAGTACCCGCTTTCAACCAAATTTGTTTTGTTGATTTCTATGAGTCTGGAAGTATAAACCTTTAAAATTATGTGTGTTTATCTTTTCATGCTTTACATACGTTCCAACAAAATTAATACATTCACCCCTAGTACACCGCATTTCTCGAGATGTTATAAATGATAGAGGCATGTATACTTTATTGTTCGAATGTATAGATGGCTCTAAAATTCTTTATTCGACTTTCTCTCTCCAACTGACAATATTTTTAACTTCCCAGTATATGGGAAGTTCTTGTAATCGCCTCGAAAATCGAAATTGAAATTTTCAACATTTCTTTACGTTTTGAGGTCTATAGAGTATATATAAAGTGTTTTTAGAAAGGGAGACGTATGTGTGTATGTGTGTATGTACGTTCGGGACACTTTTTTCTACGAGCATAACTCAC
Source organism: Oxycera nigricornis (assembly GCA_963942545.1). Lineage (NCBI taxonomy): Eukaryota > Metazoa > Arthropoda > Insecta > Diptera > Stratiomyidae > Oxycera > Oxycera nigricornis. Next base: position 27,416,436 of record OZ012662.1, on the reverse strand, counting down.
GTAAACAAAGTCGTATCGACTCCGTTGAGGTGTCAATCGAAGCGTCTTTGCAATCTTAAGAGCTGATTAGTTTTTGGGATACTTCGGTCGGGGGGGTTTGCTGTTTTCGCCCCTTGAAGGTCAACCATATTATGCGCTATATCTCACGAACCAAACATGCGATTTTCATGATTAAGGTGTCAATCGACGCGTTTTAACATTGATATGATTCTATCAAATTTTTAAAAAAATTCTTGGAGCCGTTTTTTAATTTTTTTAAAAAAAGTGCAAAAAATTAGGTTTTTTTTTCAAAAACATCAAATTTTTAACCTAATTTTCAAACCTAAGTAATCAATGTTTATATAATTTATATACTCCAAATAGTTTTTGTGAAAAAACCAGCAAAAGTTTTTTTCATGATTATGAAAAAAATTAAATAAAAAATCATTAAACGTTCAAGGTCATTTACGTCATTCATTATATCTCGAGAACTAAATATAATATTTCCATCATTAAGGTGTCAATCGACGCGTATTATCATTTTAATGATGTTTTTATATGTTAAAAAAATCTTTAAAGTGGTTTTTTAAATTTATTGAAAAAAATTGGAAAAGTAGTGTTTTTTTCATAGAAAAATTCATTTTTCACCTGATTTGCACATCGTAATAATAAATGTTTGTAGAATTTATAAAATTTTATCAATTTTTGTAGAGAAACCAGCAATAACTTTTCTCATGATTACAAAAAAAATTAAATTAAACATAAAAAATCATTCAAAGTCACCATGTAAAAAGGGTTCATTCGAATTATAATACCTTAAATCTCTTATTCTAAAGACATTGTTGTAAAGTCAATCAAAGTTTATTAATATTTGCAAAATTTAAGCAGATTTTCAATAGTCTTCACATCACCATGTTTTAACTTTAATGAAAAAACTGCTTTGTAACCTGTCCCCACTCCGATGAATACTCAATCAATGGACGCTCCCGTAGATGAAACGATTAATATTAAGTCATTCCAATAACTTTTACGAGAAGTACATTTTTATTATTTGAAGTAGTATTATTTCCATAATTATTATTGTGTTTAATATTTTCAATATCTTTTTAGATATTACTGGGAAGTTGACCGTGTGGACCTCATGGGTCGCACCTCACGGCTTGTTTGTTATTATATTACATTTAAAGCATTCTCCCTTTATTATTCTATCCATGAAATTCCAAAAATAAACTCTATGCCAATAATAATTTTTCAGTTTTTTTTTTTTTTTGAAAACAACGATTCTTTCCTGAATCTTTTCGAGAGATAGAAACCCTAACGAAACAAATGAAAAAAAAAATGAATAAATAAAGAAGATTACCTTCAACACTCAACTTTCGGCAAGTGTAGAAAGTGGACGAGTTAAAGGGATGTTACAATACTCGCAGTGGAACTACCGCGTTTTAATTCCCAAAGTAAACTTGACTAACAAACAAGACATCATTCTATAAACTGTGATGTGCAATCTATTGCGCACAAAGTTCAGATACGAGAGGACGAAGTTGGGGTAGTTGCCGACAATATAACAACGTGATATTTGCTAGGGTGAACCGAAATCTTTACTTAGCTCTTCTCGAATTATTCGAGCATGAAATCGAGCTTAATTTAAAATAAAGAGATCAAAAAATACACAAGTCGTCGATAGTAGAAGATGATGATGAGGAAGCACTTAACATGAAACTGAATTTCGTTAATTAGACGATGATTCTTGCAGTTAGTCAAGAATTGAAATCGATACGACTGGGATTGAATCGTGCAAAAAAGTTCACCAATGGATAAAATTGAACATTGCCAAAAGTTTAATTGCAGTGGAATGTTTGTTTAAACGGTTCTTTCTGATGGTTTTGTACTATTTAAATTCGCAGAAGCAGAGCTAAAATTCAACAGATTTGTTTATCTAGCTGAAATTGTAACTTTTTTACACCAATAAGAAGAAAAGAAGCTTTCCCATATACATTAGCCTTAATGAGAGCATTAGCCTAACTCATTTGTGGCCAATTCTATTGAACATAACGGCCAACGTCTCTATGTTGATTATGAGTGCCAACAAAGAAATCAATCAAAGTTGTGTTTGCACTCGTTGACCATCAAAATAAATAAATTTGCAGTCCCGCTTGTATCCAAATCAAACATTCCATGGCGGAGAGAATATACACGTTTGATTGCACTTTAATTAAACTGGCTAACCGCCAGTGAAAACAAATATTCGTTTACTTTAGGAAAAAGGGGTTTTCTCCTATTGTTTGCACAATCTCGTTGGGAAACGTGGGGCCAAGTTCCATTGCGAGGGATAATTTTATTTGTCGGTCATTTGGTGAGTCTTTTTTAAAAGGGCAGTTAACAAGAAGTGAAGGATTGAGAATGATTGTTATACATACACCAAAAGTATATTGATTGTAAAAACTAAGTATCATAAAGTTAATTATTATGGGTTGGTGGATGATGAATGACGTCCTGGTGTTTTTTTTTTTTGAGTAATTTGATAATTCATTTTTGATTAGAGTTTATAGACTGTTTGACTGCAAAGAAGAATGCAAATTTGTTCCAAAAATTATAAAACGCATGGTAATTTTATCACTATAGTTTTATTGTTATCTATTATAGAATTTATTGAATATTTTAAATATATTAAAGCGAATAATAAAACAAGTAGAACACAATTTAATGAAAAACTTTCTCTTCGTTTATTAACACTGAAAGTTATACTTGCAAGCTGTTTGAACGTGAAGCGTAGTTTTTAATCTAATTCCATGAAACGATAGAGATTTCAGGCCCATTTTGAAAAAAAAACTCTCATCAACAAAATCAATTTTTTTATGTAAAATACAAAATAGAAAAAATGCAAATTGATCCGGAAAACTCGTAATAAGGAGTTCTACCAACCAATGCAAAATATTTCATGGAAACCTGTTTTCTGAGGAATCTGAGGCAGGAATAATAATAGTAACAACCAAAGAATTCTACTAATCAATAATAAATATCAACTTTGACATTTTTTTAAGAAAAAAAATTTCCAGAAAATTTATGGAAAACATTTTTTACAAAACTTTTCCGTTATAAGAATTTGCGTCATTATTTAAAAAAAAAAGTCTTCACTTTCCTGACTTTCGGTTTGACTAGACTGCAAGTGTTGCTAAGGATTTTGTGTATTATTTGTCTCTATGGATTCGCATCAGCATGTTAGTGCCAAGTTCACATCCCGATGACAACGGCTTCATTTCACACTCAAATGGTATTCCGGACGGAAAAAAGATTTCTTTTTTGATGTATTCAATTCGATGAAGGTGCATTCAGTAGTGAAACTACAATTATCATATCTCTAGTATGTAAGCAAAACATAAAGCAAACATTTTAAATAAACACACACACATCGTGATGCGACACAAGTCCGGCAAACCCCATGCTTGGACAAGTCGGGTTAAATTTTATTTTCAATCCTTTTTTCCGTTTGAAATCTTCTTACAATATTCTGAATGAAAGATCGGCTTCTACTAACGATTATTGAAATTTCGATGTAGGATTTTCTTTGATTGATGTGTAAATTACTGTTATTTTTTAAAATATGTTGTATATTTTCATACTTTTTGAGAACGCACTAATCTTAAAAACGCAAATTTGTCAGTTTTGAACCTAAGAATTAGCTCTTTACTCTTTGTCGAAACGTTTGAATGGAAGAATTTCGCTGAACGTATCTCTGGACATGATTTGTGGAAATGAGCTAGGTCTTATTTTCTACACAACCATATAGTCTTCACGACTTTTGCTTTATAAGCTACTCAGGCATCCGGAATTACTAGAAAAGCTAGTAATTCTGACTTTGTAACTACCTCATTTTTATCCAAAATTCTTCGCACCTTCATTTCAGTACATATTTGGATGTAATCCAATCAAACCTTCATCGATTATCATAAGTTCAAATGCACTTTTTACAATGCCAAGAATACAATTTTTTGCGCTCTCTATTATTCGTCCTAACACATCCTTCAACATATTATGTACTGATAATTTATTACAGCCTCCTTTTGCTTCTAAAATCTTTCATTAATTACTAACAAACATTCCATTCAATTGTTTTCGTTAAAACAGGTATCAGCAGCTTTTATGTCACACATGCCCCCAGGATGTGAAATAATGCGCATCTTTCATGCTCATCATTTTTATCGATTTCTAATGAACTTTCTCTCAAATTAATTTTTATTGCAAATATTTCGACAATAACTATTTGTGACAAAATAAATGTAACAATAGATTTTCATAACATCTTAATTTTCTGAATAATTTTTTATAGAAACTTTCTCCACAATCTGTAGGAACATTTTTGTAATGATCGTACGTAGTTTTCTTTTGTCTTGCAGATCTTATTTACTTTGTTGAAGTCATTGATAGTAGATATGTGTAGTAAAAACATCAATAAATAAAGATTTATATTATCTTTAAAAATATATGGTTTTATGCCTTGTTTCTAATGATTGTCAAGTAAAATAAAGTAAAAACACCGCCCTTAATATACAACTTTTATTCATTGGAAAATGTTATCGAACTTTTGGCGAAGGAGTTTTTGAATTAGCATTATATATTTTTTGACAAATCTTCTTAAGTAATATTTTATGATAGTAGCTCCGGCAGCAACAAATGTGAAATACTAATAGACAATTTACTAATTGAAGCGGGGCTGAAAATTGTATTAAAAACCATGTGCGTTTTGAATTTTCTATATGATTTCGAACTACGCCATCGAGAATTATCGTCAATGCAACTGTAGTATGTAAAACAATGTATTCGCTTCCGCCATATTGCATTTACTTAGGATAAACTAGTGACATATCATTCAACTATTTTCCGTTTATCAAGTATATTTAAAGGGTCATACAAATATGTACGATTCAAACTAACATTTCAAAAATAAAATCTATATAGCGCTGCAGACATTTCAGTACCTACTCATTATTCGGAAAAGTTGAATCATTCGTAAATTATGCATTAAACGAAAATTTTAATCAATTTTGTCTATTTTTAATAAATGAAATAAAGAATGAAATTTCGTACACTTACTTGAAATGTAATCAAATCTAGAACAGCCATCGATACAAGTAAATTAAATGTTGCAGCCGCCAAAGAAATGGTTCGGGTTGGAATACATTCACCTATGCAATGAAAAAATCAATTTCGAATTATCTCACATATCAATCAAAATTTTAGCCTGAAATTTAACAAAACTCTCTTGAAATTTGAGCCTAAACTTTAACACGTTCCGCACAAAATGACTTGAAATTGTAATTTGCTTTAAAAGTGCGTGAAGAAAACGTTTCAAGAACAACGAAAAGATTTTAAAATCTTTGCCGCGTTATTATCAATCGAAACTTTCTAATTGAAACAATTTCAAAAATCTCACGTAAATATGCCTACAAGCAACTTAAGATACGAAAAGAAAAGTTAACACCTTACCTATTGGAACGACACTAGCATAAAGTAAAGATATTGATCCAAATAGTTCTGTAGATTTGGCCGCACTTAAAAATTTCGTTGTGTCTGTTGGACCTGAAATTGAACAGAAAATCAGTTAGCATTGATATAAGTGTTATGATGGCAAAGAAAAATTAATGGTAAATTGTAAAATGTTCGATTTTACGACATTTAAGAGCAAATCAAGTAATAGATTAATACTTCGCATCTGTGTTTTTTTCTACATTTTCCAAATCGTATATGGTTATCATAGAATTTGGCTTTAGAAAAGAAATATTTTATTTTGGTTCTAAAGCATTTAATATTTTCAACATGTTTAACCATAACACATTTTCTTCAGTTCGCAAAATAATTCATTTTCAAAAAAAATTAATAAAAATTGTGAAAATATTAATTTTTTAAAAAATCTTGATAGTAAACGGCTTTCGGTAATTAGATTTGATTAGTTGTGCGATATTTATGTTATAATAAATCCATGTGTTCTTATTTTACATTTAAGGATATTTTAAGCATATGCTCGAATAGATAAGCTAATGTTTTGGTGTACAGACGTGCGGAAAAAATAGCAATACCTCTATGATTTGTATACTTACTAAAATTGATTGCGCGCCGTAAAAATGCAGTAAGAAAACATACTAAAGCAATCTTGGAACAAAGATCTTTTAAACAACCCCTAATCAATTTATGTAGGTTCAAACGCTTTAACTTTGCGACGTTTTTCACACCTCATGTAAATTTTTAGAAAATGGATTGAGCTGATTTTTTTGGTTGTAGTGGCCCAATGTGATACCACAGATAGATAGTTAAAACAATATTTTTTAAATGCATTTTTTGAGTTTTCCAGTTGAGAAAATTTTTTCGTCGGAATTCTTAATAGAACTTTTTCGTGACAAAAATAAACATCCCATTATTCAAATCAAACTGGAAAATTTCGCTTGAAAAGCTTTGCATTGGCATTGAAAAAGAGAAACATGACTTTTCATTGAAATTTTTATCGAAATTATTTTTGAAAAAGTTTTGCGATTCGTACAAAACTATTATCGAATTTTTTTTGTAAACATTTTTTGGAGACATATTTTAATAAAATTTAATTAAGTACAAATACTAGTCGCTGATAAGCTAGTGAAAAGTTATAAAATTTTACAGAAACAATTTTTGAACAGATTCAATGCAATCACGACAAACTAATTTTAATTTGAGTTCTTCAAAAACATCGGGGTTAGTTTGTAACGATTTTAGATGTTTGCATCGAGTTTTTGTTTAACTGAGCTGCAAATATTGTTTCGTTATTTTTGTAGAACTATATCAGATATTTATTTAATAAAAAGATTTCATTGCATATTTCTGTTCTGTTCGGTGTAGGATGCCAAAAAAATTTTGCAAATCACTTCGAAATCGTGTTTAAAGTGAATCTAGTCGTGGTTATGGAGGGTATAGGCACAAGTTTGAATTCGTGTTGAAACGAAACCGTGTTAATGGAGTGCCGTGTTAATTGAAGGATACCTGTACATAATACCACAAACATAGTCGGTAAAAAGTATTTTACGTCGAAATTTCTTTCGAAGCATCTAACATTTTGCATGATTTTGGATTGGAATGTTTTCGACAATTTTTTGCAGCAGAATTCAAATTCAAATTTTTTTTTTTTACATAAAAGGTGATTTTGCTGAGCATTTTTTTTTAGTTTTTTAAAAGATTGTGTTCATCAATTTAATTGCTGTATTAGTTTTTTTTAATTACCAGAAACATTAACACTAAAATATATTGAAAACATATTTACTGGCATATTCAATAGACCGAACTGTTTCTGTTTTTTTTTCAAAGTGGTAGAATCAAAACAAATACACATTCCATTTACGACTGTTATGCTTCATGAGTTTTGCAATTTTTTAAGCTGGACTCCGATTTTTTTTGTATTATTAGATATTTAATAGGACATATATAGGTTTTTTTAAATTTTTCCGTGTAAATAAATACCATAGATGTATATGATCTTCATAGTTTTTTGGTGCTTTCTTTAGAATTTAGTTTTCATTAATTTTTCGTGATATTTGTTTGATAAAAACGTTCGACAAGGATGCATTTAAAAACTATAAATTACAAAATAAAAATCAAACTAACTTTGAATAATTATTTTTGCACCCTAAAATTTGTCAAGCAACATTTTTTACAAGAAAAAAATCGTGTATTTTATTATCATGCATTTTTTCTACGCAGAAATGAAACGAATTTTTAAAATGTTTATCTTCATTTTCATTGTAAAATGATATTTTTCACAGGAAGGTTATCGCGCAAATTATGAAACGATTTTATTTACCAAAGGTTTTCTTGGCAGAAGTTTTGAATAGTTATGCTATAAAAATATTTATTAGATAATTTCTCATGGATTTGTTTCAAGCTTTTTACGCCAATCCAACACCTGAAACTTTCTCGTAAAGTGTTCACCAAAAAAATTTATTCGATCATTCATTTTGCCACAAGGTTTCAATTTCAAATTTTTCATGAATTTGCGGATTCTGAAGTTTAGTTTGGAAAATATATATTTTTATTTCGCTTCAGGTTACATTGAATGAAATGGGAAATAGCATAAACTCGTTCTAAACAAATCGGATCATAATTATGAAGAGTGCTGATTTTCAATATCAAAATTTATTTCATGGAATTATAATATAAGCATTCTCAAGCATTTATATACAATATATAAATAAAAACAACCAACTCACCAGCAGGACACAATTCAGCAAACTTTGTCAGCAATCCCAACGTAGCCAGCAACGACAGGATAACACTCTGATGATTCTCGATAGATTCTCGGATTTTCATACAGCGTCGCGATAAAACCTCGATGAGGCCTGTGGTGACGGCATAGCTGGGAAAAAATACATTTGTGTCAATAGAATCAAGTTCTTGAGTTCGAAAAGAATAAAGTTTCACACAGATCCCGAGACGCATGCAGAAAACCCCAGAACTTTGTTTGGCCCAGACTTAAGTAGTGTACAATGTCACTAGCATTGCTCGAGCTGGCTCCTGCAAACAGGACTATTGTCCCGAGAAATTTCACGAGAACATAAATTCGAGTTGAACAGTTTCAACGCAGTGGTGACAAGGATGCTTTAAGTACCGTGTGTAGCTGACACTTGTTATAATATTTACTTGCCAGGCATTGACAGCTTCAACGTGGATTTGGCGAAGGACTCATTCCTTTTTAGAGAGTTTCGCTTCGACGCTTCTTCTTCGAGGATAAGTGTTCAAGAAGCGAACATCATTTATTGGTTTCGCTGATGCTACAATTCTTTCGTGAAATCGGAGCATACATGTTTTTGATAGTTTTATCGACTTAGCAAAAAGTTTAAAAAGGACGTCGTTTATCGAATGAAATATGGAGAGACTTTTGGTGTGACTTCCTAGAATTTTTTTTCAATGAATTATCATGTAAACAAATGTACCCAAGATAATCTTTTAAACAAGTACCTTTTCAAAGAAAAATGTTATTTTTATAGGTTAAGATTCATTGAAACATATCTGGTGATGATAGCACCAATTAAATCATCGACGCTCTACACTCATTATTAAATCAAAATATTTGCTAACATGATAGGCAAGCGCTAGGCTTCTTAATCGAGAACTACACCAGCCCGTGACTGTTCACCATAATGCCACCTTATTATTATTTGCTGATGTGTTAATTAAATTTAAATAAGGGTGAATGCAAATCAAGCTATGAAAACGCTTAAAATGGCTCCCTTCGCTCTGAAGAGGAATGACGCCGAGCTCTTGTAAATCAGTAAATAAAAGTTGCGTGCAAATTGCTATTCCATACACTCTTGCAAACAAGGGAGGAGAATCCAACCAACATACTAGTTACCCACTTGAAAGAAAACCACCCTTAAAGTTCACATAGCCGAAATTTCGTTCCGCTCCCACTCCGTAAGGAAATAACGCAAAATCTTCGTGCTACGCCACATTTTTTGCGTGCAAGGAAAAGCAGCAAAGAACCTAATAATCCTTTCTCAAATTTGTACAGCACACATTTTCGTACTGGAATTGAGTGTAAATCCTTGAATAAATTTTCTTTTCAATGATCCTGGCCTCGTGTCACGATGCGTTGCGGCTGTCCTTTCCCCCTGTATGTTACAAGTATGTGAGAATGTCAGTCGGGCTGCTCTTTTTCGAAACTTTGCAAAGAAGGGATGTGGAATTTTTCGGAGGCCAGGAAAAATATGCTTCACGAATTTAAGCCTCTTTAGTAGCAAGTGAAAAAAGTCATGTGCAACGGGTGTAAAATTTTAAGGCACAATATGAAATCACATTGAGTCCGCTTTGTGCTGTTTGAGATTTTATCGAATATTTGCAGCTGTTTTATTCAGTTGTTCCGGATTAAATGGTAGAAATATTTCCAACTAATTTGTCGTAAGAATTTGAAGTTTAACATGATGAACTGTTTCCTTTGTAACATTTCGAAAAGATTCTTAGCAATATAATGTTAGCTAGTTGTGGCTAATTAAGCTTCAACAGTTTTTCGTTTCTCTGTTGTAGTACTCTTACGTAGAGATATTTTTTTATTCAATATATCTATAAAAAAATTAAATATATTCCAATGAGGTGAAGCATGGTTTCTTATGGTGGAATGACTTTTTTTAGATCACATCGATATTATTTCTATGGTTTCGCGGCTACACATTTTGTTCGCAGTAAAATACCGCTTATTCAGATGAGAGAATCTGAATCGTTTCTTAGTCAAAAACAGTATCTTTAGTTTAAACTGTCTTTGCGAAAATATTGGCTTTACATCGTCCATTCGAGAAAAGACAGTTTCTTCGCCTTTCAACGAATGGACTATGCAGAGTCAAAATTATCACTGACAGTCAGAGCGCTTTAAGGTAAAGTACGATTTATTAAGAGTAGGCAAAGTTTTATTTATTTTCAAATGGGTTCGTCCTTTAATATTTTACTATTAAATTTATATTTTGTGCGACTAAAAATTGATGATACGTCTTATAGATTCGACGCTGTAAAAATATTCAGTAAAAGCCACAAATATATTATTATAGTTAAAAGTTCAAAAACTTTATTCTAATACGCTTGAAACTTTTGACTAAAATTATAGTAAAAAAATATTTTTAATTTACTTGATTTCACGGGATTTTTCTCTGAGTGTACACGAGGAGTGCAGTGCAAATTAATACAGTGTACTGCAAATATTCAAACGAAAATCGAAAATTACATTACGACTACCAAAAAAGCCGCTAAGTTTCACAAAGATGAAGGTATATCCTCCAAAAATCCCTTCACAATCCTACAGGAGGATGAAACTAACTCAACAACCAAATACAAGCGAAAATCAAAATATGAAATCAGACTGGCCAAATTCCTTTTTCTTTAAGCAAACGCCCTTAATATAGTCACTAATAAACAAAGTTCAAAAAAAATATTGCGAAACAATGCAATCATGAATTTTGAAAAACTAGGATCATTTCTTTCTATAAACATGGCAACGTAAATGAGGCTGTAAATGCGGCGGCAAATGCCACAGTAGGTAGGTAGGTAAGATAATTCAGGCAAACAAGGCTACAATGCCTTCAAGAAAATTAACGGAATAAAAAATATCAGTAGCTAAGATACTATGAAGAATATTAAGCTATGCTGCATAAAATACAACAAAAAAATTGTATTGTTTCCTAAATAGAATTAAGTATGATAGTAGGACGTTTGTACTTTTTTTATTTATTAACATTTCGTGGAAAAAACTAAAGAAAAATTACCAACTTAAGGGGAAAATACTCTGTTAAAACGGTGAAAATGGATCTTTTTTTTTAAATGTATATAATAAATAAGCAATCAAGCATCTCCCTATGCCAACTCCAACGAGCGAAGTTTACAAAACAGCCCAAGAATTGAATTTGCAAGGCATGATTTCCATGGAAAGAGCTACATTCATACATAAGAATTCACACCGTAATGAGTATACCGCTGTGAAATTACATAGAATTGAGGGGAAAAAACTTACAAAATGAGAAACATGAATAACATAGCTATCGTATTTGCCAGAACTTATCGGCTAAAAGTAGACCCCTTCAACAAAGCAGCTAACGTTTACAATACACTACCGGACAAAAATTAAAAACATAGCGAACCCAACTTCCTTCAAAACGACACTAAAAAAAATATCTCCTCCAAGACCAACTTTCGAAGTAAGTTACAAGTACAATCAGCTCCACTGAACTCAAAACCAAACATGTAATCAACAGGAAATAATTCATAAACATATAGTCTGAACTATTATTCTAACTAAAAGGACACTAAAACTTACAGATTTGGTACTATCCCTTATACCGATTCTTATCGTCTGGGAAGTACTATGTACTGAAATTTTAAATACGGAGAATTACTAAATTTTGATGGAGAGAGTGATTGAAGGAAACGGAACGGTGGTTTTAGTCGGTAGAAATCCGGCATGCCGAAAGGCAGGAGCTTATCGATATCTTTTGAAGATTTCCACCTCCCAACGTTGAAAAAAAAGATATCAACTTGACATTTGAATTGTATATTTATTGAGATTTAAAGTTCAAATTGGCATCATTAAAAAAATAAAACAAGCCGCGAGGTGCGACCCTTGAGGTCCACACGGTCAACTTCCCAGTAATATCTACATAAACATCAACAACATTACAACAATGAGAGGTATTCATAGCAGTAACAGGAATGAGTTAATATGAATCATATCGTCTACGGGAGGGTCCATTGATTACGTAAGGTTTTTGGTCGATGAGGACAGATTGAATATTCACGCGGATCAATCGATGGGGGCCTTTTTGGTGTTGAAAAATTTTGTTGGTTTTCAAAATTTAAGCAATTTTTTTAAATTAAAAGACTATAAAAACTATTAAAAATCTGCTCAAATTATGCAAATATCTTAAAACTTTGATTGAATTTAAAACAATTTTTTTAGAATAAAAGATATAAAGTAATAGCACTCGTATGAACCCTCTTTACATGGTAACTTTGAATGATTTTTTTATTTTTAACTAAGTTTTTTCATAATCATGGAATAAAATTTTGCCGGTTTCTCTCCAAAAACTGATAAGAATGTATACATTTTATAAACTGGATCACTGTGCTGTGCAAATCAAGTTAAAAAATATTTTTTTATGAAAAAAACTATAATTTTTCAATTGGTTGTCTGTTCGAGCTTTTTGGTAAATTGGTTTAATAATACAAGTCGTGAGTTTTTCTTTTACCAAATTTTATTTTATTTTCAAATATATATTTCGGCTACTACTTGCAGCCTTCTTCAGTGATGTGTTCACGACTCGACGAGTCGAAAAATAATTTGAAAATAAAATAAAATTTGGTAAAAGAAAAACTCACGACTTGTATTATTATAATTTTTCGCATTTTCTTCTATTAAATTAAAAAGACAGCTGAAAAGAATTTTTAAAATGTTAAAAACTTCACAACGATGTTAATACACGTCAACTGACACCTTAATGATGCAAATATTATATCTGGTTCGTGATATATAGTGAATGATAAAAATGACCTTAAAAATCATGATGACTTTTAATGATTTTTTATTTTTAATTTACTTTTTTACGTAATCATGAGAAAAAGTTTTGATGAAGTTTTTGCGAACATTGTTTGGAGTACATAAATTTTATAACCATTGGTTACTAAGACTTGACAATAAGGTTAAAAATTTATTGTTTTTGAAAAATACCCTAATTTTTTGCACTTTTTTTTAAAAAAATTGAAAACCGCTCCAAGAATTTTTTTAAAAACTTGATAGAATCACGAAAACGTCAATACGCGTCGATTGACACCTTGTTTAAAAAAATCGTACGTTTGGTTCGCGAGATATAGCGCATGACAGAAATGACCTTCAAACGGGCAAAACAGCAAACCCCCCCGACCGAAGTGTCCCAAAAACTAATCAGCTCTTAAGATTGCAAAGACGCTTCGATTGACACCTCAACCAAGTCGATCGGACTTTGTTTACGTGAGTTATGCTCGTAGAAAAAAGTGTCCACGAACGTACAGACGTACGTACGTACGTACACACACACACACATACGTCTCCCTTTCTAAAAACACTTTATATATACTCTATAGACCTCAAAACGTAAAGAAAAGTTGAAAATTTCAATTTCGATTTTCGAGGCGATTACAAGAACTTCCCATATACTGGGAAGTTAAAAAATAGCGAATTTCATCTCGTAAAACCCTAAGAAAAATATCCTTATGTGACCATATACTAAAATAACTCTATTAGTCTTAACTATAAACTACTGCACGCGCCTAAATTTAGGGCAATAAGTAAGTTTTGCGCAATTTGGTGAACGTTTGAATATACGTGTAACGATTTTTGTCTTTTTTCTATTGAAAAAATTGTTCTAGAATTTCAATTTTTTGTTTTTGCTCTAACCTTATGTCCGTGCAGTAGTTAAATAGTTAATAAGTATGTGTGAAAATTTTCAAGTAAATCGGATAAATAGTTTTTTCACAAATCTACGACGCGCACACAAAAAGTATGTTTTGAGAAAAACGCGTTTGAAGTTTCTTTGGTTTACCAGAATTATCGCGTCATTTTCGACTTGAGAACATTTTCAATCACCATTTTTGATGTTTAGACAGTGAAATTTGAATATGCACTAACTATGTAATATAACTTTTTAGAAAGTATAATAGTCGATTGTATTAGAAAGTATAATAGTCAAATAGTTACATAGCGGCATATGTTCGGACACTTAAACGCCACTTGCGAAGGACGGAGCGCGGTTTTTTTCTAACGAAATATCCCAAATAAAAAAATATATGAATTCCTTATACAGTGCCTTTCCCTTAAGGGGGGAGAGGTTAATTCACAATATTTGAAACACATTTTAAAGGGTTATTTTTGGAAATATGGTAAACATACATTTATTTATATATTAAGGACATAATAGTGCAACATTTCAAGAGTCTTCTGTTAAATTTTTGGAAAAAATATTGCGAATTGAGCCACTGACAACAAACACCAAAAAAACTGCTTTGTGGTGATCATCATAACTCATCACTGGATCACCTGCTGACTGAAAACTAAAAAGACTTTATGAGTTTTTCGAGGTAAAAACATAAAGTTTTTTTATTCTATTGATTTTTCAATTTCTAGAAGTAATAAGAGACGAAATTTTGGAATTTATAAAAATTTACTGATAAAAATCGACAAATTTGTTTAATTAAATTAAATTGTAACAACAAAAAATACAAAATCTCGATGTTTTTACCTCGAAATTTATGTATAAAGCAAATGTGCAAAATTTGCGAAGGATCGGATAAGTAGTTTTTGAGTTACAGTGATCACCGACTTTGAAAAAACCAAATCTGAGGAAAATGCATTATAAAACTTAATGATTATAGCAAAATTGGTTGGAGAGCATATATTTAAAATAGCTGTATCTGTGTTAGTTTTGCTCCGATCAACCTCAAGTTTTAACTGGATACTATTAGAAATGAAAAAAAATTAAAATAAATATTTTTGTTCAGTATTTTTCACGAATATTCTCTATTTCGACGCAGAATAGGGCTTTTAGTTATTTATCTATTTATAAAATTGCATGAGTTTTTCCAAACTATATTTTTGGGAGAAAATGTCAGACGTGTAACTGAAATAAATATTTACATGCACGTTACACTCAGATCATCAGCTTAGCTAACCAAGCCAATTGAAAATGAGTGTTATCAAAGGACATACCAGTACTAGGCATTTGTAATCAATGAGGATATGAGCTAAGCAAACATATATATATATATATATATATATATATATATATATGTGTGTGTGTGTGTGTATGTATATATATATATATATATATATATATATATATATGCGGAATTCCGTAACAGGATGAAGATATCGTTGCTGATTACAAAAGCTACCTAACAGGAGTAAGAAAGCAAGTCTTTTATCATAAAATTAAATTTTGAACACAAATCAAAACTATTTCGAAATTTATTTCAGAAAAACAGTTCTTAGGATTAAGGCAACTCGCCCAGGAAATTGAGTAGAAATAGTTGAAAGATTATTTCAAAATTTTGAAACGGTGCGAGTTTAATCCTTTCTTTGTGTCATTACAAATTAATTAGTATATTGTTAGAAATAAAACTTAAATCTTCCTAAACAAAAATATCTTTAGCACCATAAAAAGACTGTGACATTCATATTTTCGGATCTATGATTTGGAAATAAGAACCCTGCTGGTGCGGCAGTTTGCTAGCACATTTAAATGGGATTGATAGGGTGATTGATAGTGCTGTCATAAAATATAGAAAATCTTTTACAGAGAAAAAATAATTTAAATACTTCCCCGTCGCCAAGAGAGATTTACACTATTAAGTTCATACCAATATTTTAATTTTTTCACTTAATAGCATTTTGTAAACCTTCTTCATTCGCTGTATCAAGCCATGTAGACGCGAAATTACTTCTTTTGTAAAGCTACGTTGCCCATTTTTGATAAGATTTTAATAATAGTATGTCCCCAGTTAATGAAAGTGATGTGGTGTATTCGGAACGCTCTACATATTTGAAGATACTTTTAGATTTTAAAAATAGTGAATAAAACTCCAATTAACTCGAATTGTTATTATAATAATTATTTTCTTGGACTATGACCTTGTTGTTTTTGCTCTATTGCTCACAAGTTTTAATTTGGAGAATGTCCAGAACATCATTCGCCACTATTTTTTGTAATTATTTCCTATTATCTTCTAAATAACTTTGACTCTTCTACCACCATTTCGAATGAATTCGACATTTATCATCATCATAGCCATCATTAGTAGCGCCTCCTGCCAACATATACAAAACAAGTAAGTGACCTAAACAACAATGGAAAGTCCACTCTTCACTCCACACTCGGTCATTGTTATCTGAAAAGGTGTCCAACCGCGAACTCTAATAAACATTTTCATTATCCGCTTCACAATAATAAATATTGGCTGTAATCTGCTAATGGAATCCTGAATGCCCTTACAATTCACTTCTTTTGCTGCACAATATGAGTAGCAGCACTAGTGTCCGTATTATATCGATAACAAGCGGCGAGTCCTTTCGTATGTGCCGACACAGGCACACACAGCAACACAACACACTTGAAGTAGTTTATATGTAGAATCCAACTCGGGGACAAACGAATCGAAGGAAGGACGACACATTAAAAAATGGAGAGCAGCAGGATACTTTCCGACATCCTGCTGCGTTAAATCACCACTTACTTATTTCCAGCTCGCGACACAACAGGGTGCACTTTTGTTCATTTCTAGAATGCATACACAGCTTGTGTAGGGCAACAACACATTTGTGCCCTTACAAAGTTCAGATGAAATAAAATTCAATCAAAGCAAATAACTTAATCGAAACACTGAGGGTGTATGGCGAATTTGATTATAGTTCAACGCGTGTCCAGTGACTTTAACTTCTAATTAATCGAAAAGTGAAACGGGGCCTAAATAGTTTGGACGGATGAATTTAAGAAGACTATGCGATTTTATAGCATATGAAAAGTCTTGAAGAAGTGAATAGATTCTTGTAGATACATTTTACTTTCGACTAAATATTTTCACAGTTATGGCTGTCATTTTCTTCCAAAATCACCTAGCCACTTAGCTGCTAGAAAGGACTAGAAGGATTTCGTTCTCTATTACATATTAGTTTTATACCTACCGAAAATAATTGAAAGAGCCTACACATTCCTAACGATCAGTCTGTATCCTTAAAGTTTTCTGCATCTCTGAAATTTTGCTAAATCTAAAAAGAATTTGAATCTGAAATGACATACAAACTGGCGGAAAAAATTCATTAGGGATGCTTTGATCGTGTGTAAAGTCGTCGTTTTAAATTACATTCTGAGATCGCTTATAAAACTGAAGGATTCAAGAGAAATGATAAAGGAATGTCCTTAGATTTATTGTTATGAATTAAATTTTAGCTTTGATCTCCCAATATTTTTCTGAGGATTATCAAATATTCAATTGGATTTCCAGGAATTTATATTGGATTCATTATATAGAATTAAGCTGTGGTTACTGTATTGATCAAAATATCAACATTACTTTCCTTGAAGGATGTCCATGAAATTGATAATCTCTAAAAAAAATCGATGGAGTTTAGATGATGGTTTCTCTTGTTCAACATTTCAAGATCATCTAAATTGATTCGATTTTGAAATACATAAACTGCGCGACAATAGGATAGGTTCCGCAATTTTGTTGCGTCTGCAGGTCATACAATGCAAGGTAAACCGAATTTAGTATTTTTCATAATTAGGGTCTGCACTACCGTAACTGTTACTTTAATTCTACAATCGGAGAATTACCCGTTATTTTCCAGGAATTTTTCGAACGAATTTGCGCACATTTAAGTGCGACAATAGGATAGGTTCGGTTTAAAAAATTCAGGAAACGGCTGAATATCAGGAGAAAAAATTAAAAACACTTAGCAATTAACCTTTTAGGTGTTTTTTTATTAATAATTAATAATGAGTGTTACCTTCATTTTCACTGATCACCTCAAAAATTCTGTTGGGTAATGAGTCATACAAATTTTGTATTATACTTGTTGGAATTTGATTCCATCCGTCTTTTATTCCAGTGATAAGGTCACTTTTAGTGCTGTACCGCTTTCCATTTTCATAAATTTTTTAGATAACCATCCCCATAAATTTTCAATAATATTTAAATCAGGTGATAAGGATGATCACTCTAACACTCGAACATTTTGTTGAAAAAACCACTCTTTCACAATCCTGGCTGTGTGTATAGGCGCAGAATCATGTTGGAAAATCCATTCTGTACCTTCAAACATTTGGTCAATTTTATTTTCCTGACTTTCCGGAAGTTGCCGGTATTTTAACGCAGTTTGCATTTCCGTTACTATTACTAAATCAACAGGCCCATTGTAGGAAATCGCTCCCCACACCATTACTGATCCCAGGCAGCTATTTCTCTTTGAGAGGTACTTCCGGTCCTTCCTCATGTCGTGAAAATAGTACCTATATACCCATCTGGACCATCCAGGGAAAATCTTTTCTCATCTGAGAAAACTTGGCGCCATTCCGTACTCCATGCCATGTGATCTCTAGCGAACTCCAAACGACTTTGTCGATGTCGTTGTGTTAAAGCTGGCTTCATTTTTAATCGAAGGCGTTTTAACATTGGAGATGTCTTTAGTATCCTTTGAACACTCCTTATACTTACTGAGCTGCCTACATCTGCAGCAATTTGTCTGGCTGTCTTCGTTGAATTGGACGCTTCCCTTAAAATATGACGTCGTTCTCTTTCAATGGCGCTGTTTACTCTTCCTTTTTGATTTTTTCCGTAGCTTTCTGGATCTTTGACGTACGAATTTATCACATTCGCACTTCTTTCTATCCCCCGAGCGATTCCTTTGTTCGAATAACCTTCTTCTTTCAGTGTTTCAATTCGCGTTCTTTCTTCTGCAGTTACAGTTTTACCACGTCCCATATTGATAAGCTTAATTATTACTTAAACCACTTTCTTCATTTATAATTTTATTTTAAAAATCTCCGAACAACCTACTTCAGCAACACGTGTGAAATGATTGCTGAACCTATCCTATTGTCGCACTTAAATATGCGCAAATTCGTTCGAAAAATTCCTGGAAAATAACGGGTAATTCCCCGATTGTAGAGTTGAAGTAACAGTTACGGTAGTGCAGACCCTAATTATGAAAAAAAAAACAATTTCGGTTTACCTTGCATTGTATGATCTGCAGACGCAACAAAACAGCCGAACCAATCCTATTGTCGCGCAGTGTATGTCAAGATACTAGACCCATCCCATTTTTCGGTCGATTTTGAAAATAATGCCAATGATCATTTCTCCACTACTCTACAGAAAATCTTCCAAAATTTACGATTGAAACCATACATTGCTTAATTTTTAACTTCCCAGTATATGGGAAGTTCTTGTAATCGACTCGAAAATCGAAATTGAAATTTTCAACATATCTTTACGTTTTGAGGTCTTTAGAGTATATTTTAAGTGTTTTTAGAAAGAAGTATGTATGTGTGTGTGTGCATGTACGTACGTCCGTACGTACGTATGTGCGTTCGTGGACAGTTTTTTCAAAGAGCGTAACTCACGTAAACAAAGTCGTATCGACTTCGTTAAGGTGTCAATCGAAGCGTCTTTGGAATCTTAAGAGCTGATTAGTTTTTGGAGAAACTTCGGTCGGGGGGGGGGGTTTGCTGTTTTGCCCGTTTGAAGGTCATTTCTGTCATGCGTTATATCTCGCGAATCAAACATAGGATTTGCATCGTTTAGGTGTCATTGTACGCGTATTAATATTTTTGAATATATTATATTATGAAAAAAACTAAATTAAAAATAGAAAAACCATTCAAAGTTACCATGTAAAGAGGGTTCATACGAATGCTATTACTTTATATCCTTTATTCTAAAAAAAAATGTTGTAAATTCAATCAAACCTTTAAAATACTTGCATAATTTAGCAGATTTTTAATAGTTTTTATAGTCTTTTAATTAAAAAAAACTGCTTAAATTTTGAAAACCAACAAAAAATTTCAAAATCAAAAAGCCCCCACCAATTGATCCGCGTGAATATTCATCGACCAAAAACCTTACGTAATCAATGGACCCTCCCGTAGACGATATGATTCATATTAACTCATTCCTGTTACTGCTATGAATACCTCTCATTGTTGTAATGTTGTTGATGTTTATGTAGATATTACTGGGAAGTTGACCGTGTGGACCTCAAGGGTCGCACCTCACGGCTTGTTCTTTCTGGAATTGAACAGCAAACAAAAACTTTGCGTTATATAGACAATAAATCTTACTCTCGATTTGCCGTTTCAGAATATTGAAGAACTTTCAGTTAGCCAGTGTCCATTTTTTGTAAACTATATCTCAAAGCTCAATTTTGTACGAGACAATAAGTACAATGTTGCAATCCGTTCATATCTGGTGTTCAACTTACGAAAATCTTCCAATTGATTCAATTCTTTTGCAGGTTCGTTTACAATGAAATGTTCATCATCCGGTTTTTAACCGATATGTTGATCTTAGGAGAATCAGTTTATAGAAGTCTATGGAAGCTATTTTTCGGGCTGATAAGATTTCAGACGAAGGACGCAATAAGAACTACTAAATATACCTATTTGTTAATGTGAACAGACTGTATTTGTGGCTGTATTTTGCTGCAGCATAGCAAATTGAAATAAATGCATGAACACACCATTTTCATTCCATTCACTAATTGGATGAAAAAGGTGTTTTGTATGGTCCTCAAACAACAAAGATAACACAATCTACATCAAAATGATAATAAACATTAAACACTGATATCAAGGATATCAGCTCATATTCTTTACTTGTAAAGGATTTGATTCACATATACGAAGAAGCACACTGCAGCCGCATCAATCTTTATTTTGATGTCCCCGCGGCAGCAAAAGATTTACACATATGTAAGTTTGGCTAGATTCATTTTATAGTTTGATTGAATCCGAATAGTTCCTTTCAGACAGCCATTAATTCCGCCTTATCAATCATGATTTGAAAGAGGCTAACCAGATATATGTTGAATCCCAAGTGCTAAACATGGAACGCATAAAAATGCTCTCCTTTTCAAGTACGTCCGTGGGAAAGTAATAAGGCGGATCGATGTGGTAAGCAAAAAGAAAGGTCATAAAATCTTTAGGCACTTTAAGTGCACATTAAAATCTTTCCTGGAATTCTATCGAAATAAACATGAAACAATAGCTGGTCGGCATGCTCAAAAAGTTTATTCCACTATGAAAATTTAACAAAAGCTCAGATTTTTTGCCGAAAAATAAGAATGGATTTTAGAGGCTCTGATGGCATCTGCACTTTTTCGGTTGATGGCATTCATTCGAGGAGCGCAGCATCTGTCGCCTTTGGCTTAGATGTCTACCGTTTTAAAGTACACCTCTTCATTTCGTGCCATACCGTTGCGTCGTTACTTATTTACAGTAACTAATAAATCACATCACATATCATTAGATGCACGAGAGCCTATTTGATGTCACATACGAAAAGCAAGTATGCGATGCAATCGATGCAGGGAATAAGTCTGACAACATCATTAGGCTGTTCACAAGACACCGACACTACTCCAAGTTCCAAATCTTCTTTGACTGGTAAAAGGGCCGAAATATCCAGGGCAAATATTGGAGAGGCCCACTTGAAAACGCAACGTCTTCGGCATCGTCTTCGATTATTTTTTTCCCTGTATTTCTTGAACGCCCTCTCGGTTGACCTATGTATTGTGCATACATAGTCAAACATGCGCTTAGCGGCAATGGCGGCAAAGAAAAATCGTAAATTTCAGGTTGATTTGGTGGGACCACGATTTTCATATCGGAGGCAGTCTGCATGTTTCATCTGTTTGTTTAAATGGTAGTGAAAAGTTAAGTGATTTCTTTTATTTATTTCATCGGCGGCTCACATCAAAACGTTCCGATATTTCTTTTTTGTAAGCGTATGAAAGTTAAATGACAACAGCAATTTGATGTGTAGTACATAGGTGCGCTGAACGGGTTAAAGATTAGATAAAGAAATGCTTCGTCATTGTTTTTGTCAATACTGTCGATAATACGTAACTAAAACAAACTAAGATAAATGAATATACACATATTTCTCTATTAAAATTATTACTGAAAGAAAATAAGATAAAATATTTTGTGCAAAAATTGTTGGATTCAAAAAATCCAGCCGAAATTTTTGAAACTTTATTACAGCCAAAATTTCTTCGCATTATTAATGGAATTTTTATTTCTTATTCTACAATTTTTCACGGTTATCAAATAATTCATAACATATTCAAGTTTATTATTAACTTTATAAATTTTGAAGTTGGTTTTCTGCAAAACCAAGGAAACGAAACTCTAAAAAAATGTGACGAATTGGATAAACTAACAATCAGCCGCAATCAATATAACAACAAGCCGTGAGGTGCGACCCTTGAGGTCCACACGTACAACTTCCCAGTAATATTTACATAAATATTAAAAATATTAAACACAATAATAATTATGGAAATAATACTACTTTTAATAATAAAAATGTACCCCGCATAAAAGTTGTTGGAATGACTTAATATTAATCGTAACATCTACGCGAGCGTCAATTGATTACGTAAGGATTTTGGTGCGTTGGTTTGATTAATTATTCACGCGGATCAATCGGAGGGGGGACATGTTACACAGCCTTTTCTACGTTATTTGTTATTTTCATATCGGTGCTTGAAGGACAAAAGAGCGCTAGCAAAAATGAATGCAGTTTTTGTTATTACGACAACTGAAGAGATTTTGTCGCGTGATGGCCATTTTGAATAGTTGCGGTCAAAACTACTAGCACTTCGGCATAATCACTGAATTTGTATTTTTTTCACGATTTTTCATCAATGAATCTAATAATTATTTCTTATTTTCTGTTGATTTTGAGAAACATTGATTATGCAGTCAAAAATAGGTTCAATTGCATGTAAAAATTAAAATATATGTATTACAAATGATGACGGAAGTAACTGAAATTTTACGAATACAAAAGTATAAAACTCCTAAAAACTACAATTTTTTATTTGATGAAACCTTTTCAAAGCATATGATATCAAAAAGTGTTGACTACAAAACATTTTACCATTCAAAACGTTGATTATCACAATTGCAAATTTGATTTGATTTGTATTGGTTTTCAAAATTTAAGCAGTTTTTTTATTCAAGTTAAAACACGGTTCTGTGAAGACTATTAAAAATCTCCGCAAATTATGCAAATAATAATAAACTTTGATTGAATTTACAACAATGTATTTAGAATAAGAGATTTAAGGTATAAAAATTCGTATGAACCCTTTTAACATGGTGACTTTAAAGGATTTTTTATATATTTTATTCAATTTGTTTTGAAATCATGAAAAAATATTTTGCTAGTCTCTGCAGAAATTGATAAAAGTTTATAAATTTTATAAACATTTATTATTACGATGTTAATTTTATTAATTATTAATTATTATTTTTATGAAAAAAACACTAATTTTCAATATTTTTTTATTAAATTAATAAAATGGCTTTAAAGATTTTTTTTTAATTTAAAACATCATTAAAATATTAATACGCGTCGATTGACTTCTTAATGATGCAAAGATTATATTTGGTTCTCGATATATAATGAATGACATAAATGACCATGAAGGACATGATGACTTTTAATGATTTTTTATTTTTAATTTAATTTTTTTTGTAATCATGAAAAAAAAATTTGATGATTTTTTCACAAAAACTGTTTGGAGTATATAAATTTTATAAATATTGATTACTGCGACTAGAAAATGAAGTTAAACATTTGATGTTTTTGAAAAAAACTCCAGTTTTTTGCACTTTTTTCCAAAAAATTAAAAAAACCGCTACAACAATTTTTTTAAAAATTTGATAGAATCACGAAAATGTCAATACGCGTCGATTGACACCTTGATGAAGCAAATCGTACGTTGGGTTCGCGAAATATAGTGCATGACAGGGTTGACCTTCAAGGGGTGAAAACAGCAAAAAAACCCGACCGAAGTGTCCCAAAAACTAATCAGCTCTTAAAATTGCAAAGACGCTTCGATTGGCATTGGATTGGATTGGATTACCGAAGTCGATATGACTTTGTTTACGTGAGTTATGCTCGTAGAAAAACTGTCCGCGATCGCACGCACGTACGTACGTACATACACACACACACACATACTTCTTTCTAAAAACACTTAAAATATACTCGTAAGACCTCAAAACGTAAAGATATGTTGAAAATTTCGATTTTCGAAGCGATTACAAGAACTTCCCATATACTGGGAAGTTAAAAAGTATCATTTGAACCAGGCGTTATGTTTTAGTGATGGAAGACAATGCAAATTAATCGATTAATTGACCATATGATAAATAGAAATCTAGAATCAATTATCGCTTGAATTCATAAATATAATCGATTAAAACATTTTAACCAAATTCGAATAATACTTTTAAACGACGTTGTTTTGCCATATTCGTGGCGTAAACCACACAGCAAGTCAGCAACACGACATCAAGGCAATAAGCTTTAAACCGCCTCGGGTTCATGTTCATAAGGACTACGACTTTATAAAAAGTATGTGATAACGTCAATATAGGTGTATTATAAATAATAGACTAAGCGACAAAAAATAAAAGTTACAATGTGCTGAGAATGCAGATTAAATTTACTTGAAGAACTAATCAAACTGTACCTCTAAAAGTCGGCAGCGAAAATTGTTAAATTAGAGATATTTCAACGAAAATTTCAGATCGCCAATTAGATCCATACTTCTCAATCTCAATTTAGTATATAAAATCTTATTTTTTATCCAAACAAAGTCAGGAAATGCGGCTTCGTACCTCACACGTTTTCGACCAAATTTCAAACAAATATGTTATGAATCGATTAATGGAAATAACACAATAGATTATTTAGATTTTTGCTAATTCATTCATTTGCAATTAACGCTATCAAATATTTTGCATTAACTTTAAATTGGCAACTTTTTGCGAGAAACTAAATAAAATTTTAAAAACATTATGGAGTCCTTTTGAAATAATGAAATAAGTCTTCACTAATTTTTTTAAACATTTTTAACGGTAATGAAAACCGAAGCTTGAAAAGTGACAAATTTTTGACAAGGACGTGAAACTTTAGGTGGCTACAATAAATTATTTACGAAACATTAGATTCATGAAATACTACATAAAGATAAATATTTGTGTCGAGCACTCTATGTTGCGGCAGAAAACATGCTCCAAATTTTATTTAGACATTTTTTGAATTTTCAAAGAAATTTTAGCGAGAAACTCGAGCTGTAGATTTTTCAAAAAGCGTTTATTGTGTTTTCTCTGCAACATTGTCGAATTTTCTCATACATTCTTTTTTTTAAAAAATATTTTTTTTTGTTCTTTGAAAAATAAATTGTTTTCCATCGATTAGCTTTCAATGTATTCTAGTGCAAAAAATTTTATCAAATTTTTGCAATTTTCATTTTCATTTTTTTGTTTCGGGAAATTCATCGCAAAATTTTGAGAAAAGTTTGCCTACAAATATATTATCACCTTTTGAATTTTTGAACTAATTTTTATCTAAAGTAAAACGAAAATATTGTCGTGACATATTAATTGTGATTTTTTTCAAATAAATGTCTACAATTCTTAAATTTTTGTAAAATTTAATACATTTTTTCCGAATGTGTAATTGTTAGTGAAGATTATATTTTTAGTATCCTGATGAACTTGTTTTCAATGGTTTAATGTTTTCAACGAGATTTTCTCTTAAAACTGGATACAAAGCTTTCATCGAAATAATTTTTTTTTGAGAAAATTAGCTAGTGGAAGATAACTTTGATATTTAAAGAGTTTCGTGAAAAAATTCCTTAAAAACTTCGCATCTTAAATATTTTATAATTTTCTATTAAATAGGATATTCAAATGTCACAACGCCTTTTAAATCCAATACAAAACAGTAATTGAATGAGCTTTTTACAGAAAAATAAGTTGGTTTTTGTAATGGTTTGTATAATTTTATTTGAAATTTTTCAAACTAACAAAAGTATTGAAGATTTTTTTACGTTGGCTTGGTGGCAAACAAATACGATACCGGTTCATTTCAAATTATATTTAAATTTATTATTTGAGGAACTTGAAAAAAAATACTTTGAAATTTGTAAAAAAAAAGGCTGTTTTGCACCAATTGAAATGTCCATACCAGAAACTTGATATATTTGTCCGGCATTATTTTTGAGTTGAAAGTGTTACAAATTAAAAGTTGAATTGAAAACGGAGTTAAATACGTGGAATAAGCAATAGCACATAGAAATCCAGAAAACAGCACTAAGAATTTGTAATTTTTAGACAACAATAATACTGTGCTAATTTCACATTCGCTATAATTTTTAGGGCGCCTTTTTGCCTATTAGAGAACCAGATTAAAAAAAAAGAGAATTTATTCTATTGTATTGTAGGAACATGAGATAAAATATAAAAATATTCGCGTCTATATTTAAAGTTCAATGCCAGCCGAACAAATTGCCAACTTTATGAAGAATATGGAGCTGAAAAATTAAGAATCAGAACTTTTCAATAGATTATTTTGATTCGAGTAGAGCATTTGCTGCAACGAATTCAGTTGTATTCTATGATAATTTTGAGTGATAAATATTCTTAGTATAGTTAAAATTTAATATAAAGTTCACTGTAGGTACCCCTGATTTTTAGATTTATACGGGTTAAAACTACCTGCAATCAGTTTTTAATCGATCGAGAGAAATGTTTAAACAAAATTCTCAAAAATATCGAGTAATTCAGGCCCTCTGGCAATGGTGATTGCAATCAGCAAAAGTCTAAAACTATTCTAGGGGAAATCTTTTGAATACTTTCAGAAATGCCGTTTTCCAGTTTTTACATAAAGTTTCAAACAAGTGTCTGTAGTAAATCGTTCTTAAGTGTTAGAACGATATTCACAGGCGTGATTCGGCACAAGTTTTTTCAAAATCACTTTTTTGTTAACCTTGTACTGACAAAACAACTTACAAAATGGTTGATCATTTTTAGATTTTACATGCCTTCAGATAAGATAAATTATCTTCGATGTGAACCTACAACTCTGTGAGAATTATTAAAAACCTTTAAAAAATACTCCTGATGTTTCACAAAAATACAGCAGACACGAGGTTATTCCCTCTAGAACAACTCTCCAAGCAGAAATCGTCTCTGATGAAAATAAAACATTAATTGCCATTTTGAAAGTGAAATATCGAGTATGTCTAACAAACACAAAAAAAAATGCTAAAATTCGCTTATTACAAGCTGCATAAATGGACTTGTCTCCCTTTACAGAATAAGCTTATTTTTTAGAGAGCACTTCGCCTATTTTCTGTTGCTGCGTATATCTATCATTTACTTTAAATTCATGAAGGCATTAATTAAAAGTATTAAACATCCCAATGAATTGAAGACGCCTCAAGTTTAATGTAGCTTTATATTATGCATTTCAAAATATGAAACTCGATAGAACCTCACAGTGACTGAGATCCGTTTTTTATAAAACATGTAGCATCTGCAATTTTTCTCTTTCGCTACACAAAATAACAACAACCACAACTTATTCAATTGAACCAAAACAAAATAGCTTTCACATTAAATTAGATTGCACTTGATTTTCATACAATCTACCTTAATATTTTCAAACACAAATAAAAAAGGGTACTCAACCAATTTTTGCTCTATGCATCTGCCCAAGTCAAAAGATCATAACGAACATTTTCTTTTATATTCGTTGGTTTTGTTGTACAAAATCGATCACGAACAAAAAGGAAACAATATGCAAAATAGGTACAATGCATCCTCAAACAACCCTCCTCGGAACGGGAGCAAGTCGACTCAACTCAATTTCAATTATATTATAGTTCCATTAACATTGACGTGGGGTGAGACGCGTGCATGGTCCGAACACTCGTGGTTGTCGTCCTTTTTTGTGTTTTTCTAACACTTTTTCATCATGTAGGTACTTGTGATGCGTCGTTCGAGTGGACAGGAAGGTGTTTCAACAAAAATCTGAAAAGAACAACGCCAGCACACAAAATAACATTGTTCTGAAGGATGAATTGGAAATGTAAAGCTTACACCTGGCCTGTCGGTAGTTGATATTTTAAGGCCAGAGGTCAGAAATATGTTGGATACAAATGCATGAAATACCCCTTTTTGTGGAATGTGTACAGAAAGGGATCGAAATAAGCGGATGGGCTTTGTAAATTTTCACTGTCTCGATTTTTCTTTTCGTTTCAAATCATACATGTATTTACAACAAATATAAAGTTGATTGTGGTTTCACAAATCACTTGCATGAATCATTCGATCACAGAAAATAATATCCCTATCAGAATTTTTTTTCAACACCTCAAACCAATTAACATTTTCTACTAGATCAGAAAATTTACGATGGGCGATAACTGAGAAAAATCTACTTGGATCTAAAACGAAACCTTATTTGTGTCCTGCTTTTGAAATATATGAACTCTCATAAAACAAAATTACTTGCTACTAAAACATGTGGTCTCGCCTTGATTATCAAATAAAGTAGGGGGCGGCGACGGAGAGGCCATTCTTAGTGCTTAACTTTTCGAATACTATACTATACCTTGGAGAGACATGATAGTCGACAATTCAAGTATGTTCCCCAAAATAGCCCTAACGATACAATTCCTTGAATTTTATGAGTGTCATTACTACCATGAAAGCCACCTGCGCGCTAAAATATCTGTTGAGACTTATAGCTAGGTACATTTTAAAGTTAATTTTATCAATTATTTATTTCAGCTAATGGAGAAAATACATTATGTGGTCTTTAGCATGTTTTATTAGTGATTGGTGTGGTTTTTATCATATTGGAAAAGTGACGAACTCAAGCAGAGAGACTAAAGTGAATTTTTTAAGATATACGAGAAAACTGAGAAAATATGTCGTACTCATCAAGTTTCTGCTCCTGCCATGAAAAGTGTGCGACTTAGAAGCAAAATTTTATTTTTCTGTCTGCTTTCTTCTACTATTTTAATTAATGTGTAGTGTATGTTTTGCTTGTTGTCTACTTTAAGAGATTTAATGTTATAATGAATTGAGTCTTAAGCAAATAAGTGAATCAAATTCAAGATTTCTGAAAACGAAGCAGCGATATAGCTAAAAAATGGCTCTTCACTATCACTGTGAACTTTGCTTTGAAGGTTAACCCAGAATATAGCTTAAAAATTCAATGCTTAATCACAATCGAGGTATCGCTCAGTAGTATGAATAGCTAAGCCAATTCATTACTTCATAGTTTTCTGCAATTTTTCATCATTTACCTAAAATTTTATGCAACTATTATATCTACGACTCTACAAATTACATGATTACTGGCACTGCACAATGGCCTGTTTTAACTTTCATATCTTTGAGTATTAGCCCTGTGAATTTTTGCCCTGTTTTTATGCGGAAGCACCATTTAAGAACTCTTAATTCTTATTTTTCATAGTATAATTCTATAAGATTCTTGTTTTCGTGTGAAAAAGATATTAGTAATGATTTTCAATCTAAGTTTCAGGGATAGAGAAAGGTGAAATGAGCTTAAATCTTTCTGACCAATACAGTTTCTGTATTTCCAGTTTTTTCGAACAAATCGCAAATGATATTTGGCTTCCTAAACAAAAGGAAAGGGTGTAACTACCATTTAATTTGACTAAATTAGTACAATGTTCAAACTTTACAAGACAGACCTAGTTTCATGATAGATATATCCTTCCTTCAAGGGGGTAGTACCGCTAAAAAACAGCCTAATTTTCAATATTTTTTCAGCTCCTTTATTGTATATAAATTTTAAAATTTGCATGGGTAAAATACACATTTTGAAGATTACAAAAAATTTTTTTTCATTTTTTTACTAATTTATAGAGGGCGCCAAAGTTAATGTCTTGAAAATGCCTCTTCCCACTGCGGACAGATAATCTTAGGAATGAAGAATTTGACATAAAAAACCAAACCACATTTTAAAGAGGAATGATTCGTACGTGGTAATCTACCACAACATTTGAAAAACTGATCAAAAAAATAGCGGTTGTTCGAAAACTTTTTTTTTGAAAAATTGTTTTTTTCCATTTTGTTTCGCTTGCTAATTTTTTTGAGATTGATTTTTGATCTATATTGTGGTAGGTTACCACACAAGATACTCGAATAAAATAGCACACCAAATTTGACTTAAATTGGTTCGGCGAAACCGGAGAATAAGTGTCCGCAGTTGGAAAAACGTCGTTTTGAGGAAAACGCGTTTAAAGTTTCGATTACCGAAAATTTCGCTTACCAAGCGAAAAAGGCGTGCGCGCTCAAACTGCCGTAACTTCTTTATTGTTGGGAATATCTTAGTAAAATTTTGAGACATGATTTCTTAAGGTATCTATATTAAATTGCAAAATGAAAAATTGATTTTTCAAAAATATAACCGGTACTACCCCCTTAACGTCGTAAATTTCGTCTAACATAGGTTGGTTTATTTGCAAAGAGATTCTAGGAAATTCTTTTGACAACTTCTTTCTGCTAAGTTTTATGGATTACAACATGGATCATCTGCTTTGTAACCGAAAATATAAATTTTCATATGACAAAAAATTTTCCAACCATTTTAGCAAATAGAAAAACTTATTCTAGCAATAATAACATTCCTCAATTAGTAGCCTGCCATTAAATTAACGATCTTAAACAAAATGTTCCATTAAATCTATTCACTGGGTAAACAATTTTTATCTCTCCTTTAAATTGAAGGACATAATTTTTGGCACTACTCCTTAGGTAGCAGCATAGAATTTCTAGAAACACCTACCTACTAACGAAAAGTTACAAAATCTTTAGAGTATTGTCTTTAAGCCTGCTGAAAATATTTTCTATACTACTCAACTCACCTTTGCATGCTGACATCTTACACTCAATATCGCCAATCAAATGCTGAATGATGATTGAAGAGCAAAAAAAAATGCTTTGAGCTTCTTTAACATTCCAGATGAAAATAGGATATAACAAATTAGGCTCATGCAAAATAAAATTCAACTTACATTAAAGGTCATTCAATTTATAATGATTTTCATAGCCTTCAATCAGACTAGACGAGACTTGTCTACGTGATAATTTTAAATCGGTATTATTTCATAAAATTAAAATTACACGATGAAAATCTACAAAGCCAGAAAAATCAACAAAGTACAGAGTTCCTACATTTCCGTCATTGCATTTCAGGAGCTCGTCGTTAAAATCCAAAAGGAAAACACTTCAAATCTGTCCAAGAGTCTCTTGAAATTCTGACCCCCTACGATGCAATGTTGAATTTATAGTTGCACTGAAATTGGCTCGTCAAAACGCGACTGCCAGATAATATTATTACAAGGACACTCAACGAAAATGCCAAACAAACAAAAACCAATAGTGACGGCAGGACATAAGCTTGCTAAATAATATAGCAGAATACACATTGGACGACAATACATCATCATCAAGTAGGTCAGCAGACAATAGTTTCCTCACAAGAGGGCGAAGAGCTGACTTCATACACATTTGATACGATTCTCTACTTGAAAGGGAAACTGAATACTTTTGTTTGTAGACGAGTGACGTTGTGTTTTGATTTCTAGGGCACGATTATTTCGAATTAGGGCGCGTCTAAGATTTCATAGCAGTGCAAAAAGTTAAGATCTTATCACATTCTAACCCATGATAAAAAACTTAAATAATGAAAAAGCTACGTAGGCAGACATACGAAACACAATGACAGTCGTTATAATTCGCACATGTAAAAATTATAAAATAGTTGAAATATAGCGAGCTTGATCCATCAACAAGCCAGCGGTGGTAGTGCTGTCTCGTACCGAGTAGCTAAAAAGGCAGCACCTGAAGAGGAGCCACTCGGTACGCCGAAACCACACTTCCCATTTAACAATGGTACGGGCCAAAGCCTGGAAACAAGAACCTCCACTAATGTGCAACAATAGTGTTAGCAAGTCGTTAACCAAAAAGCACACTAAGAGACGAAAGTTGTCGAATAGACCAGGAGGTTCTAACCCATGATAAAAAACTTAAATAATGAAAAAGCTACGTAGGCAGACATACGAAACACAATGACAGTCGTTATAATTCGCACATGTAAAAATTATAAAATAGTTGAAATATAGCGAGCTTGATCCATCAACAAGCCAGCGGTGGTAGTGCTGTCTCGTACCGAGTAGCTAAAAAGGCAGCACCTGAAGAGGAGCCACTCGGTACGCCGAAACCACACTTCCCATTTAACAATGGTACGGGCCAAAGCCTGGAAACAAGAACCTCCACTAATGTGCAACAATAGTGTTAGCAAGTCGTTAACCAAAAAGCACACTAAGAGACGAAAGTTGTCGAATAGACCAGGAGGTTCTAGCCCATGATAAAAAACTTAAATAATGAAAAAGCTACGTAGGCAGACATACGAAACACAATGACAGTCGTTATAATTCGCACATGTAAAAATTATAAAATAGTTGAAATATAGCGAGCTTGATCCATCAACAAGCCAGCGGTGGTAGTGCTGTCTCGTACCGAGTAGCTAAAAAGGCAGCACCTGAAGAGGAGCCACTCGGTACGCCGAAACCACACTTCCCACTTCAAATCTGTCCAAGAGTCTCTTGAAATTCTGACCCCCTACGATGCAATGTTGAATTTATAGTTGCACTGAAATTGGCTCGTCAAAACGCGACTGCCAGATAATATTATTACAAGGACACTCAACGAAAATGCCAAACAAACAAAAACCAATAGTGACGGCAGGACATAAGCTTGCTAAATAATATAGCAGAATACACATTGGACGACAATACATCATCATCAAGTAGGTCAGCAGACAATAGTTTCCTCACAAGAGGGCGAAGAGCTGACTTCATACACATTTGATACGATTCTCTACTTGAAAGGGAAACTGAATACTTTTGTTTGTAGACGAGTGACGTTGTGTTTTGATTTCTAGGGCACGATTATTTCGAATTAGGGCGCGTCTAAGATTTCATAGCAGTGCAAAAAGTTAAGATCTTATCACATTGTTGGTGAACAAGCAAAGAAAAAGAGCAGCCCATCTTGTTCGGTGACCTATTTCAGAAATTCCAAGAACAAGTCTGCACCCGTTGAGACTTCAAACAATAAACCTATAAATATTTTACTACGAAATCAAAAGATTTGAGTTGAACCATCGCCAGTAGAGAAGCATTTGTGACAACTCAACAATGTGACAAGAAAATCCACATTGAAATGAGTCTTTACCACCCAACGGCAAATGACTGTCGGCGATTTTCTCTAGTTTAAGCGACATAAAAAAATAGTATAAAAAGCCAAATAAACCAACAGCCACACAAGTTGTTTTTCACAAGAATCACACACATACCACGCATAAATGAAAGGATGAAGTGAGAGTCCAAGAAAAACAAACGCACGTCCTCTAGATGTAAGATGGAATATAATACTTCTTCAGCTCATCCGCATCAATGAGACATCGTATCACCACAATATTGGTATTCGCCGCCAACATTGCCAGCCAAAGCCACCACCATATGGGATGGATCTTGTCAAAATGTCAACTGGATTGCACGATCAGAAATACTAGAAATCTAATATTTAATTTATTTTTGGATTTCTTCATGGCACACATCTTCAATGGTTGACCTTTGATCATTTTTTTTACTTCTTCAAACGATCGCGCTGAGAATTCAGTGTCGGCGGAGTATGGAGTATCAGTGATAAAACGAAAGTTGATAGTAGTACTTAGGAGCAGATTTCGTCCCTCTGTACAAAATTTAGAAATATTTGAAAGTTTCGACAAGAGGATATAAGGATCACAACAATTATTTTTTTTGCTACAACTCAAACCAAAGTATTTGCATAACTTCATAGCCTATGACTGACTTAGCTGCACCTATGCACCATTTGGGAAATTTTGCAGTTGTAAGTATTTACGAATGTGCTTTAATTTGCATTCAATCAGGCATATTCGCTGGAAAGTTTTTGATATATTTTAATCATAAAAATTGTTGCACCATTTACAGAATTTGAAAACAAACTGGAAGTTTTTCATTGAAAATATTATGGCTAGTAGACTTCCTAAAAGCTGGAGTATTTTTTATGAACCAAAGATTCTTTCATTTAACATCTATTCATCAAGGGTACGCACATTTTTACTCAAGCTTAACAAATACTGATATCACGGTGGTAAACGGATTTCATTTGATAGATATTTCATACCTAGAAAATGTAAAACCCAAGTTGCATCTGAGAAGTTCGGATCATTTAAATGCTACACTTTGAACTGTTGCATTTAAAAAAATGAGAAGGCTTTTTAGATAGGTATCCAACAGCGATCACTAATTTCCATCATAATATAACACTTACATATGTGCTCATCTTAAAATAGATTTAGCAGTTTTCTGTCATATTTGCAGATTTTCTTCGACCAGAAGTGTTTTGCATAATAACGCAGTTTTTTGTCATGGTGCAATTTTTTAAGAAGGTATTGTATAAAGTTCGAGAAAATTTGGTGGGTCGGTCTTTTTATGCATGACATATATGTATATCTAAGACTCCTATCGTATAATACCAATTTTTTCGAACAATGATAAATCTATAATTCAGGCCAGAAAAACTTTTCCGAGTGTTTTTTACTAACCAAAGTACTTTTTGTTTCACGCCGCCTTTGTGGCAATATAAATTGGGGATGTATCAAGTCCTTGCAATCAGATCGATTAGGAGACGAATACTTTTTGTTTAGGCAATTGGAATTTGTTGATTCATTTCAGTTTCCTCCATAAACTCATGGGGAAGAATTAAGATTCCAGGAGTGTAGTGAAGCTGTATAAGAAGCAAAGTTCGTGGTTGCAAAAAAGAAATCATTCAATTGTTTTAAGTCCTTTTTTTCTTGAAGCTAATCGCGCGTTGTTATGACTCTCGTGTTCAAGTTCCTTGTTTAGGCATAACATTAACGTGTTTCTAAAGCTTTTAAGAATGATCAACTTGTCTTTTCATTTTTCAGAACGCAATTTTTTATAGACTTATCAAAAGTAGACTGCTTTGATTACAAATTGTCCCTTAATTGTTTTTGGTAGGCATCCAATATTTGAAACAAGGTATTTGAATTATTTTTAATTGTTTTCAGAGAAATAAATACTTTTCACAGTAAATGTTTTTAATTTGCATTTATTTTATTTAATAGACATGTGTTATGCTTTACTGCCATCTTTTCGAGATGTTTTGACTTACATGCAAAAGTATGTGTTTTTGTACTTGAGAATGATAAAATCGCAAAAAAATATGCTTTCATCACAATGTAAATGGCATATAAGAAATGAAATGGTTAATATTTGATTCAATATTTTATACTTTCTATAAAAATCATAGGTAATGAAGATGAAAGCGCAGAATTGCATATGTCATTTTTGTTGTAATTGGCAAAATAGGCTTTAGGATTGGTTTTATGTATAAGTGTTTTGGTAAAAAAAAATGTAGTTAAAATTTTGGTTTTACTATATCAAATCCTTTATTTACGACTGATGCCTACGTATTTCGGCTACAATTTATAGCCTATGTCAATGTTTAATGCACTTACATGTCGTCAATATAAGATTTAGTAAAGCAAAACGCCGACTTTGACTAACAAAAAACACTAATTAAACTTTTTATTTATAAGCTAAATAAAAACAATATTTCAGCAGAGTGAAAAAGAAAGCTAATATAATTCGCATACTTGCCATAATTTTTAACTATTTAATTCATTGTTTTTTATAAGTGGATTTATTGTTACATTTGATCACATAACTTCCCGAACAATGTTGTACAACTGACCCAGCAATAACTGAGCGTCTTGCAGTATTATGCGAGTTATTTTTACTAATGCTCGCCAAGTGATATGAAAACTCTTTATGACAACTTTAGGCGGTCATTAGCATCAGCTACTGGGCTAAGAACCAAAAGCAATACTGTCCCAGCAATGAAATTCAACAACCATGTTAATTAAACAAGCCGACGCAATAACTTCTACGATTGGGCATCGATTGTAACAAACAATACTGCAAACGACTCTTTTCAAAATTGTTTTAAAGTAATTACTAACACTTTTTGTGTTAAAAGTGCAAATAATGCAGCTCTTTTTTGTGCCGTTTTTACTGTTTAAAGTGTTGCCTATTATCGCCACGGAAAAATAATATAAGCAAAAGTTGCTGCAAATTAAATGTTGCCAATGTTTGCCATTCACATCAAGCAAGCCGAGGTTACCGATATATTGAGAAATTCAGAGTTCCCGTCTTCTTTTCACAATGGTGATCATTCCCACCGCTATTCAGACAACTGACACATTATTAACGTATTATAAATATCTAATGTATCGAACGAATTCAAAATAAAACGGTCATTTGCCATGCAGCTTCCCGTTTTTTTT
The DNA here is from genome assembly GCA_963942545.1 of Oxycera nigricornis. Taxonomy (NCBI): domain Eukaryota; kingdom Metazoa; phylum Arthropoda; class Insecta; order Diptera; family Stratiomyidae; genus Oxycera; species Oxycera nigricornis. Next base: position 27,379,920 of record OZ012662.1, on the reverse strand, counting down.
TTGTCCCAGTACCGACTTAGTTACCGCTCCCATTACTCGCACAAGTGTTTGGCCCTTGCCGTTCGCCAGTACTGGCCCAGCACTGGCGATCGTTCAGTCGCCATTCGTTGTACGGCGGATAACCGGTGACAACGGGTACCCAGTACGAGACCACATTTTTCATCCAATGAAACTATGATATTTTTATGCACTATAACTAACACTTAAAAAAATATCTCCGCTTCAAAATATTTTGTGATTTTTAGCAGTCATACATTTACTATAAGTTCATATAGAAAAATAAATTTGCTCCGACTAGTTCGTCGTCCGAATAGAACAATATGTCGATCGCGAAGGGTTAATTGTCTTTCTCGTGAGATATGCACGGAGTTTCTCAAATATATCTAAACGTCCATAGCAGGTTTGTAATTCGGAAGCTGAAAATGTTCAAAATGCACGTAAAAAGTACTGCGCCGACTAATCGCCAAGAGGTTTCCTTTTACCGTGTTGGGCGCGATAATATAGAGCTTCAGTTTCTGAACACAAATTACAGCTGTTTTGTTAATAAATTTTCCTACACCCTCTTACGCATTTTTTATCTTCGCCGTTTACAGAATCGAAGTCTTTTATAACACACATCAAAGTCTGCGCCGGACATTTTTTTTCAAAATTCAAAGTTGGGAATGAAAATAATTATTATACAACATCAATTTTTTGGATTCCTCCCGCAAAAAAACTCAGATTTTTTAAGAACTTGATTTCAAAAATATTGCTTCATAGTTTTGATATAGCGTATGATATTTGATCAAGGCTGATCCACAAAATGTAGATTAGTTTATAAGACACCATAGATTTTATTGCTTTTAAAAGATTGAACTGAAGAATGCAAAAATACAAATAGGTGGAAAATCCGGAAATTCTGTGGAATATAGGAATATGTCAACAAGGGTACAAGTAATTGATATCATAGATGAGATTGCAAATCTAAAAAATTAAAGAAGAATTGAGCTCGCTAGGTTTTCTGTAAATAATTTAAATTAAGTATTCAGATAATTCAAATCAGTTCCGAAAATCCATTTGCCAGTATATCATTAAGCATTAAATTTGATGATGTGTAAGTCGAAAGCACATCAATAATACGAATAACCTTCTTGGACCGCCATCTTTTCCAGTGACCCCTTTTTGTAATCAAATCGCAAACAATCGAAACTAAACTGAAAAAAGGCCAAAAAAATACAATGAACTTCCTCTTCCTCCCAATTGGATAGGAAAAATATTTCTAAGATAAACAGTCAACATCTCAACTCTTTGTTGTTTTTCGCAGAAAAAATAATCAAAACAAATACAGTCTAACTATTCGACACGACACAACTGAAAAGTATCTCAATTCGAAACCAATTGTGTAACCACAATTGATAATAATCATGGCAAAAGACAAAAGAACGATTGGCGCTCCGATTTGAAACTTCAAATAGAATTCAAAGAATGCCGATATCAAAGAAACATGCAGCAATTATTGACGCTTTATGTTAAACAATGTTAGGTTGACTTGTAAAATCTATCTTGAAGATGGTAAAGTATCTTTTGTTAGTGCTGTAAGCGATACGATACAATGATGGCGTTTGAATGGCATTTTATACTAGGAATTGATGATTATTATGTTAATTACCTTTTTAGAGCTTTCGAAGGAGTTTCGGGAGTTTATTCTTTGATGAATTAGAATTAAGCTTTTCAGTTGTTGCTTGGTTTCTTAAAAAAAATTTGGGGGTTTTTCATTAAATAATATGCAAGAAATTGGAATATTTCGCCGGCTATTTTCAATTTCCACGGGAAATAAAGATAAGAGGAATGATTCTAGAAATTTAAATTATCTTCAATTCATTTCTCGTCTTCAATATATAATAAAAGATAGAACAAGCGAAATTTAATCATGTCGCACAATTTTTATGCTTTAGCGGCATTTTGTTCACGAGAAATCGATTGAACTATTAGTATCCATAATTCATCTAGCTATTTGGATAGAAAATGTACACAAATTTTAGCAGTACTAGCAATTTATCAAAAAATTAACGATTCTCTACTAATAATCCATTTTAAAACAGACAAATATTGTGTTTTTATTAAAACAGTTCGGATTTTCAGTATAGGTAATAAGTTTGGATGGACAATGAGAAATTAACCGGACTACGATTTCCAGGTTTTGAAATTTTAATGGATTTCAAAATAATAAATTGTAATAAATTGAAAATTATTTTCATGGGTATCTATTTATATTCTTCACCTCCTCTTCAGCAGTTCCTCTTATAGCTGCCAAAATTGTCACCAATCGAAATAGCTTATGTTCGCTTTTATTATAACGAACCCCAAATTCTTATATAAAAGGATCAGTTTTTAGTACCAGGTGAAAGCGATATATGACAGAGAAATAAACGAAACTGAACAGAAAAGAACGAGGTGAATTCAGAGCAGAGATTGATTATAGATTATTATTAAAATTAAAGATTGGAGGTGAATTATAATAGGAAGAGAGAAAATTGCAACATTTTTGCAGATAGGAAAAAGGCATCGGAAATGAAGTTAGTTCCGTAGCTTATACAGGAAAAATTCAACAGAGAAAATAAAATCTACATTAGATTCATGAAGTTTAATTCGATTTTTTCCGACTAAACTTCGTGCAACAGAATTTAATAGGTTGAAGTTTGGTGTGAGACATATAAAGCAGTTTAGTTTTTTTATTAAAGGCTTACAAACTTTAAATACTATAAACATAAAAATAAATACATTAAATACTATAAATATATTTTAGAAATGTGTTGCTTCAAATTCAATTTATTATCAATGAATTGAGACAGACCATCTACTAAAACATAAATGAATCCAGTATAGAACATTGGGGCACATTTGGCAAATGATTGAATGGGTCGAAAAATTGATTGCTTGAGAGAAAAACATGAGTGGCATAAATTATCAACTTATTGAACAATTTAATATGATCGATAGAATAACAAGCCTTAGACAGTTTAGTCTTTATCTTACGGATCCATAGGGAACGCGCCAAGAACCCAAAATGCTGAAACCCATGATCATATATTTTTCATTCAATGGTGTAATTAATTTGAAACAAAAAACGCATTGGTTTCAAATTTGAACCCATAATCAACGAAATTGATGTGTGAAATGAAAATGGCTCCTTTATTTGGCGTCACAAAAATCTGAACATTTTTATTGCCACTATATTTTTAAGAGGTTAACCCCACTTGTAGCGCCAAAAAATAGATCATTTTCATGAATCTTTTTAAAGAAAACTACGAAACTGTTTTAAATGAACATTATATTATACTAAAGTACATACATTAAACACTTTTAAGTGATTTTTTTTTGAAAAATAGTACATGGTTGAGTTACAAATGGCCGTCAAAACAATTGTATTATAATATTTTCGTTTTGCGGTGACCAACATTGGGGCGAATTAAATCATGTGATACAAAAAATGTTGACGGGTTTAGTTAAACAACAGTATAAAATTGTGTCCAATCGAAGGATTTAAAAAAATATACATTTCTCACAAAATAGCGGATAGTCAAAGTTAATGGTTTGATTTTCACTAAAAACAACGGTCGTCTTTTGGCTATAAAACGGCCATTTTTTATCGAAGAAAAATCGAACGATTAAGCACTACATTTTTATGTATTAAACAAGTTTGTCAAGTTTCGAAAAGATCGGTACAGCAGTTTTTGAGTAATTTTGGTCACCGACTTCAAAAATGTCATTTCGAGAAAAACGCGTTTAAAGTTTCAATTTCAGTCGTTTACGTAACGAATTCTTCTCTTTCAACGCTCATATCCCAGTCAATTTTGTTCGGAACGACTTGAAATTTTAAGGACATATTCTCAGATAGTTATACTTTGAAAAAAATGCAACAAAAAAAATAACAAAACTCAAGTTACAAGTGTGACTAGTTGAGAAAATTATGTAAACAATAAGCAGTTCATCACGAAGACGTTACTTGAAAACAATTGCAAATACATTCGCAGATTTGAACTGGTATCCCAACACTATAGACTCTAAGAACAGCAGACAAAACATACATAAGAAACTGTCCCGATTGTGGAAGTTGGCACAAGGATATTCTCCTCTATAATGATCACCAATTGCAGCAGAAAGCGTTCATTTTCACAACTAAAATAAAGAGAATAAAAAAGGAATTACGAATGAGTGTCACACGACTTTCTAATTTTTCAATGAAATACATAGAAAGTGGCATCCTTCAAAAATTGGACTTTTTGGATACAATTAAAGGTGAACAGGTTAAGTCTACAAAATGAAATAAGAAGACTTTTTAATATAAAGTCCGTTTAGTGATGATCTCTTTCGATCCATTTTCAAATTCTTAAGGGCTTTTTGAGCACACGAAGGTGGCAGTTAATGTCAAAGATTTAATCCGAGTTAGGTAACTTACACCACTTTTTGTTCATGATAAGTTGTCAAAATGTGGATAGACCTTTTTGGAGGGAACCCTTCAATTGAAGTGTTTACACTTCAGGAATCTCAAAAAAAAACATTGACATGAACGTAAGTTACATTCTTGTAGCAGTAATCACATCAATGATGCTGTGTAAATCTTATCATAATAAACAACAAAGTCATTTAAGAAAAGTACATTTTGAAGTTTACATTTTTGGTTTTACAAAAGGACCTCCAAACTCTATGTGCCAGAGGGTCCCTGCATTATCTCAGGCAGCCTTGGTCTTAGACAAATTAGTTTTATCTTCTGTGATTGAAGGATTTAACAATAAGCACAATAAATTCCAACAGGCTACTAGTAAAAAAGCAATGTTCACTAACAGAGCCATGTTTGTTAGGATAGATTGAATTGTAAATAAGAAGCTCAAGCATTTTGAAAACTCCAAACCAAATTGTTATAGGACGATATTTGCAACCTGAAGATGGACTTCTTGCTTTATGCATAAGAACAATATACGTAGTATTTTGAAAAAAACTTTTGTTAAATATTATAGACAGAGAAAGGAAGGATGTATAACACATAGTAATTATATTAAGAGTGTCATCATGGTTGGGATCGATGTTAATATCGAATCCTTTAATAAGATATTCTCAATCTAGCTTGAATTTGTCGGTAGCTACAGGAATATGAATTTCGCTGCTATCTTTCTTTTTACTCACATCATCTTTATCAAAGTGAAACCTTAAATTACAAAAACTTTGATAACGACTTTTGAGTTGAAAATAAAATATATACTATTCATATTTTAAAGTCAACCTATTTTAGTCGAAGATCAGCAACCAATGCTTGCTAGTTTATAGTCTGGGAATTTCATCGCGAAATCAGAAACTACAATAAAGTCAACTAGATGCACTTTCGGAGCCACATGCTTCTTCCGCAAGGACATACTCCATCTGAGTGCAACACAAAACTGAATTCCAATTGACAAAATTTTGCATCACTAAATGAGTGCCTCCAAATGAAATCAAATATTTGAAAGCAAGTCGCTGCAGTTCGACGAAGTTTTCCGATTATAATATATTTTGTTGGCCAATTTAGAACAGAAATGCATGTTGCGGATAAAACGATACTGAAATTCTATTGGCTAGACACTCAAACTTTCCTCCGACATCATAACTTACATCTATGACTAGCAAATAATTGATTAAATTACGCGAATCCTTTCATGCCCACCCCATAATTATGCGAGTTACAGTTCAAAAGTAGCAAACTTTAAAGCAAGTGTCCTAATAATAGTTTCAAGCTGCACGACCACATACGATGCAACCAACTGAGGTTCATATAAAATGCTGCAAGGATAACATCTCTATTCGAGAACAACCCTTCGCCACTCTCAGATACACCCTGGAGATATTTTTATGTGTATAATATGATTATAATAGAAGCCAGAGCAATAAAAGTGGGCACATTGAGCTCGCGCGTACCGAACGAACAGGGATTTAAAATGTATTCATGACTATGTTTATGCCAGAGGCAGAAGTTTATGGGGTCGATCCGAGAAGGATATTTTTTTATTAATAATACACGTATCACATCGCATAGAAAATAGAGTCATCAGTTGAGCAACGAAATGAGACCATGTTGAGCTTTGAGAGGGTTTTGATGTTTCACATGTCAACTCGCATTTACGCAAATATGTTCATGAAATTGCCCTTTGGGATTGAGAGCGATGCGAAAAAATATTACGAGCCCTTTTTCATGGTTTAATTTGCATATGGCCACAAAGAAAATACATATGATTTTAAATATGAATTTATAAGGTCCACCTGTTTGCTTTTAACATAGAATGACAACAATTGGATTTTTTTTAAATATGTCTCTTGATTGTGTCGTTTAAGCTACAAATTCTGTTTAGCCTGAAGCTACTTTTCAATACTGACTTTCAGAAAAAAAGAAAAGATTCAATATATTTAAGGGTAAATTTAAATCGCCTTTTAATTACGGTAACGACTTTTGATGGGGATTTAAAATCTTGGACTGGTCAAACTAATGAACGATCAAGCGCTAAAGTCGTTACTAGAGTTAAAAAAGTTTAAGAGAAATAGTAAACTAGATTCCTTCATTTAGTGAAACGTCGTTTCATTTAAAAATGTCTTTGAACATTCATAATTTTCGCAAACTAACTTGCTATTTGAACTAATTTTCTTCCTCGGGCATATCACGAAACCTTTTCTACAGTCAAGATGATCCCAATGAATACAAAGTAGACTACCCTTTCACTGCTCAACTTAAAAATTCATGACATATGTAAACATCCTAAAGAAGATCAGTGAATTTGAACGGTTGTTAATGTGAGCATTAACGCACCATAGGGACCATAACGTGCCTAGAACCGATCCTATTGTTGTCAAGACAAAAGGATGAGTCAATCAAATCTCGATGATGAGGGCTTAAACAGTATACGAAAGTAACACCAGACCCTCCGGCAAAATGGTCCTCCTTCATCAGCTTTTTGCGTTAAAGACTTTATGGATATGCAATGTGCCGTAAATAATTCGCATCCCCTTTTCCCCTCTTCTCTACGCTTGAGGTGAATATATACATGGCTTGCCAAATATGAAGCGGATGACTTTGGCTTACGCTCTATTTGATTTTGCTTCCTGCAAATTAGATCCATTCTGATTTAAATCAAAATGCACTTTACTTACTTTCGTTGCGATCTCTTTTTGTTCAAAAAGGAAGATGTACGGCGAGTGACTTTGGTTGTAGGGTAAAAGTGATTTTCCTAATGCCGACTTTATTGTGAGATGAAAGGGAGCAAGCTGCTATGTCTGATTTGAAGGATTTCGGGAATTTTGTGAAATTTGAGCTGTTGTTTCTGTTGGAGACATCTGGTGCGATAGTTATTTTTGAATTTTTACCATAATCTTTTGATTCGTGTATTTTGTATGAAGACATAAGTGCATAAGTGAATAATATGGTCCCACGTCAGAACAAAGATTACAAAATGCATTGATGGTCTTTTGAAAATATCGAATTTATATTCATCACCCCTTGCTGCAAAGGGATAAGAACTTTTGCTGATTTTTAACTTCATTATTGTAATGGTTCCGACAAAATACTCAATGAATTTTCTGCAGAACACTTATATATTTGTTTAATTAAAGATTCGCGAAGCATAGCGTATTTCAAGGCACAATTGTTTTGTAGCAGTATTTGATGTAAGCAAAAAAAGGACCTGCAATAGTATAAGCTGGAGACTCTGTACCGGTCTAATACTAAGTAATAACTTTATCTATGGAATATAAAATATATGCGAGGACTTAATATTTTGGTAAAAAAGTCGCTGAAGATTTCTAAAGCTGGATGTTTGCTTTTTTTACTTCTTATTGGCTCGGCTTAAAACATAAACCGTAAACAATGTTTTCTTCCTCAGCCTCGTGCAATTTACTTTTAGTTGCATTTTTCGGCTGTTTGCATTTTGATTATGCAATTTGTTTATTTACAAGACTCATGTGATTGCTGCATACATTAGGAAAGAATGATTCCTTTTCGCTGACACAATCAGTAAGGAATGCAAATGGATGGATGTTTATAACTGTCGTTCTAACCGATTTTTATACAGTTATATGACACCCTCCTTTTAGGAAATTGGCTGATGGTAATCGTTATGTTGTTTTTATTTTCTACTATCTCTGCGAGCTAGCATTTTCTAATTTCACTGTGGACCACAATTGCCAATTTGGCTTGTTTTACTAGGAGATATGGTAAAAAAAATCAAGGAATCTCTTTATTTTGAGGTCTATTTTATATCACCTTCAATTAGTTATGATAAGCATGTTGTTCTTTACGTAGTTAGCTCGAGTTTTTCAATGTAATTTCTTGATCCGATACGTTTTCCACCGTTTTGTGTAAGGAGAATGGGTGATCAGATGTAAGATTCCCAAACAGTATGTTTCTAGGCTTTGGAATCAATGACACATTTTTCTCTATACATGTTTTATCTCCAGATAGGCCAGTTTAGCACAATAATGCGCGATGTCTCGATGTTTCGTTGAACAAGAGCTTGGAAAACGTTGTCTTTTTTTCTGAAGTATCTAAAGGTTTTCTCGCTAGATCAATAATTGGATAATAGAAAGTTTTCTTTTCTTTCGGATATTGGTTGGTTAATTGTCAGCTTCAATAATCTATTGTAGATCGGAAATCAAATCCGAATTTTGGAATTGTGTCAGAATCATTCTTTAACACTAATGAGTTTAAAGTCTGATGGAATTTCATTGATCATCTTTCAGAGTGCTATTTAGGTTTTTCTTAACATTCCATTTCAAAAACTTATACAATAATGTTTTTGAAATGGAGCCCAATGTCTCTTAGATAAAGCTTTGTTGAACATGAATGTCATATTTCAGCACTTTACTTCCACTTTGTTATTTCATCAAGGCATACCCTTTGCATTTGCCTCTTGTCTAACAACAAATAATACGAGGGTTGTCTGAAAAGTTTTTGACCCAGTAATTAAACAAGGCAATTTTCCTTAAAGGTCGGTTTAATTTTTCAATGTAGTCTCGTTTTAAGTCAATACATTTTTCCAACGATGCTCTAACTTTTTTAACCCTCCCAAATAACAATTTCTGTCTTTCACTGCAAAATATGCATGTACGTATGCTATCACTTCCTCGTTCGATAAAAATCTATGTCCTCAAAGCCAAACTTTCAGGTTAGGAAACAGGAAAGTTACTGGGGGTCAAATCTGGAGAATAAATTGCATGGTCAACCAATTCAAAGTGCAATTCGTGAATTTTAGCCATGGTGATAGCTGAAGTGTGAGCAGACGCGTTGTCCCGATGGAAAAGCACTTTTTCCTTTTTCAAATGAGGGCATTTTTTGCAATTTCTGTCTTTAGCTTATCAAATAATGATGCTTAATAGTCTCTCGTTATTATTTTACCTTTTTGAAGATAATCGATGAGCGAAATTCCGCTGCTATCCCAAAAAAAACAGTTGTCATCACTTTTCTGACTGACGGAACTGTCTTCGCTGTGTAATGTTGGATCCAAGTTTCATCTACAGTTATAATTCGACACAAAAAATCAGACTCGTTCCGCTTAAAAAGCTCCAAAAGAGCTTTAGAAATGTTCATTCGAATGCGTTGTTGATCCAATGTGAGCAAACGCATGCCTAATTTTTAGTCAATATATGACAAACGCGTCCTTTAGATATGCCCATAGCCTCTGCTATCTCTCTAACCTTAATTCGACGGTCATCTAGTATCATTTGATGAACTTTTTCGACGTTGTTGCAGTTTTTGACTTTTTGACCTTCAGCAGTCAAGCTGGTACGATCACGATTAAATTGGGCTACCCAAAATTTCACGGTTTTAATTCATGGTACAGAGTCTCTATATACAGCGTTCAACTCATCTTTGATTTGCGTGGGCGTCTTCTCTTCCAAAAACATATATTTCATGGCAGCTGGGCACTCAATTTTTTTTCATTTTTGTGAAAACCCTCACCACAACTTACTCAAGTGATTGTCAAACAAAAACTCACCATGCAAAATGGCTGAAATTCCAATGAGTATTTTTCAACACAATCGCCAATACAACTTTACTTTACTTTAGTTGAAAATTTATGCCATCTTCATGTTCAGGTCGAAAACTATTTAGACAACCCTCGTATTTAGTGGGGTCTAAATATATCTTCAGCTTTCGTGATAATTTGTTTCGTGACTAAATATATTTTCAGGTAAAATTTTCCTGATATCAAGATACCACTGCTTTAGGAACAGATGTTCAAAGTCAATTCTAATATGATTATGGTCATACCGAAGCACTTCTTTGAGGACGCGCCAATCGATACACTTATGATAAAATTTAGGACTAATAACAAAATGATTCAAATAAGTCTAAGAACCTATTGTTGGCTTGAATCACCAGAACAAAAAAAATTAAGCGATTCTCTAATGAAAAATGAATTAATCGAGTAGAAAAGATGATTAGCAGAAATTTAAATTCCAATAACTTTGTTGGAAAATATTAATTATCAAATATTCAATACTCGCGTGTATTAAAAAGGAACTTTTATTTGAAGTATAAATAAATCACAGCAGACAAATGCGTGTATAAAAATGTAGAATATAAATGAATTTTGAAACGTAATGTACGATGGCTCGATATAAACTAAAACTATATGCCCGGAAAAACATTGTCTAAGAACTGTTCTATTAATAGCAAAGAGAAAGTTAATCACTGTCCTTTAGAAAATGTGCGTACCATATTTCTCATAGTCATCGTTAGAGAAAGTCTTTGAATGGAAACACATCTGTAGAAAAACTCCAACAAACTTTATTTGTATCTACCGTGAATATTATTTAAAAAATCGATAATTGGCAGCTTTTTAATTCTTAATATTTTTATTTGAAAATTATTTCTTCCAAAAATAACTAGACTTTGCAGCAGGAATGAAAAACGTCACCAGCATCTTTGATTTTTATAAAAAATTCTATCCTTTATAAAACACACACAGCAAGCCTTGGCAAAAAGATTTTCCATTTGGAATCAGTCAATGCTTAATTTTTTTGAGAACATACTTTTTTGAAGAAGTGCGGTTCATCTAAAATATAATAGTACACCTGGTAGGGGGACCGGGACAATAGAAACAAGAGACAATTGAAACATATTTCATATTGTTCAGATGTTATCGCGATCCTTGCGTGCACAAATGCCAAATAATAAAACTTTAGATGCACCACATAGCTATTAATCGATTGCAAGCGGGATTTAACAGTGCCAAATGCGTAAAGTTTTCAACCCACCGAAAAAGTAGTCCAAAGAATTGAGGCGCAATCATGCTGCTTCAACTTTTTTTATGATTGCTAAGCATAATTTTAACTGACACATAAAACTCACAAAAATTCAGTATTGAAAAATAATTAGAAAACGAGACAGTTGCCACAAGAACAAATTCAAGAAATAAGAAAGTAAAACCAAAATAGTAAGACGGTCAAAGAAAAGCGAACAACTTTTAAAGACGACTTTTGCTATTTTTTGCTTATGTATGTGTTCCAGTTTTACTAATTTTCAAACAATTTTATATTTCTTAGGTGTAAGTTTAGCATTTGGAATATAAAAAATTAAAAATTACTAGTTTATATTTTTTAAACATTGTCATCGTCGGATCCTACAAACGGACAACTGCCGCCATGAGGACCAAGGCATAACGTCGTCAATTTCCAATATTTTTTTATCATAAAATTTATTTAGACAACATAATTGCGTGATGATATGTACCTAAAACTTTTAAATGTAAAACGTTGTTTTTTACAAAAAAAAATATCCTTAAATCTTCGTGAAGAGATAGCTGGTATCGCAACGCTTATCTCAAAAATTTGACAAAAAAAAGGACCGGTTAAAGAATGGATGGTCAACGTCCAGGACTTGATTTAATTGAAATGGCTATCACAAATTAAAATTTCAAATTCAGGATAATTCCAAACATCCAGAAGCTTCGATCTAATATCCGTACAGCGACATTTAGTTGCAGTTCTATAGCAAAATCAAGGTTGCTCGTGCTAATCTATTAAAAATTACGACGAGCGATATTTATTAAGTTCTTAAAAGCTTACAGTTCTTCATGCGACAAAAAGTATCGTTGAAATTCAGGAGCTCTCTTATATCCCAATAAGCATTATTGTATGTGGAGAGGCTTCAGGATCACCACTATGATCAAAACGGCTAAATTCAATAAGTAGACTCAAGAATAACCTGACAGGACCATTAACCATTTTTCATTTGTGATAATAGCCTCATTATTTAGTTTGATTTCAATCTATTGGAACACTACTTTTAGAACTAGAATACTCTAAATAAGCATGAAGATAGAATTCAGTACAGAACAAGAGTTTATTCCAAAAGAACAGTTCTCATTGCTTCTTAGCAAACTATGGAATGAAATTCAGGTTAACATCTTCAATTCAGCTTCGGAAAGTCAGGCTTTTATTCCATAAATAATGATTTTTGAAACTCTAGCCACTTCTACATTTGCAACAAATTGAACATATTTAAGAAACCAGAGAAAGTGATCAAAAATGTGAAACAAAAAGCATGGATAGAAAATACGTTCTAAAAAAAGTCTGAAAGAGATAAAATAAACTAGACACATTTTGCTCAACAGGGAATCACTGCAATTAGCATCAACGATATTAATTAATGCTTCAACATTGAGAATTAAAAATAAAAATAAAGCAATTTATAATGAGGACAAGTAGAATTTAAAGAAAAATACAGAAGATGAATCTAATAATTTTACAATTTGTCGCGGAGATTAGGATTATTATCATGAGTTGGATTGGATTGCTTGCGACTTATGTAATAAATGGATTTGTCAAATTCCTAATAACTGCAGTTTTATTTCATATTACATGATAGAGACTTGTAGAGGTAATGATTAAGAGACAAATATTTATTACGAGTGAAATTAAAATCATGTAGGTATGTTGATTTAAAATACATAAAGGAATTTCAATCTTATGCTTGAATTTTGATTACTTTACCAATAACATAAAAACTTAAGATCACGTTGCGCAATTTTAATTGATGTTGCAAAACATTGAACAGTATTTTTTTGGAAACCAATTAACTAGTATATTTAAAATATCTAATTGATATGTACATACCTTTAAGGTACTGAAAAAGGTAAATCTGAACAACCTTTACTTTACAAACAAGTCTCACTGTGAAGACTCTTTTATCTAATTGGCAGCAAAGTAAATCTACAGCGGCTTCTTTACTAAATATGCAAACAAAACTATATGAAACAAATAGTCAGTCACTTTGATGATCATATTTCTATAATTCAGAGACAAATAAGTGCCCAGTAAAATTAAAGTTAAATTATCAACCAATTTTCGATTAAGGTAGATTCAAAATTATTTTGCGTATGTTTCTATTCAATGTATAGTTAAATTTTGAATAAAATATTACTTATTGCTCAATTTCGAGACGATGGCAGGTATATCCAAAGATCAATTGAATTAGAAGCTTCATTTGGAAATACAAAAAAGTATCAAGAAAATTGAACACTATCTCGTATAATTCATTTGATTTTGTGAACATAGTATTTTCCATCAAAAAATTCAGCAGAATATTCATATTCAGATTTATTTCACTGTTTACATAAAAACATGAAGCAAGCTGTGGTAGATTCTTTTAAAAAATGCCATGGAATTAAGCATCAAAACTTCTTTCGAGCAAAAGCAAATACTCTTGAGATGCAGAAATATATTTTTACAAATAAAATCAATTGAATTTCATATGCAAAAAAATTATTCGTTTGTTTTTGATAATACATACCTAATAATAATTAATTCTATCTTTAATAGCTTCAATCAAAGTATCGTTTGCTGTACCCACAAATAATGACCTCGCAAAACCCATTTGCATAAACAAGCCGCAACAATGGAAAAAATAAGAAAATTCCACAGAAAAACGTTTTTATTTTCGAAAGTTTGTATTTAAATCATATGAACTTTATAGTTTTCAGCGCATTCTACAATTGAATTGAAATTTCAGCTTGAAATGAGGTGACAATTTAAATTCCTTTGGGGAAAAAACGACTCCAAGACTAAGACAGAAAGTTGATTTTACCACAAAAATTTGCCTACATACTTTCAAAGACCCATCACTAGCCAGAAAATAAAAACTTATTCTTAAACTCACCAACATTATGTAACAACATAATGTTGCAAATTTATTTCTCTTTAAATAATGAACGGAGCGCATAAATTGTTAGATGAAACATTTTCCAATCAAATATTCCATAAATTTCGAATGCCATTGCTGAATCTATAAAAAAGCTATAAACATACAAACTTATGGCTTTTATCAATTCATGGCATGGCTAATTGAAACACATTTAGTTGATACCGATTCAAAGCTACAATATCATAACTTTACTGGAATTTATCAATCGCTTGTTGAATCTTAAATGATCTCTCAACGCTCGATAAAAACAAGATACTACAGTATACAATCTAATCTAACCTAATGAACAACTATGCAAAGCTATATTTAAGACTTGACGTGCCAAACAAACCGAGCTAAGGCAATCAAAATGTCACCTAAACTGGAAACATCATCGAATTTTGCTTCCGAAGCTGAAAAACAACACCCAACCCCACTGTCTTGCATAATTCAGCAATAGGTAGCTAGAAATATCTTTTGAATAGTCCAAATTTTATATCCAGTTCAACAGTAAAAGCGGCAAAGAATAAAATCAATTGCCATCGGTGAAAAAAACAATCGAAACAAATCAGATTACAAACTACCTTTTTAAAGAAATAAAGAAACAACGTGAAAACAACTCCAAGAAGTTGCGAAAAAAGTTCTCACTCTCTTTCGCAGTCTTTTTTCATTATAAACCCCAAACTTTCCCGGCAAAAAAAACTTTTTCAAATCATCGTCAAATACTTTTCACTTCACACGGGGAAAAACTTTCGAACCGCATCGCATTAAAGTCCTTCGAACGGATAGCGTCGTCCTCGTAGCGAAAAAGTGAAATTGAATTTCTCCAAAAATAAAGAATGCGAAATACAACAAACAAAATTATCCATTAAAGGTGAACAACGTACACGAGACCCTGTCATGTATTTTATCACTTCGACATCAGGCAACACTGTCCCGGGCTCGTGTGTGTGACAGACGTGCCTGTTCAGCTGTTTCTGTCGCACATCAAGCAGGAATGACAGCGCCCATATATCAAAATCAAAGGCCACACCCTCAAAATCGACTGTTTCTGTCTCGTTCGCTGCACTTTGTAGCCATTTTTCTTTCCCCATGCGTTCCGACCGCACACAAATTCATACCTTTAGCTCTTCATACCAAAAACGGGTTCTAGCGCGACGAGTGAGGGAGCCCACCCGCTGCTGTCGCCACACTATCCCCTCCAACACTACTACGAACACTACTCCTACTTACCTGATTACGTCCGGAAGGCGTTCCACTACTTTTGGGTGTGAGTTCACCGGCGATAAGACCACAGTGCAGGCGAGCATGAGCTCCGTGGAAAGTTCCACTGGATGCTGTGGTGACTTCTCCTCGGGAAGCTGCAACGAGAAAATTATGAAAATGACTCGGGAAAGTTCATGACGCTGGAAAATAGTCCAATAAAATGAATTGTCTTGGAACGACCACGAAGAAGGTCATGCGCAACAATGGTGGCACGAAATTGATGGCTTGTTGTAAGTTTAACTGTCGGCAAATGAACCGCCAAACAATGGCCGATCGAAGAGCTATGAAATGCGATTCGTGGGATTTGGTATCTTTTTCGGGTGGTAATTATTCATGTTATTTCAAGGTCAGATGCAAAGACGAGAAAGGTTAATGGATTCTGGTCTTTAGGTAAAAAATGTAAACCTCAAAGATTGTGCTTTAAGAAAAAATTAAACCCATTTATTATATGATGTCATAAATTTAATATTAAATTCGATATGATTTCGGAATACAGTAGTCACTGGATAATATGAACTAATCAAAGCCAAGTGAATTCACATTTTGGAAAAGTTCATATTTGTGGACTTACCAGATTAGCCTAGGACACATAAAATTCAATTTTATTCAATTCAAACCATAAAATTCTCAAGAACAAACAATGCATTGATCATGAAAAAAATCGAAGTTCACATAGAATACATTTTTCAGCCAGTTCACATTATAAGGTCAAATGTAAAACAAATGTACACTGACTGAAAAATATATTCGCACAGTCAGCCAATATTTTCATAAAAAAAAGCATTTAATTTGGCAATTGGAAATATTTGAAGAAGAGTAATGTCGGTATGACATTATCAAACTTATTGCCCAGTTAGTAGAAAAAAATTATCCGATATTGTAACGATTTGTAAGTAAAACAATAGCAAATAAATAAAAAAGCACACTTTGTTCACGAAAAAAGTATTGGCATACCTAATATTTACAGAAATACTAAGTGCTTCTAGAACGGGAAATTGAAAATGTTTAACAAAACAACATATATACCTTCTTATATGTGTCTATTTATTATCTAAGTCAGTCAAACCTGGATGAGGGAGAACTCGAAGAATGGGAAAACTCAACAAGTGAGAGTGATTGCTAGGTCACGTCCATGAAACCTTTACAAGCGAGAAACAGAAACCTCTGCATGAGAGAGTCATTTTTCATGCTTGAAACTCTGAATTGAGACTGCAAATTGCCATATGCCTTTTTAAGCGAGAGTCGGGCGTGTTTGGTATTTATGATGCTTTTTAAATTTCATGGAACAAAAACGCATAAGAACTAACAACAAATTGAGCGGGTTTGTATCCCAGGTAATTGTTTTAATTACTCAATCTTTTGTAACGGCCAAATTAATTACGAAGAAATGTTCGACAAGTCACGTCAAAATGAAATATAAAAGTGTTAATGTTAGATAAGTGATGAACTTAAAATTGGGAACGCTTTGAGGGCGGAAAATCGCGAAATGAAATACAGAATGATTTAGTTTGCCAGAATCCATATTCTGTACAATCATAGAATCCAATGATTCTATGAAGTCTCAATACTATGAGGGATACGACAATAGGGGTCGTGTTTTTGAATTTCCCAACGTTGAAAAGTTTGGTTTAGAATGCATTAAAGACAGTCTTGCTAAAAATATTCTTATAGATGGACCATTGCTGAAAGAAAACTCAAAAGTGTTTGCTAAAATACTGGGAATACAGAACTTTGCAGCTAGTAACGGCTAGGCAAGCTAGAGAATTTTAAAAAGCGTATTGACAAAGCTTTCAAAACAGCAGCCGTGGAAAGGAAATTGGTGGGTCAAGACGTGTGTAACCATTGGATCTAAGATCTGTTAAGCCTTTTAGAAGGGTATAATCTAAATGATATCTACAGTGCGGATGAAACTGCTTTCTTCATCAAGTGCCTTCCGGATAAATTCTTTACATTTAAAAGCGAAGAGTGCCATGGTGGGGGAAAAAACAAGAAACGCCTTACTTTTTTCCAGTCTACCAACATGACTGGTACGGACAAACTCTCTATCATAAGAAATTCAAGAAGACTTAGATGTTTTAAAGGTGTAAAGAATTTATCAGTTGATAACAACAGTGACTTTATAAGAAAACGAAGATGAAAGGTCGAAAAATTATAGATACTTTTCATTGATAATTGGTCTGCCCACACGAACTTACTTTTGCTTGCAAACGTCATGTTTTTGCCTGTCAATAAAATAAAATAAAAAATGAAATTTGTGAACTTGAAAAACATGTAAAAAAAATTGAAAACAGAGACGCAAAAAAATAGAATTTTAAAGTAAATGATTAGTATAACAATACATACATACATATATAATTATTTCGTTTCTATACAGAAGTATCTGTACCAAATTCAAATAAATAAGAATAAAATAATAATTTTTGCATATCTATCACTGCATCTTGTATGTTCTTATACCCTAGTGAGAAAAATCGATCCTGCACCTCTTTAAGTGAGAAATTGGGTTAAGTGAGAAAAAATTCCGGCTCCTTGAACTCTCGCTCACTTAGATTTGACTGTAATAACAAATTACTTTGAAGCTTGAACATTAGGAATAGAAAAGATAAATTTTAAAATAATATAACTCCATTTTAACTTTGGTGGTAAAGTAATCCTTTTTATCCGTTTTTCGAGTTCATTATACACATGCTCGATCGGATTCACATTTAGGGATTGTGAGACATGCCTTTAGTGAAGCTTGAGAATTTTAACTAGCGTGAAAGAAGGCTATCGTGTCGAGTGTACAGCTCATGGTTTCATTGAATTCAACAATTATTTCCAACAAAATTAATTCGATTCGATTCAAAACTTCATTCAAGCATTGCTCTTCCAGGCTGAGACAATTAAAATGAAAAGTAGGTTTCACAACCATAGATCTACACGGTAACTTTTACAGCGGATTTTCCTGAGCACCTACTCGACTGGAAAGAGTAAGAAAATAGAAAAATATGTCTATTTTTTTACTGGATTTTGTCTTTTCATTCTTATTGCTACATGGGAATACAAAGTTATTAACTTATTGGTGTTTTTCATTGAATTTTGTAAATTATAAACATTTTAATTTGATGAGTTTTTAACATTGAAATATTTCAAATAGATATTTTGCCGAAAGCTATTTTCTAGAGATAATATGAAAATATTATTTTAAAAGTATCAAATGAGTCATAGGTTTAAGTTTCAAATGCACTATTTTTTTATTGTTTTAGATATGCATTTTTAATGATATGAAATTTCAGTTTAGTAGTTTTTGAAGTATTGTAGGCGAATCATGACGATGTTGTGCCTGTCGAGCACTTTGGATAGTGCATAGATATGCAAATAAACCTTTGCTGATCTTTGCTAATAAAAAGAACTTTTTTCTACAGTCTTAAGGCTCTAGAAATTGGAGTATTGATTTTTTTATTTAGAGTGACTATATACGTTGCTTGGTTGTCTTGCAACATGCTGTTTTTAGCAGCCATTCCAATAAAATCATTGGTATGACTTTACAGCTCTTGAAACAACAAAAGTTCAATGCTACCGTCAAAAGTATCTATAAGGATTTTCTATTCGAATATGGCTCATATTTCTGATGACTTTCAATTTTCGCATTTTGGTGACTATTCCACTTAGAAATGCTTTTCAGTGAAGTGTAATAAAAAAGGTATAAAAACTACGACGAAGAATAAAGGCCTTATCAAAATTGAACAATTTCAAAAAAATCTTAGCATATCTTCTATAAAAGGTTCACAAAATTTGATGATGGAAATATGCAGACAAAAAAATAAGATCAGCTATGAGACGTTTTTTGAGTCCATGGTGATGATGCTCCCCCTGAGTCAATATAATGGATCGTAAAAGATGGAATTTGTAGAAAAAAGGCGAAATTTGTTGAAAGCTTAAAAATAAAAAGGATTATTTTATTCATCAAAGTGTTATCTATACACTTTTACCATTTAAGCGGTAGGTTATTCAGGCCGGTTTTAGAAAACCCTGACGGAGAAGAGTCAACGAATCTCTAGAAAGAAAGTTTTACACTGCACTTTACATTGTCGAAATTAAATTATTTTCCTACCAAAAAGTTAAAATTTTGTCACTGGCGGGGGGGGGGGAGCTAAGTCTGGTGAGTAGGGGACACGTATTGAAAGGGACAGTTCAAATAACCGGTAAAATAAAAATAATTTTGAGACAACACTATTTTTGTCGTATGGCAGCCTTGATGCAAGTTCGTTCGCGGCTAACTTTATACTCCTGTCATTTCAAACAGGGCGTAATCGTGCGAGTGTTGTTGATGTGATTGAATAGTATTTTTTCTGTTATAATTATGAAACGTTTCATCGAGTGCTGCGAGTTAATTATTTACGTGTGAATCACTGTTTAAGATAGCTGGACATTTACAGAGGCGAGAACATAAGGTCAGTGAACTTTAATTTAAAATTGTAGATTTTGTGGTTATGTTTTAAATTTTTGTATGATATTTATGAAAGGGACACAACAAACGGTTATGAAAGGGACGTCCCCTTCATAACTGTCCCTTCCAAGACTGTTATTTTTGTATTTTGTATGTATCTTATAAATTTATCACTTCTTTTTCAGATTATAAATGCCACTTAAAAAGAAAATACATGTGTATACACAAAAAATTGAAGAGGCAGTAAATGAAGTGTTACAGAAAGACATTTCTATGAGATCGATTGCGAAGTTATTTAATATAAGCAAATTACATTTGCACAAATTGGTCGCCAAAGCTAAAGCTTCTGAATGTACTACATTTGTTTATGAACCAAACATTGGCAATAAAAGAGTTTTCACGGTAGACCAAGAATGTTCGCTGGCAGATTACTTGAAGACTTCCGCAAAAATGTGCCATGGCTTGACAACTAAACAAGTCAGAGAACTAGCATATCAGTATGCTGTTCGTTTAAATCTTACGATACCATCTTCTTGGGAAGAAAATAATACGGCTAGTCTAGATTGGCTAAAGGGCTTTTTAAAAAGGCAAGATTCGCTGAGTGTAAAAAAACTTGAGAATACCTCACTAGCAAGAACTACGAGCTTTAATAGACACAATGTTGAAAATTTTTTCGATAACTTAGAGAAATGTTACCAAAAGCATAATTTTCCTCCAATTATGATAGGGAACTTAGATGAAACTGGGTGCACGACAGTTACTTCTGCACCTAAGATAGTTGCCCAAGCAGGTGTTTTAAGAGAGTTGGTCAAATAGGCTCAACAGAACGTGGTTCCCTTGTAACTATGCTGGGTTTCGCAAATGCTTCTGGCGGAAGTATCCCTCCTGTTTTTATATTTCTGTGTGTTCATTTTAAGGAAAATATGCTTGAAAGTGGTCCTACGGGTGCTTTAGGCCTCGCAAATGTGTTTGGTTGATAACCGAAGATTGCTTTTTAAAAGCTTTAAAACATTTTGTTCACATCGACAAGCCTAGTGTTGAATCACCGGCATTAATAGTCCTGTGGCGTTAAAGGTAGTTTTAATTTTGCTCACTATGTCACTAAAAACTACAATGGTTAGTATCTAATTTGTTTACTTTTATAAGACCGTAAATCAAACTTTAAGGAGGCTGTTGAATATAATTCTATTAAAGATCTATAAAATTGTTGATTTGTCTTTAATTTTATATAAGTGTTTTATTTCTTGTTAATTATAAGGAGACTGTTGATTTTAAGTGTCATATGAAAAGCTATAATAATTTTTAAGTTCATTGGGAATTGATTAATGACAGTTATTGCATTTTATTTCAATAGTTAAATAATAAACGCTTCTTATTCGACTCCAACCTGTTCTAAATATTTTCTCAATAATTTACTAGAGCCTCAAAACCAAAAATGTCCTTTTCATGCAACCCCTCCCCTACCTATGGAGTATAATAAAGAAGCTTCAAATCAAATTCCTAAAGATTTGCCACTGGCATTAGTGCAGTGTGTGGTCTAGTGTTATCATGCAGTAAGATAGGAGCCGATCTGTTGACCACTCTAGGCTGTTTTTCTTTAAATTTTTGCATCATTTCGTTCAATTGGTTGCAGTATATTTTTGTTGTGATTGTTTAGGAAAAGTTCATGAAAGCTTCCAAACGCTTTAGTTTCTGTTTTTCATTCAGTTCATGTGGAATCCATTTATCCAACTTTCTCACTATACCGATTTGAGCTAAATGAGTTAATACCAAACTTCAACGATAATTCATAGGCACTCTGAGATGAGTTAGACTCAACGAAGACCTCAAGTTCGTTATTATTGATCTTTGATTTTGAGCGGCTGCGCGGCTCATTTGTGAGGCCAAAGTTACACACACATTGATAATAAAGCGAATTTCCGACTAATTCATTTTCAAACAAAATTGATTTTTAAAAAGTTTTTAATATTTTTAAAATTGTGAAATTATTTTTTCAGACAGGCGAAATGTGTAACATTCCTACAAAAAACCTAATGGTGAAATATTAAGCCAATTTCATATAATTAGCTGTTAAAGTTGACAATATTATTACCTACAAATTTTATGCTTGCCAACCTGATATTAACTACTTAACACATTCACTGCCACGGACGAGTAAACTCGTCTTGCTTTTCTGAAAAAAAAAATGCAAAAGTACTGAAAAGGATATCAAATTCTGTTTCCTTACCATTGTCAGAGACGAGTATACTCGTTTTTGTAAATGATTATACTTGTATATAATAAATTTATGAGCTTTCACCAAGAAATAGCATAACTTAAGAAAAAAATAGCACTTAAAATGCAACGGGAATAACTTCATATGATTTGGGCTTGGCAGCGAATGGGTTAAAAGTACTCCTTCAATGACAACATATGACACTATCAGCTTGATTTTTCTCTTTTGTGGACTCTGATGGGCCTACCTTTGGATTTGTTCTTAATCAGGAAGATTAAATTTAATGAGGTTGCATTGGCAGTTGCCAATATTTGGATAATCAAAATTATGATGCATAAATTTTCCATTTAGCGTCATACTGATGTAAAGATAATTTTTTTATAATATTGAGATGCAATCGTTGATCGGTATTTAATCCTGACTTATCCCTTTGTGTTTCCTAACATTACAAAACATATCAAGCAGAATCTCATAACAAAGTTTTATGTTTAGTCTCAAATTTTACTTTTTTATCACGAGAACGAAACAACAATTAAGGGTTTTTAATCATCGATGAAATTCTTTCATTTGAAATAAATATTTTTCAAGTTCTAGGATTCCTTTGTTTATTAATGCGAGCATCAAATATGGATTTGTCATTGTGAAATATCTTTATGTGATATGCGAACCATTACTACTTGATTTGTGATTGTGGTTTCATATTCTTTATGAATTTAAAATATGCTTTCAATCATGATTTCATCTCCTGAAATCCACCTTCTTTAGGAACCATCACTCCCAGCTTCATCATTCTCAATTCTATCACAAGGTGATTTTTTTCTGTTTATTTACTTCTTTCACCAAATCGAAGGCCAAACACATTTAGCTAATTGCGATAGCCCACTGACAGCTTCACTTTCGGGCAACCTCATCGCCTCCGTTCAGTGTTTGGGAAGCATTCAGTTCCGCCGCACTACTACCTCATAGTGATTGTGTTGGCATTTAAACCTCCCCCGCCGCTCGGAAATAAACAAACACACAATGTTTATGCGTTAAAATGAGTGAAAATTGTTCTGATTGAATGATTGACAGACTGTTTATGTCAGGAGGACTAGGATTAGATAATTGATTTGCCGACACTATGTCTGGACACTTGCTCGATGGCGCGCGGTGTATTCAATCAAATTGTTATAATGAACAATGTAGGAATGCCGCTTTTTTCAATTTTTCTTTATAATTATAGAAAAATCGGTCGTACACGTGTCGGAAAGATGTGAAGTTGAGCTATGAACTGAAATCTTAAATGTTTTTTTCATCAAAAAGTTATCCAAGTAACAAGCAAAAATGAATCCATGAATTTCGACTTTTTGATCTCTCGTTAATTTGGGATATAATCAGATAACAATGTTAATAAGTTATAATAATTTATGTTCACATAAATTTTTAATGACACAGTTTTTAATTTTACGATTGAATTTACTAAAATTAACATTAATCATACAATATCGTATTTTTGGAATGTTTTTGCGTAAGACAATTCTTGAAAAATATAACCGATCTCTGTCCTGAAGAAAAAAATAACTTTCCGGCAATATAAACTCCATGATTAACTATTTAATACGTCGGTACATTCTGCGATGTGTGTCACCTTCACCTCAAAAAGAAATAAGAAGAACAAATTTTCAATACATGCATAAAATTTATAGACCGACTATCAACATTACGCGTGGGCAGTTTGCTGAGGACGATCGTCATTCTCATTACCTTTGTAATAATGATTACTACCATTTTATGATCAAGATTTGCAAATATCAAAACACCGCATTTTGCTAGACGTACATACTCGTACATGTCATTGAGGTAAGACGAGAAAGCGATAAGAAGGTCTGAGACTTGTGTTGAAAAACTCAAAAAAAAGATTTCTTAAACAACACCATTTTTACAGACCAAAGTAATTCTAATGTCTATAAAAGTCGCGATGAAAACAATTCACTTTACCATAAACAAAATATTAATGTCACAACTAACAGTTAGGAAATTTAATTTATAGATACAATATTGTGAACTAGGTGTGTAGGAAGGTCTTAAAAATATTTCTTTATGGTTCCAAATTGTGTTGGACGGAAACTATTAAAAGTGATGTTGAAATTTTAAGAACCATGTAAATGTTTTAACTTTGAACTATGAAAGCATAGTTTATTATATAAATTCGTGTATAATCATACGCCAGCAATGATACGATATTGTAAACAATTATTGAAAGGCTTGTTTAAACATACGAACATAAACGAGCCGTAAATTTCATTTACGATTTATAAACATAAATGATTAATGCTTAATTAGGAAAACTATTGACATTATCATAAAACGAAATATTTGGCTACATGAAAGGATTTCACAACTGTAATAATTAAATTCATTCATTTATTTCAGTTTCTTTACAAAAAGAGATGAAATTAATTAAAGAGGGGACATTTTTTAGCCACTTTGAAAAGGAATCCTATCATGAAACCAAGACTTGATTTGGAATGCTGCCGATTGATGGTTATGGCGTTGCGATTGGATGAGGACTTAAACAGTCCAATTCAGTACTTATGAGTTGATGCATTTAACAAGATCTAACAACAATTTCGATGCTTGGAGCTGGGCAATTTCATTTCTACATTTGATTAATTTGGTTAATATATTTACCATTGTATTAAATTTCATATCAAGACAAGAGGTTAATCAAGCTGAGGTATACAGATAGACGGCAGGACATGAAAAACAAAGTTGATTAGTTGATTACGAAACTTTTTGAAGATCATCATTATAAACCGAGAATCGCAAAAAAATACGCAATATCACATCGTGGTGGAAACAAGCTTCGAAAGCAATAGATTTTTATTTATCAGCGCAGAATCTGGACTGCGAAGAATTAGCGCGGAAAAACCTTTTATTCGAGGCCAAATCTAAATAATCGATTCTTAAAACTCTTGCTATTGATTTCTTACGCAAAAATAGACACAAGAAATAGAAACTCGAGATGGAATGAAAAAATACTAGCACGGATGTACACAATGAATTATTGTTTACTTGAAAACTATCCTTTCAAGTCAAACGGATTTTTCAAAAAAACATCTTCAGCGCTATATGGATACGCCTAGAATTAAGCAAAGTGTTAGCTTAATCTGATATGCATAGTAGAAGTCTTACGAGAAAGTTTTCGAGGGAGAATGGGACTTGAACAGAAGTACAAAAAGTGCTAGAGGGCCACTTTTTGTACTTCTGTACGAATCCCATTCATCCTTATGCAAAAACCTTCTAAGGAGAAATGTGTTCCAAATTGTGCTATGAGTCTCACCAAAGATATAAAGTCAAATTAATGCTTACAAATTCAATTGTGGGGTTCAGTTTCTTATCAAAAAAATGGACGCTAAACTCTTTTGTGATGATGCGTGCTTACGTGGAGAAGATCATGAACCAAAATACACCAGCCGTTTAGAGAATGATTGGTTTTCCAGAAACGCTCAATCCTCTCATTTAAGCTCCAAAGAAAATTTGTAAGGCTAACGTTGAAATTCAGTTTTTGTGGCAAAAGTAACAGCGGACAACAAAAAATTAAACTTTAGGGGGAGTACTCTGTTAAAACGGCGAAAATGGATCTTTTTTTAAAAAATGTGTACAGAAAATAAGCTATTAAAGATATTAACTTGAAATTTGGTGGATTGAGATAAAAGTTCAGATTCACATTACTAAAAAAAATGTCGGCCGTCCCGACCAAGCGCTTGCGCAGTGTCAAACAAAAAAGGGGATTGCGCCTCGTAAAACCCTGAGAAAAATATCTATATATAACCATATACTAAAAAAATTCTATTAGTCTTGAGTATAAACTACTGCACGGACCTAAATTTAGGATAATAAAAAAGTTTTTCACGATTTGCTGCACGATTAAATATACGTGTACCGATTTTTGGCTTTTATTTTCGATTGTAAAGTGTTTTAGAATCGTCAAAATTTTATTTTGCTCTAACCATATACCTGTGCAGTAGTTAAATAGTTAATAGGTATGTGTGGAAAATTTCAAGTAAATCGGATTAGTAATTTTTTCACAAATCTACGGCGCACACCCAAAATTATGTTTTGAGAAAAACGCGTTTAAAGTTTCATTGGTTTACGAGAATTATCTCGTCTTTTTGACTTGAAAGCATTTTCAATCACAATTTTTGGTGTTTACACTGTGAAATTCGAATATGCACTAACTTAGACTTTGTAATATAACTTGTATGTATTGTATTAGAGAGTATGATAGTCGAATAGTTACATAGCAACATAGTACTTGAAGGCCGCTCCCGCTCGAAAAAGTGTAGTAGGCTCCGTCCTACTACAGGCGATATCGATATAAAATTTTGTACAGGTGTTTTTAAGGTACTTTTCAAACGAAATATCCCAAAAAATTGATTTTTTTTAACAGAGTTAGTAATAAGGACTGGGCGAAACAATTTCTTAATTCAATTAATAAAGACCCAAATTTTGTTAGGTCTGGGGTTCTGGAAGCGTATCTGTAGAAGCTGAGCCAACTGTTATCCTGGCCTTTGAAAATGATTAAAGCTAGAAAGTGAAAGAAGCAAAGCATATCAGTTTATCAATCCAAAACATTTAGGAAGATCACAAAATGAGTTTTAAAGTTTTGAAATGATCAAACAAAAATATAATTTAATGAGGATTTTACACGGTTGATGCGACACGTGATCTCCGAAACAATTGTATCTGGGAAAATTAACAAGTTTAAGGAACAAACCTAGTTTTTTTAAAATATATTTTTTGTTATCTTAAGTTCTGTTTTCTTTATAATGCAACTTGTACACTTCAACAATGTCTGAAAAGCATCTATTATTGAACAAGCTTTCCGTTTTTATTTTCCTAATTTGATCTTCTTTCGGAAAATTAGAGCAGAGCATTTTAAGTTTTGAAAGTGATACATAAACAAATATAATGTTGAATATTCATAATGAAACTCAACATTTTTTATGAACGCTTAAAGCTCAATCATATTCGATGAAATAGCGAAAACTCGTTGGTTTGCACGTCAAATCGACGTAGATTGGACTTTTAGGGTTAATCACTTTCAAATTGTATGAAAGAAATTTAAAATATACATATCAGGCTACATTTAGTTTTTTAGGAATATCTTAAACAATGTTAATGAAATAACGCCTTATATTTTTCTACCGGATATATTTTACTTCATCGAAATCTGTTTTGTTTCTATCACAGCAAGAATTTTTAAAGGTTTGTTTGAGAGAACTTCTTGGCGTTCTTGAAAATCTGAATGCCAGCTTGGGAATATAGGAAAAAAGAAATAAATATTCTAGACCATTTTTTCTAATTCAACAAGACAAGCAAAGATTTAATGAATGATACAATTCGTGGTGAATAAATACGGATTTTCTCTGCAAAAATTTCCTCTTTACCTTTCGGCTCAAATTTGCATCAGATAGATCTTTTTTGTACCTGTTCCAGACTTTCTACAAACAGCTAGGCCCATTTTGTACTTTATAATCGTTCGTTTCACTGCTGCAATCGACGAATTGGTCTCCTTTCTCAGTACCGAATATTTACGAAGGGATTTTAGGTATTTGCACACAATTAAACTACGCACTTTTTCTTGATTTGATGACATCTTTTCAAGAGTAATCTTACAATACGAATGGTTTATACGTTCTTTTTTGTTGCATTTTATAGCTAATTTTGCATACCTGATGAAGACTTAAAGAGCTATGCAACAAAACTAAAGGTCATTTTTTTCCAATACAGTCCTTATTTCTAGTCATATACCGGCTTATAATGATATAAGCTACTTTGGGGTCGAACATGGAATATAAAAGAAAATTCAATTATAGTTCAAGATCTCATACATTTTGCAGTTAATATTTACAATTTTATACAACAAGATTATACTGTAAAACATTGTACATTGTCAGATAATGAATCTTGCAAAAAAATATAACATTATTGATCCAGGCCTTTAGGAGCATACTTTTGCATACCTCATCGATCCACAATTATAGTAGCTCTTCAAATTACGCTGAGGATCGCATGGAAACTTAAGGGGTCTACTCACTTTATCAAATTGAAATTTTTTTTTGACGGTTTTCGAAAATATAGTGCTCTAAGAACATCATATCAAAATTTTATAATGATCCGAGCTCTAGAAATATATTTATTTCGATTTTTGGCTTACGCTGTCAAGCGCGCCTCAAAGCGCACGTTTCGGAGCGAGCGGCCTTCAGCTGCTTCCCCTTCTTATGACTCTAGCCTTTGTATTGGGACGTATATAGTATAAGCGTTATAGGCAAGTTATAGAACATATTTTTTTGGATTGATAAAATAAAGTTTAAACGCGCTTTTCTCAAAACCAAATTTTTTACAGTGTCCAAGTGATTTCTCTCAAGTGTGTACTTATTGAACCTTCAAAGATTAAAAGCCCTATCTACTACCGAAGTCGCATAATAAATTCCTAAAATATATCTTATTTTTCATGACGGCAAAATGTCAAAAACATATTGGCAGTATTTTTGGTGAATTTTACATGATGAAGAGTTTTCACAATAAATTTACGGGAGCAGAATAGATCTGAGAGCATGCTAGGAATATGATATGTCACTATAAAAAATAATGATAAATCATTTGATGAGGTTAGATTCGCGGTATAAGGGTTTTATAATTTTTAAACTTATCCGTATGTTTTTCACCTTTCTCTTTCAGACCCAGATGTATACGGCGGCTCATCATATTCAGCCGCCGTATACATCTGGGTGACCGTTTCATGTACCAAGCAATGCAGTCGTTTTACTCCAATCGGAATATTCTATTACTTTCATAGGAGCCGTATTATTTAAAATCCGTTTTGTACTCTAATTCATAAAAGCACTTGTACCAGTGATACCCAAAAAACATGAAAACTTCAAGAGAAAAATTATGGGCAAAGATATCATCAAAATTTAGTTGTTCTTGTTCGTAAAAAAATAGCATATCTAAAAATTTAGCAACACTATTCTTAGTTTATATAGTGTCGTGAAAAGTTTTGGGAACAATTCCTTCATTTTAAATGGTATTTTATATGGCACAGTAATCAAAGTGACCACAATTTTTGGAACATGATGAAAGAGAAGCTATGTTTTTTTTTGATAAAGAATTTCAGAATATGATATTTCCCAACGTAACGTGAAGAAGTTTAGGCATACCTAAAAAATAAACAATCCTCCCTTCTTTTTTAACCCAATTTCGAGTTCGAAATTATTATTTCTATAATATTATATTCTAAAGTTTGTGCGGAGCTTAAATAAAATAATAATGTTTTCATCTTCATAACAATCTAGTGAGATTTATTCGATTGATTTAGAAGAGCATTTTGCCGTTAGTACTTACTTGCAAACTCTGAAGCAAAGCGTCGAAAAGCACTGTTATCGAGCTCCCCAAAATTGCATGTCGCACAATCTGCGGACATAGCGAACACGAATTGCGATATAATTGCACAGCGATAACCACAGCCCTAAATTTCGAATCGACGAAAAGTTAACACATCTTCTTTACGTGCAAAAATCAAACCTTTTGCTTATTTCAGACTTCGGCTCCATACCATCAGCGATCACATTGCCGATTATTGTCAAACCGTTCATCAGCCAAAAGCATTGGAAGTCGCACACTTGCGCCTTAGCCATAAGCCTAAGTAGTTGTCCAAGTGGTCGTTCAAGACCTTGAGCGCCACCCCCTTTAGTCACCAGATTCAGATATTTCGGCACCTGACTTTCGCGTTTCATGTGCAGCGGAACAGCTTGTAGTTCCTTCAAATACTCTTCGGTCCTACAAGGAAATATTTATAAACCTAATAATCAAACAGCTGGACTTGATTCGACTCACTTTTGTGTCATTCGCTGCTTCAACTTTTTGATTTTCTTCTTAAACGCTTTGCTATGATCGCGACTAACATCAGACACAGTCGAGGATAAATCGCCGCCATCACCTCTTTCATTGCTCCCGTCGCGTCCATTCTCATCGGCATTTCGATTAGGGATCGTCAACTCGAGCGCTCTTTGACGAATATGCTCTATATTTTCCTCGTGACGCTTCGCCGATTCCTTTTGCTTTTGCAAAATCTTCCGCTGTAATTCCTCGGCCGTTTGCTGTTGTTGCACCTGCAAAGCCAACAATCGTTCCTCGCGATCCCTGGCTTTCTCGCGCGCGATAGCCTGGCGTTGCTTCTCCCGTTGTTCCTGCATTTTCCCAACACGTTGTTCGCGCTCCAATCGAGTCTCATTCATCTGCTCCAAACGTCTTTGTCGCGCTTTCTCCAACTCTTGACGCCTTCGCTCAACAGCCGCCTCCTTAGCGGCTTTTTCTTCAGCTTTTTTCTGACGTTCCTGCTCCAGATCTTGCAGTCGTCCCTCCTGTTCTTTGCACGATTCAATGAAATCGAGACGTTTGTTTTGAGCTTCTAGATTTTTGATAAATGCAATTTCTTTAAGCTTTTCCTCCTCGTCGTGCGCCTTCCGAACTATATCACGAATGTGCTGATTACGATTTTCAGCAGCACGTTGCAGCCGCTCCTCCATCTTCAGCCGTTTTTCATCAATCAATTGCTGTTTTGCTGCCTTCACATCCTCAACTCTGGCCAAAAGTTGTTGGATCTTCACAGCCTTCTCTTTTTGCAGCAGTTGGCGTTTCTCTTGAGCTCGTTGCTGTTTGATTTGATATTTTTTCAGAGTTTCTTGCAAGGATCGTCTGCGAGAAGGACTAGACAGCTTCTGATGTAGCTCCTGAGCTCGTCCTGGATGCCTACTTACGTACGCTTGTAAGGTGGCCAAGGTTTCTTCTCTCTCGCCACCCGACATCTCCGAAAGGAGAGCCTGGTATTTTTGCTCCAGCGTTAAATTCTCATCGCTCGGGAAGCAAATGAAATCGTCGGTCTCCGCATACATTTCATTCAGATTCTCTTCGATATCAATGTTCACCTCACAATCAGTTTCGTCTGTTTCCGTGTCAACATCAATTTCAGTGTTTTCTAGCTCGCGGATTTGTCGCTCGAGATTCTCCTGTTCTTCCAAAAGTTTACGTTGGTCCTCGTCGCTTTCTGTATCATCTTTCTCCTCGCACTCGTCACAACTTGATAGAACCGCTTCCCTGATGCCATTCGTCATATTCGGTAGACTGTCATAGAGTTCGCCGATCGTCTTTGAAAACTCGCGATTGGTTTGTATCTTGATGTCGATCTTGTTAAGATCGTCATCCGCACAGTTCACCAAGTCAACGAGAGGAGAATCTTGGCTGTCGCCAAGTTTGTCCTTGCCCAACTTTTCATTGCGCATGTACTCACGCCGCACGGTGGTCATCTTGAGACCAGTCAAGTCCGATTTTTGCCGCTTGATAGCATTTGGTCCACCCGATCCAGACTTGGAGATGTCAGGCGGTTCCCGAGCTGAATTTGCGTTTGCCTGCGGTTTTCCAAGCGACCGCGAAGGAAGTGAATTTACTTTCGCTTTTGCATTTTTTATTTCCGGCTTCATCAACTTCAGTTTGTCAGTTTTGCTCGCATCGCTTTTGTTCTTTGTATTTTTCTCATGGCAGGACTTCCTCTCTTTGTGGGATCCTTTCCCGTTCTCATCTTTCTCCTTTGCGTTCAGCAGTGAAAGCGTAGGCAGACTCGCGTAGCCGGTCGGCTGATTGAATCTATTTGCCCAATGCAGGCTTGAGCGCCTACGCGTCCTTACTGTTAGCCACCCATCATTATTTGCTGCAGCTTCCAACGAACTTTGCTTTGGTTCCGATCTACGTTCAAGTCCTCTCACCCTTTCGCTTCGATTGCCATCTGTAAGACTAGTTATAGATTCGCCAATCCTTTCACTGCTCGCTTTCAAAGTCGAACTCGAGCTCTCGATATCTTCTCTTGAGAATCTACTCGTGTTGGTAGACGACCTGAAACCCTTATTATTCTCTTCGTTCATATCAATCATTGTCTTCGATCGAGCCGAAAGACGATTCGCAATATTCGATGGCACCCACTTCTCCGATTTCACCAAATTCGACGCATTCCGAACCAACACTGGGTTCTTGCTGGCCTTTCGGTCGTTGCGGTTGCTGATCGGCATTGTCGCCATCTTAGGCGGAAGGCGTTTTGCCGAATTGACCGCAATCGGTGAGCTATGCAACGCTTTATTGATTGCAGGTTGTCCTTTCACTGTTTTAGGAACTACTTTTTGGATGGGAGACACTTTGCTCGGAGTGACGACCGCTGCCGGGCGGTTCAGAATACTGGAATACTTCATAGGACTATTTTGTGGCTTCTTTGATTCATTGCTCTTGGAGATTGATGCCGGGTCGGGCTTTTCAGGATGCGGTTGAAGTGATGAACAATCTTCAGGTTTTTTGAGGGAGTTATCAGGGAGAGGTGTTTCTAACAATGCGTTGAAACTCGGTTGTTTCGCGAGATACGCATTTTCCATGTCGTTTAGCTTTTGAACCGTCAGCTGCACGGCAGAAGGTTCTCTCATCTCGGGTTCGGACTGTGTGTCTTCTATCTTTTTCGCCTCTTTTTGTTCTACTTGCAAAAGTCGCATCTTCTCGCGAATTTCGGCGAGCGTCAAGTTTTCGTCTTCTAAGTCTGTTTGGGCATACTTGTCACACTTCATGACCAAAAGCGGGATTCCTTGTTGTTCAAATCCATCAACTTGGGTCTCTATGATTCCCTGTTTGCCGATTTCAGCTTCCCTAGGCTCTTTTGCTCCATCACTAGCTACAGACATTTCCGTTGATTGTAGCTCGGCGCGATCATTCCAACTCATTTTTCGCATGCCTACATCTTTCGCAAGCATATCGATTTCTTGGTGATTAGCCTGTAGTGAGGGTCCCTCCTTCGAATTGGCGTCCGCAATTTTAATCTCCATCATCTTCTTCGCGGCATCTTTCGCAAACAAATCACGAATATTCACTCGACCAGATTTGAGCCCCAGCTGATTATCCACACAACATCTCATACTTTTTCTGGGCGTCCCCTTGCCCTCTTCAATGGTCGAACACGGACTACTTTTTCCAGAGAAACTGGGACTCGATTTGCCCGAAACAGTGGGACTCGATAAGCTTCTCGTGCGCATTCTTTGGGTAGGGTTGCTTTTTCGCACCTCCCACGCTAGAGAATGGGGCCGTTGCGGCAACGGTGTCGCCTCGTAGTCCCACGAAACGCGAAACCATTCGGCCAAGGCTTTAAAATCACGAATATAGTTTTCTAATACTAAAATTGCTTCCTGGCAGGACGACATATTCTCGTAGCACTCAACTGTCTGGTAGATTTCGTCGACGGCACGCTGAAGATTGCCAAACAGGAGCGCCCAATATCTTGCTTGCAACTCGGATTTTTTGTCACGTCCCGTCGATGCGCTTCGCACTCGTGGTCCGGACGATGACTTTGCATTTTGGGACGATTGTTTTTTGATTGTTGGAATGTTGGGTAGTAGCTTTGGAATGACGGGTGGCTTTTTCATAGCGGGCGGTTCTGCGGAAGGGAGAAATTAAATGTTAAAGAGGCTTTTAATTGTTGTCAGACTAAATATCTAATATATATCTTCCAAGCTTAAATTTGTTCCAACATTTCTAAATTGCAGCAAGTTGACAAAGGACAATATTCCTAACAAAATTATTGCTTCTTTCAAGATCACTGCTCCACCCGAGCTCAAACTTTTAGTAAGAAATGATTTTTGGCCTGCTGGGACCTTGGGTCAATCTTTCGCAACTCAACAATCACGGGATTTTCATCAGCCTCGTCCGCATCGCTCACAGTTGTAAAGGATCCTGCTTTTTTCAATGCTTCTGTGATTCTTCAAAGCTATTGCAGTCCAAGGACCAAACTAAAGGAATCTAAGAGCAGTTGTACATCGACCTTATCAGCGGCTGCCAACAGAGGACCTCTTCATCAACTTAGTGTTTATTACCAAAACGTTCGAGGGCTGAGATCCAAGCTTGAGAGTTTTAGAATTTCAGCCTTTCTATCTGGTCATGATATCATATACCTTTCTGAGACTTGGTTAAATGACGCAGTAACTAATGCTGAATTATCCACCGACCATATTTTTTACCGTCGTGATCGCGACAGCTCTCTTTCTGCTGAAGCTGATGGTGGAGACGTTCTTGTTGCTATAAGCAAAACCTTCCTATCATCTCAGTGCCTTCAATTTTGTCCTTCTCATCCTATCGAGTGTATCCTTGTGAAAGTGTCAACTTCTCCGCATTCGGATATGTTAGTCTGCGCTGTCTATAACCCTTGTAATTCCCCTTTTTCTGTTTTTGAAAAGTTTTTCGACGAACTCTCATCCTCCTGCTCTTCTCTTAATCGGTTTACCAATCTCATCATCTGTGGTGACTTCAACTGCCCGTCAGTTGAATGGCCCTCTAGTCCGTCTTCTAATCCGAAAACTTCAAACACACTCTCTATACAATTTGCATCCTTTCTTTCTCATTTCTCTCTCTTCCAATATAATTCATCAACCAATGTAAACGGTCGTTTACTCGACCTTATTTTAACCAATTTGCCTCAGCATCTCGTTACCGTGTCGCCTTCCGAATTTCCTTATGATCTTCATCATCCCCCTTTCAATATTGAGCTTACACTACCTATCACTCGACCCCATAGCTTTCGTTTTCCTCCAATCTACAATTTCCATAAAACTGACTACACATCTTTATCTCGTGAACTATCCACTTTGAACTGGGCTGAACTATTTTCTAATTTAAATTGTGATGAGGCTGTTGCGAAATTTTATCAAATCTTGTCTGTTCTTATCCCCCGCGCTTTACTCCTCTTCACCATCCTCCCAAAAAAACTGATCCTACTTGGCTCACTAAATCGGTTCGGGATGCTATCAAACTGAAAGACCGGGCCCGTAGACAGATGAAGGCTTGTGACTCCCCTGAAGCGCAATCCACTTTTCGTAAGCTTCGTTCTTCTGCTAAGCTGAAGATACAACATGCTATTCGCTCTTACCACACTTCCATTGAATCCTCTCTTCTCGTAAACCATCCTAGGCAATTCTGGTCGTATGTAAGATCGCTTAGGTCTTCCTCATCTATCCCAAATGCAATGCACTGGGGCAATAACTTTGCCTCTTCGGCTGTTGTTATCAATAACCTCTTTGCTTCTTACTTTTCTTCAACTTTTTCATCTAGTTCGCCTTTGTACTTCATTCCCGACTTAAATTCTCAAAATCCCATTGGCGGCTTCTTCTACCGTGCACTTGTGCACTGCACTCCCTAAAGGCCGGTCCAGACGCTCCGTTTTGCAACACCCTTTTGTCTGCACAGTTCAAAACGTTGCGTGTAGATAGGAAAATTGTGCAGTTTTGAAATGGGTGCGAAAACTGTACAGTTGC
Source organism: Oxycera nigricornis (assembly GCA_963942545.1). Taxonomy (NCBI): domain Eukaryota; kingdom Metazoa; phylum Arthropoda; class Insecta; order Diptera; family Stratiomyidae; genus Oxycera; species Oxycera nigricornis. Next base: position 27,344,452 of record OZ012662.1, on the reverse strand, counting down.
AGCGATAACTGAGCCAGAGAGGATAGATTTCCTTGAACTGTGCGGACAAATCGGCGCATGTAGACGGTATTATTTTTCTTAACAAGACAGCATGCCAAAATTGACCAGAGTAGTACCTCCTCCATGACGATATCACTAAAACTGTGCGAAATATACAGATATCTCTGCACCATGTGGACGCTCTAAAAATTGCAACGTTTTCATTCCGTCTTAAGACTGCACAGACAAAAGGTTGTGCAAAACGTAGCATCTGGACCGGCCTTTATGCTGACAACCTCAAGATTTTTAGAGTGATTCGAACGCTGTAAAGTTCTTCAATATGATCTAAACTCACTGAGTTCTTGGTGTCAAGCAAATTCTCTCTCTCTTAACATTCCGAAGTGCAATTCATTGACCTTCACTCTTAAGTTCTCACCCGTCTTCTTTGCGTATTCTATTGACTACGTCCCTCTAAGAAATGTTGATCAAGTAAAAGATCTAGGTGTCGTCTTCGACCCTAAACTAAGGTTTGACGCTCACATTCAAAACATAGTTGCCAGAGCCTCAAAGCTATCCGGATTTGTGTTGAGACATTCCCTTATGTTTGTTAATCCTCATTCTGCAGTCCATTTGTTAATGAGTGTCGTTCGTGCTATCCTGGATCCTGTGCTATCCTCCCAAATTTGGTCCCCTTATCTTGAGTCCCATATTTACCTTGTGGAATCTGTCCAGCGTAAATTTACCCGCTTACTCCTTTTTAAATTTAAATTACCTTATATGTCCTATGAAGAACGCCTTTCACTATTTAAGATACCATCTTTAGCATCGCGGAGGACATACCTGGATCAATGCTTTCTTTACAAGCTGTGTCATAATTATATAGATGTGAACATCGATAATCTAATTTCCTTGCGTCAATCCACTAGACCCTCTCGATCAGCCAATATATTTGCTTTGCCTTTCGCTCGGACGGATGTCTATTTTAATTCTCCTCTACTCCGTTTACCGAGGACTCATGATCGACTCAAGCTTGGACCTTTTCCCTCTAGTCTCGTAGCTTATAAGCGAATTTTAAATAATGTTTTGTTAAATTAGGTACTTATTTCACTCTGTATTTTGCTCTGCCACATTTTATAATTGGAATTATCTGTTAAATATGCTGATATTAAATTAAATTAAAAAAAAATTAAATAGTAATATGTGCTGCATACATCGTGAAAACTAGCTTTTCGAAGCGTAAAAGCAACATGATCGCTTACTGAAAAGCGAGCGGAGAAAGCCATCTAACGATAGATATCTTCTACGTCTTTTTTAATATATTTTCCGTGTAACTTAAACAAAACATTTACGACACCAATAAATATTTACTTTGAACGGGATCCTCCTCAACGACCAATTGATACAGCATCAAGTTCTTCGCATCGCGTCCTTCCTGTTCGAGCACCTTTTTCATCTCCATCGCCGCTGACCATCTGCAACGACAAATCAGACCAAACCGATTCAGTAATGTCCAAACAATCGATTTTCCCGCTGCATGTCGTGCACGGATTCAATGCGATTCCGATTACTTCCTCGCCAAAGCGATCAGCAGTGACTCACGATCGAATGCAAATCCGTCGCGGCAGTTAAAATCGTTTTATTTTCCACCAGGAAACGCACCGACAACTTTTCGCCGTGCCAAAAAAAAGCCAAATGCCGAATATTTCACAATGATTTTCTGATGCCGGACGAACACTCACCTGTAGTTTTGGGCGGGAATTATGCAAGTGATATTGTGCAGCTACGCCGAAATGTCGATTAAGCCGAAATAATTTCGAGTAAGTATGTAATTTTCTGCAGCGAAATTGTGCGAAAAATTTGACAGTCCAGAAACACTGTTTTGGCTTTGCTTTGTGTAAATAAAAACGCAGCTGTGAGAAATGTCATTAAATGACAGCCAAATGAATACGAAACGTTGTAGGGAAAGACGTTCTGTGCTGATTATATCAAACCGAATGACGGTTATTTTTAAAATAGCCGTGAATAAAATTGTAAAAATAAAACGAACAACAAATAAAAATTTCACAAGTTTTTTTAAAAATAAGTTTTGAATATTTGCGTGAATATTTGCTTAAATTTGCAGGTGTAAAAATTGTAAAATTTTGCGAGAAATATTCAAGTCAGAGAAGTTTCTATGTAACGAATAACTTCTCGCATAAAATAATGCAACAGGAACTCATAAGTTAAAGTTATTGTTAAGTGGAAAGTCTAAATAACCCCTTATTTTAAAACTTGCATCATTCCTACAGACTTTGTGCACTGCGAATCTACTTGGATGAATATGCATTTTATTTTGTTTGCCAACACCTTGCAAAAGCCGGTAACTTTACTGTACGTACTATGATGATTTCTCATGCTGTACATATTTTCCCCGAAATTCTTTCTAATTTTATTGAGCTATTTTCAATGCGATGATGATTTTTGTGTATAAATTTAGCTCTCTTCATGAAAATCAGGCTTTATTAGTTAAGTACTTGTGCTTAAAGCGTTTTTTTTATTATTTTCCAAAGAATATTTGCCACACTATCTTCAAGTAATGTAATGTCATCAACTCCGATACCTTCAGAACCTGGCTCAGTATGATTTCTTAGACGGTTAAGTGCCAATAACATCCTTAAATGAAGAGAAAAGTTTGGGAAAATTTTAAGATCGGATGACACATTTTTTGGCATTTATGTTATGATTTCATGACCTATTGATTAGATTAGTTGGTAATTTCTTGCAGATCACTGATCGTTTTATCCGAGAATATCAGTTTTTTGACATTATGTTTATAATTTATTTCACCTTTTTTCAATACACTATCTACAATAGTTCAAGAGTGACGGGTATATTTAGAGCTACGCTCTAGTTTTTGGATAATAATTTTGCTTTTTTTTTTTAAATCTTATTGCGTTCATTCTTCATCAATTTGTAATAACTCTGTTTTGTAAGATTAAACGGATCTTCAGCTAGCAATTTACATGCTTTACAATTTCTTCTTAGAGGTAAAAATGACTTTTCCACGTTTTGTATCTAGTCCTGACTAAAAATTGTCGATTTTAATCGACAAAATCATAATATCAGAGTTAAATTGCTTCAAAAATATTTGAAATGCAGACAAAAATGTTCCATCTTGATTCTGGTGCTTGCATGCAAATGAAAATTTAAGACTTTGGTGCCTCCCAGGAATGTTGATACATTATTACATTAACTGGTGATATATTGTTACATTAATTTTCAAAAATTAACCGTTCCGAATAGTTTGTACATTTTTTTCATCTAAATTAAGAAGAAACGAACGAAATTTTAATTAGTAATGTAGTTTTTTGTGCAAAATTCGATAAGTTTTTCTTACTTGCAGCACAAAAACAATAAAGTTTGTCAATTAACATAGAAAATTTCACAAGTTCTTTTAAAAAGCTTCCTACTTTCTGAATCGTATTTTAACTGTTAAAAATTTAATCTTCCTCTTGTGTGTCGTTAAAATATATTAAAAAATAAAGCAGGTTTCGTGGAATCAGTTTCGAAATGGAAATAAAACAATTGTTATCAGTGGAAGTTGTAAGCATTCACATAGAACTGCCTAAATAAATAAAACACAAAAGTAAAAAAAAATGATAATATCGAAACTGTAGATGAAGTTATTTAAAACAATAAACATAAAAAAAATTGGAGAACCAATTGAAAAGCTTCTAAAATGAAACAATTGTGATTATCAAAGACAGATTATTTGTACATAATATTTGATCCAATAAAATATTTGGAAGTTATCAATTTGAGGTTTTTTTGGAAAAATATTGAAACTGTTATTTTATTTTAAGGAAAAATATAATAATAGTTATAAATTAATTAAAATGCCTGGTTTAAACGAGCAGAATGTGTGTATGATGGTTTTTAATAACAAAAAGACAGCTTGCATACAAATACATATTCGAATCGAGATTGGAATTATCAAAGATCATTAATAAATAAATATATTCATAATGAAATATGTGGAAAACTTTAATAATTCAATAAAAAATATGTATAACAATACACATTGTATATATATATATTATTTTAAAATTTTACTCTTTTTAATGATTTTATCCATCTTTTGATGTTGAACTTGAACTTCTCAAGTTTGTGTTTCTTCAATATTGATAGGGAAAAAATGAGAGCGCGTCAAAATAGAATATTTTTCTTCGTTGCTTTTATTAAAATAAAGAAAAGAATATTTGAAAATTTAGCTGCTCTGGTTCTCTGGTAAATAATACAGACATTTAAATTTGTTCATTTGCTTTTTACTGGTATATCTAATATCAAAAATAGTAAATCCAACGAAAATCGCTTCTTATTTTGCAAAAAAACCGTGATATTATATTTTTGTGTTAGTTCTTAGTGACGGAAGCATGTGGTTAAAGTTCCTGTCCAACAAACTACCCCATAGAATAAATCTGAGCTGACAAAAGCATTACAAACAATTTTTAATTCTTTGATAGTCAAAATATTTCTGAGTTTAAAAAATGTATTGGCCATGTTTTAAATTGTTCATCAATATGCTGGGTACACAATTATCATTTAAATTGGAAGTTCATATTAATACTAAGATATTCAGTACAATATAGTTGACTAAAAGTCGAACGAAAAGAGCATTTTCATAAGTTTTAAGACTTGATTCTGCAAGTAGCATAATCATGTGTATACTTTGTTCCCGATGTTTTCAATTATGACTAGAGCGGTACCATCTGCGTTAGAGTTGACTGAGCAATCTTTTAATTTAGTATTACTATTACTATTAGATCGTTTAAGTAGAGAAGAAAAAGAATCGATTCTAAATATGTGTGTTCCCTGACGAACGCCATGGTTTATAATTTTGATGGTGCTACTACGCTATCTAGTACTTATCTGAAAGGTAGTATGCTTTCATTTGAAAACCAAAAGATTTTAATTTTAGAAAAAAAGTTTGCTGACTAATTTTTCTATTAAATTCATTAAAGTTTCTTCGAATTTACTGAAGGAAAATTTGTCAAATCATATTTTTTATGCTCGTAGCAACATTTTACAAATAACATTAATAAATATTTGTGCAAATAAAATTGCATATAATCTATTATATGAGATTAAATTAAAAAACTAAATCTAAATTCACATTTACCCTGTTCATCTAGTACTTTCCCGGATTCTGAACTTGCACATCACTGTTCCGAATAATGCCCGTTCTGAACATTCTATAAAATCATTCATGAAAATTGAACAGTAAATTTACCTGGAAAAAAGATTCGTTTACAGCGGTTCGCTGGGTAAAGAGAATGTTGACATTTAAAGCAATTCACAATGATCACAATTAGAGGCACTTTCCACTTTTCCTCAAAAAAATCCTAATTTGCTGGAAACTAAATTTACAAACAGAAATAACAAACAACAATCATAAAGATTTTGTAAGCATTGAATAATTGAATTTTTCAACGGAAACATTGGTGCTTGCAGATCTGTTGGCAATGTTTTTTTAGCTACGTAAATAGAACGTATGGTCCTTTTTTCAACGTTGGAAGGTGAAAATCTTCAAAAGATACCGATCAGCTCCTGCCTCGGCATGCCGGATTTCTACCGAGTAAAACCACCTCCGTTTCCTTCAATCACTCTCTCCACAATTTTTAGTAATTCTCCGCATTTAAAATTTTAGGACATGTTACTTCACAGACGATAAGAATCGGTATAAGGGATAGTACCAGTCTTCATCGAGGTAATTTAATGCCGATGTCCCCATTTGATCGCGGTTCAACTTTATTTATATGAGAAGATTTCTGAATCGTTACATTTGCGTTTCAACAATTGCTTGAAGCCGGTTATTGATTTGTTCATTCAATAAACTTTAAGTATCGACCAAGGTCGGATAGAATTGTTTTTCAAATTTGCTGTTTGACATATATGTCGCTGTCAAACAATTTTTTACCGTTATAATGTCAATGTCATAATGTTGTACGTCAAAAGGCTCTATCTGAATCTGTCGTGATGTCATATTGAGATTTTAGTCGCGGACGGAGCTTGGTGCGGAAAATTTTTCATTTCTGGTTTTTATTAAGTTCAACGCATTGCTGCAAGTGAATTGTACGGAATATTCGCGAGTGCATTCACGGAAAAGCCGCAAGAAGGATTTTCCGTGAGTCGACGAGAATCGCAAGAGGAATGAACGATTCGGTCGTTGTGTGCGTGCCGAGTCGACGTCTGTATAGCGCGCAACTTGGCAATTGCACGGCAGTGTGAGTGTTTATCCAAGACGTTCCCGTTGTGCCGTGTGTCGGGCCACGGAGGAAAGCCGCAATTCCAGGTTTCCGCAATTCACACTGCAGCCAGGCCGTGCATCGAAAGTCGGGGCTCGCGAGTGCGCTCGTTAGGTACGCGGATCTGCCGCCTCGTCAGCGGAAGTGATTATTGCTCGGGAACGTAACACGGGGTGCCCTCGCACCTGTTCAGTGTGTCCTTGCGAACCGTGAAGTAAGTGCCCATCCGGGAGACGATGGCGAACAACAGGAGCAGCGACGACTTGGAGTCCCTGCGGGCGGAAATCGAGCGGTTGACTCGCGAGCTGGATCAGGCCAGCAGCGAGAAGATCCAGTCGGCCCAGTACGGCCTCGTCCTGCTCGAGGAGAAGAGCTCGCTCCAGCACAAGTGCGAGGACTTGGAGGCGCTGTACGACAACACGAAGCACGACTTGGACATCACCCAGGAGGTAGGTGGCGACGGCGCACAAACGGAAGCAGGCCGCGCACGAATTCCGCAAACATATGTTAGGTCATCGGAATCTTGCGCGGTCCACGACCCCGTGAGCGATTCGGCAATCAGCTGACCGTCAGCGCTTGCCGGGCGGAGTGGCACGCGGATTAGAAAGCAGAGCGACTAAAATACCCCGCAACAACACCCTTAAATCGCTTCCACATGCGGAGCAGGAGCCCATGGTCAGGACGCACCTATCTACGAGCTCATCCGCGTTCCAGCGGAAGCCGACCGCCCTCGTCTAATTAGGCAGAGCCGTGCCCCGCTCTGTCCTCTCATATTGTCGGCAGGGACATCCTGTGGGGCTGCTCAAAGGCAACCTTTCTTCCAACTTCAAAGACAACTCGTTTCCAAGCAGGAACCAATTTTCTGGAATTCCCAGAGACCTCGTTGCGCAGCCTCCCAAGCATTAAACACGCCGCTGACCGCCGAACAACAGTAACGCTCGCCGAAATGCAATTTGTGAATTGGAAAGCGAGTGATGGTGGCCAGCGGAGCCGCTGCAGCTCCACCGAACGAAGCGATCCAGGTGAACATGTGCCAGCCAGCGCGCCAGCCATGACTCATTCGCCGCTAGCTGGCCCGTAGTGCGGGGCTCGCTCTCGCGGCCTCCGCGCGCTCCATTTGCCACCGATAGCGGAGTCGCGATTCGCGAATTCTTGCTGCGAGCGAGGTGAATTCTTGGTGTTCATGGTGGCACCTCGAACGCAACCGTTTTTGGCCAATTCGGCGCAATCCAGCTCGCGGGGGCTCCGAATCTTCCCTGCCCTTGTCCCCGGGGCGATCGTTATAGCCAGCCGGTTCGCGAAAGCGCATAGAACAGCATTTTCGCGAGACCTTAATTAATTGATTTGAGTGCTCGTTTGTCAAACGAACGGCGAAAGGAAAATCAGTTTATTGCCTGGTCTTGAGCGTGCAATCATTAAAAGATTGGAAACTGGGCTGTTGCGCGTAAGTCTGTGCAAAACATGCAGGTCACCCCGAAGTAGCTGGCAAACGCGTTTTGGGACGTTGAAATTATGCGTGAAGATCTTTTTCCGTCTTTTTCCGGAATCATGTGAACATCGACAACTTATTGTGGATTAGTAACTGATTTGTCCCTGACGTAATCCAAACTAGCTAAAAATAGGATTGTTGCTAATGCAGGTAAAGCCATTCTTGCTGGTCTGCCGAGAGTGACTCACTATGGTATGCCTGGTCTAGCCTGCTTTGCATTTACTATCGCCAAGAGAAGAATGTTTCATGATGTTTTGTAAATAATATTTGTGAATAACGACACTCGTTAATTGAATTAAAGAAGATGCGCTTGCCAGTCCTTAGACAATCAAGCTTTTTATTCATCTCAAAACTTCAGGAGCAGAGGAAATCAAAAACCTAGCAAAAGGGAATATTAAACGTATGGCGGGCCGTTGTCCTTTCAAGTGGCATCTTAAAAAAAGATGAAAGGCGTCAACGATAAGTTCCGCCGGTTTCAGTGTGACCAAAAGCAAAAATCAGGAAAATTTTTACAGTAGAATCTCGAAAAAGTTAACCGAAATGTCCCAAGGGTAATTGACTTTTTCGAACTATTAACTTTTCTAAGTGGTTTTCAAAATTGGAAAAAAAATACAATAATAAACATAGATTTTTCGTAAATAACACGCTCAATTTATTTCAATGACTTAGTTGTCATCATTACAAAAAGAAACTTAGATTTAATTTGTACCAGCTGGTTTAAGGTTCTCAGTCACTCTTGATCATTTTCGTGCGATATCTATATAATTAAACGGCTAACATGAATTTTGTGGTACCATTTTAGCCGTTGTTTCTGGACCGATTTTAATAAAAAATACATCAATGGAAAGAGAATATCCTGTAGATGTGCAGAATTGTATTTTTTGTGAAAATCTGTTTGGAAAATATAGAGAAAAAAAGGAAAATAGATTTTCTTACTAATACATACACAACGTTTACACAGCGATAAATACGAATGGTAAATTAGCCGTCACTATCAAAATAGAAACTGTTAAGAGCAATAGGCTGTGTAGTTCATACGATGGTGATTTGCCCTTGCACGCGGGAGTCCCAGGTTCATATCTAGGACTGGTCCAAGTGTTATAGTTTCTTTTTTGGAAGCTAATCATCAAATTTCACCACATTTAGGAATATTCACACTTTATACCGTTCATGTGGATTGTGCGTTCACTGATTCGGTGTTGTGTGATAGCTTTCTCTCTGAGGATCATTCGTGTGTATAGCGTCGCCGTTCATTAAGCAAATGTATACGTACATTTCATCAATATTTGGTCATATTTTTTTAGTTTGTTTTGCTGAAGGTCGTCTAACATTCCACAAAAAAGCGTTTTCAGTTGAAGAAAACTTTCAAGATTTAAAACGATGTTTGATTTTCCTAACATTATTTACAACAACCGGTTTGGTAGATCTCAAGAATGTGAAAATTGAATGATGACATGCGCAAAACGATTAGCATTGTTATACGTTCGAAACGCATTGAAGCGCCAATAATTGAATAATGATTTTTAAACATTATTAAAATTCATAAACATTATTTAATCACAATAGAAAAACAAATTTAGCTTGCCGTTTTATTATATTGATTGATGATTTAAGTTAAATTCAAAAACCATTTCGTCTGGCACACCCAGACTTGAAATGCATGTTAAAAAATACAACATCGAAGTGGCACCAAAGAGCGGTATTCAACTAAAAAATAGCATATCGACGGAGAAAGACAAACTGGAAGGAGGAGAAAAAAGTGGGATATACCAGGCTACATAAGGGAAACTATAGAGATAGAGTAGATAGAATAGATAGAGTAGATTACCTGTAGGGATTAGAATGAATATTAACATAGGGAATGGAGCAATTAAGCTGACTAAATTTTGCGATGAAAATGTAAAACGTAAGGGATTAAAATAGAAACACAGAACTTAGGGAATTAGTTATACACTGAAGAAGTCTGAGAGTGCCAGAAGAAATGTACATCTGATTTAATAGTTTAAATACACGTTTTTAAGAAAATTTTGGAAAAAGGTTTTTGAATTAACTTAAATTTGTGAAAGCGTGAAAATAAGGGTTCTAACTGAAATTGATGGATTATTCGATCGAATTTCTAGAGTCAGTTACAATAAAATCATCATTGCGCTCGAATTTCGAGTGCTGGATTCTGCTAGTATTAATTAATTTGTGTGGAGTGGTTTGCAGAAGCAGTCGAGACTTGTTTGTTTCTTTTCTTTTGTGTAATAGCGCAGTTATCAATCAGCAACAACGCCTTTGGTGGTAAATTATTTTCAGCAGAAAATTTGCGAACTTGCAAAATGACTTCTTCGAATTGGCGTATTCCAATGGGTTTTCAAATCCCTTAAAGCAACGTGGATTTGCGGATTTACCAATCACCAACGGCTTCAACTTGTGCGAACCATCTTTTCGTTTGTTGTGACAAATGTTTTATCCGGTAAAAAGCGATAAAATAGTCCAGATTCATCTGCGTTATATAGTTGCGCGTCGGAGATGTCCATTTCGTCAATTTTTGCTCGTAAATTAAGAATGAAAGGTGTTACATCCGACGTATCGCTTGAAAGGATGTCCCCACAAATTTTGAGTTGACGAATACCATGTCTTTTCTTAAAATTTGTCATCCATCCATCACTGGCATTAAATTTTTTTCCAGGGTGCAGTATGGCGAATTCGTGGTTAGCTCTTGATTTTAAAATTGGACCAGTCATTGCACAATTACGCTGTCGTTGGTTCAAGAACCATTTATGCAAGCTTGCCTCAAGATCAGCGTATTCCGATTTATGTAGTGTTTTCTTCTGTGCTTTTTCATATGTGTTCGCCACAGTCCCCAAAATTTCATGACGTTTATTTTAGAGATGGCTACTTTAGATACGCCATAATCCAACGCCAATCGTTTTACGTGAATACCTTGGTCAAGTTTTTCTAAAATCTCCACTTTCTGTTGTAAATTTAATCTGATTTGCTATGATTTCTTCTGCTTTGTTGACATTTTTTAAATAAACAATACAGAACTCACAAATTAAAACGCTCACGACTGACTAAATCAATATTGTTTGACGATGACAGCTCAAAACAGTAAAGAAATTCGGGGAATACCCCAATAAACAAAATTAGAGCTCAGCGTTGCCATTGAGAATTTTTAAAAAGGGGCAAAATTGCCACTCAAGTGACCGAAAAAAGCGGTTGGTTTGAAAAATTCATACGCTCAGAAAAGTTAACTGAAAAGTTAAGTTTTTAGAGCGGCACGCGGAAGCTGAAATTCGGTTAACTTAACCGAGCGATTAACTTTTACGCGAGTTAACTTTTTCGAGATTCCACTGTATCCACTCGGCTGGAAGAGCATTTTGCGGTTCCAGTAATCTCTCAAAATGTAGCTGCAAAGAAGTTGTCAAACATTTCGTACTTATTTCCAATCCAAAGTCACTTGTTCTTGACTAATAAAATTTAGAATGCGTGGACATTCTTTGAATTATATGTAGTTTCAAGTGGTTGTTGTAATCATTCATGATTTTTACAAAAGGGGGCAAAAAATACCATCATTTCAATTCTAGTTTGCAGGAAAGGACTGAAAAATAGCGTCGAATCAGTATAGGTTGCTCAAATAAAAATGATTGAAATCCTTCCCATGGTCATCATAATTAATCAATTTCCAAATATTGCTCTAGCCCCTGCAAGGTTGCTAAGTTCATTGCGGACAGGATTTTCACCTCTGAATGTGGTCACTCTTGCGCATCATTAATTAATGTTGTCAGCATTATTAATTCCCCAAACACGGAGAACGGAGAAACAGGCAGTTTTTAATAAAAATAAAAATCAATGGTTCGCTGAAAAAAGTTTGTCATGTAAATACCCTTCGTTGCTGTTGTTGTTGTATGGTTTATTAACTGTTCCTTTTGATTGCAATTCAACGTCAAAACCATTTAATGATGTGCATAAAAATAGGCACGAATCTACATTTGTTCAAGAGTTGATTTGAGAAACGGCGTCATGTTACAACAGCTACAATTATTCTCATGAAAATAATCAAGACTTTATTTTTAAAACAAATTTTAGCAAAATTAGGTTCCTTTCTCCAAAGAGGTAATAAACACAGAAGAGGAAAATCATCAAATTTGGTGGGCTAACTTTTATGGTGGTTGTGACACTAACACTAACTTGCTGACGTTAAGGGCGTACATCGCATGCGACTAAAAATGGGCATATTAAAGGCGGGAGTTCAAGATTTATTTGAAATTTTCTGTCGTTTGTAATAAGATACAAGAAAATATAACTGCTGTTCAAAATAAAAGCTTAACTTAATTTGAAAACATTAGATAACGAGTACAATACCAGCTATATCATTGAATGAGCTTATATGGGAAGCGTAAAGTGGTTCGCACTGTAATCGATTATCAACTTCAACATGAAGCAATGAAAGAACTCAATACTATACGGAAAGAATTATCAGAAGAATTGATAAACTTGGCAAAACATTCACAAATTTAACGAGAAGTTTGCAATTAACTAAATGGATAAATTTCCAAAACAAGTATTAATAGAGTAAAATTTTAAACACATTAAATAATTTACAAACTTCAGATTTGGTATTCAGATAAAAACAAAATGAAAAATAGCATTCTCAGTAGCTTTGGCATTGTATTCCAAGAAAAAATACTTTAAAATTAAGAATATAATGACATACGCATCATACAATAGCACAATTAATTTGTTGATTCTAAGTGTACATAAAACAGGAAGCCTTGGCAAAAAATTCTTCTTTGTGAACTGGGGTCAAACTTCATCCTCCTATAAGATTAAGCGCGGAAACCTAAATAGATTGAGTATTCATTAAATCTTATTTTCGCCAACGGTTTCATGTTTTATTTGGAACAATGCTAAAACATCAAATTTAGACGCATACATTGTTAATCATATACAAACAATATTCAAAAATAATTACCATATACTGTATTTAAAAAAAATTAATCTTTCATTCTCCCTCTTCCTATTTTAACCGGGCTTGGGACCGCCTTGGGCGGAATTACGGCGACACTCATATCTTGCATGCTATAGGTTCATAAATAAGTCGAATAAAAAGGATCAAATTTAGATTTTCGATTCATTTAATTTAATTAAGCAAACTAATTTGCGCCCATACTGACTACGCCACTGTTCAAGTTTTGAAAGTACCAGCGCAACTGTCAGAAATTATTGCAAGAAAATTCAATGCAACCAAATGAATCATTTATCACTGAAAAACACTCGATTATCTTGCGTAAACTTAAAATACATAACTTTCGGATATACTTACATATGAAAAGATACACCTGCCGGCCGAGAACGCGATTCATCCGCACAAGAAGCTACCACACACTTCATCGTTAATAACACTCAATCCGCAGCTTTAAATTTGGTTTCTACACTTTTCGTCGACAGTAACACTTCTCACTAGTTTATAACACACAATATTATCAAGTAGATTATTCTATCAAGAATATATGTAGCCAAAATATTTGCGCGGAAGACAAAATTTTCAAAACTCTCGGCGATTTTTGTACTGTCAAAGTGACATTCAACGATTAGTCGTCAGCAGCAGTAAGTCGGCCAACTCACATATACGCATCTACACGGATTTCACCTTTCCTCTAGTTTCCTGTTCAATGCCTTTTTCATACACAGAGGAAAATATGACCACCTAAAGTCAAAAAATAAATAATTTTACCTATATAACGGCTTTTCCGGCTTTCCACGTAGTTTGGAATTTTTCTGACCACGGAATCGTGTTCAGTGAGTCATTTTACGTCGGAAAGCATATTTGGGATATTTTGTTTGAGCAAATTAGACCTTTTCATAAAAAAATGCAAAAGATATTTTGAAAATAAAAAAAAACAGTTAAAACTTTAAAAAATCACCCAGGCCGCAGTTTTACATATTTTGAGCTGAAACTTGGGTAATTTTCATGGCTTTACATACAGTGGGTAAATTTTCAGCCAAATCCAAAGGCGTCAAGTTCAAAAGTTGTCCCAGTTGCAATGGAATCACTCAAGGTTAAATTATAATTCAGGCTTTTCCCGGATCGTCAACTGTTTCATCAACGTATATAATCGTGGGTAACTTTGTTGAAGTCAAAGACTGTTAACCAAACATTTAGATCCTAATTCTACTTGTATTTGTTTAAGTTTTCTTCATTCGCATTACGTGCCCTCAGTCGAGCCATTGTGATATTGTACTACAAATAAATCTATTAGTTGTCTAATTAAAACAGTCTTTCTTTTAATTTGTATTCAACTAAGTTCGCTACCAGTACTTAACAAAAACACATTTCAAGAAGAAATGTTGTTCACCACGACAGAAGAGCATAAAGAGCATGTCGGTATCCTTTTAGCCAATTTAGTCCGAACAGGATCAGGAAAAGAGCGGGTGCATGTTTTTTGGTTTGCGCTTCACTGCAGAAACAGACCTTCCGTGGATTAAAATCTGGAACAAAAAGAGAATTTTTTCATGTGTTTTACAAGAATTTTATATCGAAGTATGTACACAGGATTATTTAAAAATATCAATGTTCACAAATTTTGCATTACTTTAAACAAAATTGCGTTTTTGACGAAAAACCCGTCTTCAATTGTTTATAAAAACCGTAATTTCTAACCAATCGTAAAAATCGTGTACTCTTCGATGTTAAATCTATCTAAAAAAATTACAATTAAAATTTTAAGTCGATCAGATATAAATTGGTAGTTTTGAAAAGTAAGTTGCCGAAAAAAATGAGTTTAAAAGTTAAAAACTTAACAGAGTTTGATTTGGTTATGCCGGCATCGTAAAGTACTCCTTCCAGATGTGTTGTGCTCCTCAGTTTCTTTCGTGGTCGAAATAAGGTCATTTCAAGTATCCTTCTTTGATTTCGATGACGTGCGCTCTGTAGTTCTTACACGATTTCTTAAAAATTGTAGCATTCATACCGAATGTGTAGTCCTTCAAAAAATTAAATGTGACCATCTTTGAAAATTATGATACATGTAGCGGCCAACAGTCGGAATCTATTAAGAACAATTCGTGGACGTTTACTAAAATACAAAAAAATCAAGAAAAGTTGCATTAGTTTCGAAGAAGAATAAGCAAAGCCATTTCGAATATTCTAAACGCCATGTTGATTGGTCTGTTACTTAACGGCAGGATATTTAATGGACGTATGAAATCAAAATCAACCTTTTCGGTTCAGATAGGCAGTTTTAACACGTAAGACGTTAAAAAAATGAAGACTTATTACCGCTGTACGTTCAAAAAATTGTTCAATATGGAGGTGAAAATTTTAAGGTCGGTGGAGGTTTTTGTTATGCTGACAAAGGATCGATTCACTGAACTAAAGACATCGTGACGCAATATTGGCACTGGCATTTTAGTAAAAACAGAAATATTGCTTGTTTCGGCCCTACAGCGTGGTAACGATCCAAAATATACATCAAAAATAGCGAACTCATGGTTTCTACATAATGAAATAGACGTTTTAAAGAGTCTACGCATTCCCCTGACCTTAATCCCATCGAAAAGTTATTTATTATTTAACGCTGAAAATTGAAAAATTGGATAAAAGGCCAAATAACAAAAAAGAGCTCTGGAAACGTGTTAAAAATACTTAGTAAGCAATTTTTTTCAACAAACTTCAAAATTTTGTTGAATCAAAACCAGAAAATTGTCAGAAGATAGTCGAGATTACACAAGTAATATAATGCATTTATTGTGATCGCGTTCATGATTATTTATTTTATAAAAGCAGAAAAAAATTAATTTCGTACTTACTATTTTACACAAACTGTTAATTTGTTTAATTTGCCGTTACTTCCCAAAGAACTTACTATTATTTCTATAGATAAAATTCTTTGCACGTTCCATTTCCAAATAAAGACAGCTAATATACAGTGGCAGTAGCGGCTTTCAATTTTTTTCATTTATTATTAATTGTGTAAAAAATAAGATATATCTATTTTTTGCTTACCAGCATCTGTCCACATAATCCCATAATGACCCGCTCTGTATTATCTACAACTCACCAATGAAGCAACTAAAAGTGAATAATTTTCTCCGGAAAAAATCTTTTGAGAACACATAAAATAGCCGGCATAAATAGTCCCGAAACCTTCTGGATAATCATTGAGATGAGCTTCATTCAAATCAATGATCATTCATTTTGTAGGTGATACACTGTTTTGTTCAAATGTTATATAATTATTAAACTGCTGCGTGTGAATTTATTTTCAACTTTGCAATCCAACGATTTCAAACTGAGAAGTGACTTTGATTCATTTAAAATGTCCTGCAGACATTCGTAAATCGCTCAGCTCCATTTAAGGGGTATACCTAAGGCTCGTATCTCATTTTCGCTGAAAAACAGGATAATTCTGCGGCAATTCGGTCTTTTACAGGATTTTTTTTTGAAAAACAGGATAAAAGCAGGATATATTTTTATTAATGAAAAAATGTAAATACACGAAAAATGAATGAATCAGTTTGTTATTCTTTATTCGGAATCATTTCCCTCGTCGGCTTTGACATCTGAGTCGTCTTCAATTTGCTCGATCCCAGCTTCGGTGCTCACAGTGTATTTCTCTTTGGATGAAATTTGTCGGAGCATATCAGGTTTACTTTTTATGAAATCATAAAACTGCAGACACGTCAACAACGTGTCAACGACAATAATGGCTTGACACTTCTTCTGTGAGCACGTAAACGATTTCATTTTGAAGTACGTTCGGAAAATTTTTGACGCACAATCGGATGATTTGAAACTGTGGTTAGAGTCCACCACGTGATATGTCCAAGTGCCTTCGATCGGTTGCGATTTTGGCATCAAAAGTCGAGGGAAAGAACGAATCGATCTTTTGGCTTGTGGACGCTGCCTTCAAAGCGGAGAGATGTTTGCTGGTTTCCAAATTTCGTGCAATGCATAGTCTATGTATACACTAGTCGATAAACTTAGAGTAAAAAGTGGACTATCAATTTTCAACGCATGGTAGCTCCGAGGAACTACCAAAAGCTCCAAGCTTCAAGCACGAGCATATGCTCTGCTCTGCTTTACACCTGTATTTCCTATAGTTGTTTCGCTGTGGTCTCTGTTAAATTTCTCTTAATGGTCTGTTAAATCAAGTTTTAAA
Source organism: Oxycera nigricornis (assembly GCA_963942545.1). Lineage (NCBI taxonomy): Eukaryota > Metazoa > Arthropoda > Insecta > Diptera > Stratiomyidae > Oxycera > Oxycera nigricornis. The sequence goes on along the minus strand of OZ012662.1, from coordinate 27,327,551 downwards.
GCTCAGTGTATTTCATTTCCCCACCTAGAGTTTTCCCACTGTATATTGTATACACTGTGGTGCAATGTCCGATTTGCCACCTGATGCGATCGAAAACTCCGACTTGCACTTTTTGCAGAAAACAGCACTATCGTTTTTCGTCGTTTCAAGAAACGGATACGCAGATTTTAGTTTTTCATTGAAAACACATTTGCCTTTAACTGTTTTCGGCGACATTTTTGTATTTTCGCACAAAAACAGACAAAAAACGAAGACTGTTGCGCAGAAAACAAATGACGCGGCGCAAATGAAGCGTTCATATAATGTGTGAGAGATTAAGTGTGTATGTTATTGACATTTCGCAATTTCGTCTCGTGCTGCCAGCGTTAACAAAATAGTTCATCTCGCTGTTTCTTCTAATGATAAAATTTGAATTTTCGGTACATGAAATTGCCGTTAAATTTATATTATTATAATTATTATAAGTTTTACAGGTTTTTGGGCGTAAACGCAGGATCGAAAATTTCGCAGGTTTTGGGTCGATAAAACAGGAGTATCCTGCGAAAAGCAGGACATATACGAGCCTTAGGTATACCTACTTTACAAGGCCAAAATAAAGGCCAAGTTTACGAATTTATTGTGAAGCCCCTGTGATATACACCGGTATAAATCCTTTTGCATTCAATAAATAAAGACTTGAAGTTAATAATAAAAAAAATATTTAAATATATATATACATATTACCACAATAGTGACGTCATCAAAACACAATTTTTTTTTACCAAACGGTGCCATTGATCCAAACTGGAAGACTTGCCTGAAATACAAAAATCAGAAATATTATGTTTTTTTGTGTTACTGGCTATCGTGTGAACTAATAAAGCAAAAAAAACAACAAATGGCGTCGGTTTAAAAAAAATGGTCCAAATATCGTGTTTTTTTTTGTAAATTTGTGGCTTAAAAAATATAAAAAATGAAAATTATTAGGATGTTGGATATTCACACGATACCTTTACACATTGGAAATAAGCTGTAAAAATTACAAAAGGATCGGTTCAGTAGATTTTGAGATATAACTGGCACCGTATCAAAAAAAGTAGTTTCGAGAAAAACGCGTTTAAAACGCGCCAGGTGTATCCGACGCGCTCCGAGGCGCTCTCGAAAATATCGAAATAAATATTGATGTAATGCTCAGATCATTATGAAATTTTCACTGTGCATTACTGAAGTATGTACTTTTCTTTCGAAGTCCGTAAAGAATAGATTTTTTTTTGTAAATTAGGTATACCCCTTAATGAAGTTAAACTAGTTCATTCATTTCTTATTTGGATGAAATGTTTAATAAAAATTAAATGTTCACTATCATGATAGAATGATTAATGAATACATATTGGATGGGTTGTGTTCATTCAGTGCTGCCGTGTATCTTTGGTTTTAGATCGATTCTTGACCTTCTGTAGACAAAATATCTTGTTGTATTAGTCCGTTGACAGGGGAAGATAAGCTAAGCTTCAGTGTTTATACGTGCAACAAAACCTACAATGCCTCTATGATAATTTGTTTTCCTTCAAAATTCATCATCACCATTTTTTTTGCACGTATTAATATCGGAGCTTAGCCTATTCCCCCCCCCAATTAACACTATCCTCCATTTCAAATCACTTATAATACGTGATGCTTCTTGTAAAAAGATATTCTTTACTTTGCAATACCTTCGCGGAACATCATTCTGTAATATGTGCTATGTAATTTAAATAATAAATAACTTGGTGCAATTCTCTTAAGAAAAGTTAATACCTTGACAACATTTTCGTCATCCAACTAATCTGGTGAAGTATCCTTGTGCGCCATTTTCATAATATCGTGGAAAGTTTTAACATAAAGTGTCGCCCACCAGGAAAAGAATCTCTTTCGAAGCAACTTTATGCACATCAAATTAAAATATATAGCTTGGTGCAGCTCACGGCATTCCTTCTGGCATTGCAGGCTCTGTATATTCTCGCGGAATCTACTCAGCGAAAGCAGGATTTGGAAATGCTGATAATACCTAAAGATATTAAAGAAATTTAATATGAAATGATGATAACAGTTAGTCTCGACTTTTTTTCAATTTGGATGAAAGTATTGTATCTAGGGTGGAAGGATATTAAAAATTTCTATGAGAACTTTCAAAATTAAGATTAAGATGAGAGTTGAAATGTGTTGGTTCTTAGGCAGAAGACAACGAATGATTCTGAAAATTGCTTTTATGATTCCAATTTGAGCAAACAGTCTGCCCGAATGTAACAAAAAGCCTATCAGGACTAAGCAAAGTCCATTTATCAAACATAATCAATAGCTGACCTTTAATTAAATACTACTGCTATTCCCATAAGTCATTAGCCAGCGTCCCTGCTCAATTGTTCAACTCTGGCAACAAATCAAAGCTGCAACTTATTTCAGTGAAATATTTACAATGTCCGCTCGAAATATAGTCAGGAATTTAGTGCCTGCCGGACATAAGACAACAAAACTAAGAGGCACAAACTTCTCGGAAATTGCATTCACTGAAGTGTAGTTTGCCAAATAGGGGGTGGGTTTACGATGTACCCAGCAGCCATTCAACGTTATGGTAGAGGACTCTGCAAGCTCACCACAACACCCTGCACCCATCCAAATTTGCATGATAATGTACCCTTTCATTGATTTTAAGCTCATTTGCTTTGTGAGGCACTCAGGCGGGAAGCCTCGAGTACAGGTGGAGTTGCAGTGGGTGTAGAAAACACAAGGCGCGGCTGCCTTCAGGGTTGGAAGTTACACAATCTTTGATGGGCTTAAGCTGTTTACATTTATTAAGCAGATATGAACTTAATCAGTGTCGGCTTCTTTGGCCTGCTGTGGAAATCTTTTTTTTTTGTGCCATTAGAATAGGTTCGGGTAGTGCTTGTAGTAAGCTCCTTGATCGTTTGGGTGTGAACTAATCCTCTACGACGCAAATTACACGCACAACCTTCACAAATCGGTAACACTGCATAGGTGAGAATGACAATCGTTGGCAATAGTCGAGCGAGCACATAAAATTTGGGTCGTGTTTACTTTTAAGTTTTAATTAATTACCAACCCAACACAAAATTCGTCCGGCAACAACATTCGCCGGGCGTTTCTGCTTCGCCAGATAAAACCTTGGCGTGTTGTTGCAACTGAACAGCAAGCCACGAAGGCCGAACAACGGGCGGCTTTGTGCAGAGATTTGCTGTGGTGTGGTTATCTATTTGCTTGGGGTAGTGTTTGAACAAGTTTTTCTCCACTCGACTTTGCAAATTTCGTTACAATATCCGTAGCCGTTGCAGACGAGCATCATGGCTAAGAGGATGACGACTACGAAATGGAAGGAAGGAAGAACGGGAGTCAAATAGGATATTGTGACTAGAGGTTGCGCTATTTATAAGGACTTGTGTTATGAGGAGTGGCTTTTTAATGTATTTACTTACCACCGTTTTGTTGCTGAGCAAAACTCCATGAAAACGGTTGATGTTTGAACAATGTCGGTTGTTCCGGGCCGATATTGTTTTCAGCGTTGAGATCACGTCTAGACAATTCAAATATCTACTTGTGCTGCACTCCCGCGGGAGGTAGTTAGTGTCCATTTAATTGGGGTAAGCAAAGAGCAAGGGATGATTTGGTGGACTTGAATTGAAAATGTTTAAAAGTAGTTTAACGGTTCGTGATGGGAGATTGTTGTGGGACTTTCAGAAGAGCTTCGGGGCTAATGACATTTATTTTAAGTTCTTCAAGAAAACTTTTAGTTTGTACCTTTCTTTTCAAAGTCAGTCCAATCATAGGTGTAACGATAGTTACTGTTACTGATAGAAACAAGACTCACTTAAAATTTGTTCCGGTGTTGGGGTCACGACACCCTTGATGATTCGTATCAACACGTCGAGGATCTCCTCATAAAATTTTGCATATGAAAGTCGAAACGATTTCAAAGATTCTACCCACCAAATTGATTTTGAGCCGCAGTGCACTGTTTTACTCTACTAAATGGTGATTTCCAAAGACCAAGAGCAGTATGTTTCATAGAAGTCTATTTCTCATGGTACAAATTTGATTTCTTTAAACTGCATCAGAAATTATCCTTTCTCCAATTCAAGTTCGGTTGTGTCTCTTGCAGACTCTGCGACCGAACGAAATCGACAGTAGGTTTCAATCTTCAATCTTCATTGCGATTACTTTCTTAGCGTTTTGTTGATGTTATTGATTAACCTTAATCATCATTCCTTTATAGTGTGTTAAGTAAGAGCTTGTACAGCGTTATTCACAAAATATTTATTTGAAAATTATTATTTTTACATATATACGTTCAAAATGTTCTGGTGCAATGCGCAATAGCTTTAATAGTGGGTCCAATCATCACCAGCGTCGATAATCGCTTGGCATCTCCGCTGCATACTTTCTACCAAATTTTTGGCGTATTCTTGGGGGAGCGCCCTCCAAACGCGTCGAATTCGTCCAGAGAGCTGCTTCAAAGTGAAGAGACGTTTCCCTCGAATCTTCTGCTTTATGTAGGCCCAGACATTTTCGATGGGATTAGCATCAGGCGATTGTGATGGCCAATCGAGTATGATGATGCCATTTTCCTGTTTCCATTCAGTGCATAGTCGTTTTTTTTGGACGAATTGACGTTTCGCAGTCGGTAACAAGGCTTTCTTATAAATTTCGACCATCTTGGGAGCATTGAGGTTTTTGGTAAAGAGGTGCAAAATGCCAAAATCCTTCTTTGAGAAGCAGCCCCAAAGATGTACTTTGATTGGGTATTTGACGGTGCGCTGAACGAATTGGCTTGATGAGGAACACCATGCACGTGGTATGATAACATAACCCCAAGCGGAAACTTCGTCAGTAAAAACTACATTGCTCCAGTCACGATCAATGTTTTCTTGTGCCCAGGCAAGTTTTTAACTGTGTGTTTTTCTGACAGCAAAAGTTTCCTCAATGTGCTTCGCTATTTTGAATTATTCGCTCGGAAATGTTCACGTAATGTAACGTGCGATATGTCTAATCCTATTTGCTTCAATATTGTTTGCCCTTGACGCAAGGATAATCCAGGATTTCGTGAAAACAATGTCACAATCACTTTTTCGTCTTTTTTTGTCACTTTTCCTGCTGAACCACGATCTGGAAGGTCGTCGACATTTTTCGACTCTTTGAACCTATTCACCCACTTTGCAACAAACCCCCTCGACTTTTGAATATACTTGGCAACTGAGCCATAAGACATGTTTGGCTCTTGTGGGTGCACGTATAGGAACACGGTTTGAAAACGTTTCGAATAGACGGCACTCATGGCGGTTTCTGTGTTTCTATGACGGAAGATCGACAAAGATTAAATTTTTTCGACTAATCCGCCATAGGCGGAAGTTTCCTAAACCAAATACAAACATTTTCAGGTTCGTATCACTTACCGATGGCAAGTTATGCTGTATACGCTCTCACTGTAAATTCAAACCTTCAAGTATGACTTAAAAAATAATTTATCTCCATTTCACTGACTTCGAAAAAAATTTCCTATAAATATGCAATGACTTCGACCATACATCACAAGGACAGCTTTTAGGGTTGCTATGTAAGTAGGCAATTGTGTAGCGCGAAACTAGTTCACAAAACGAGTAGATTAAAATTGAATTCTTCCCCCAAAATGAGGTGCTTCTTTTAAGTAATAAATAGGACTAATCTGACTACAAATCAGCTGCATCTCAATTACACCTCTTGATTAAAAATTAGGGCTTTTTAATGAATTTGCTGAAAAGATTAAAATCACATACTGGAAACATTATCGATCTTCGATTGACCAGATATTCTAATCAAAGCAGATGCTAGAAAAGTGCTGGGAGTGGAACCTTGGCGTGCACCAAACCTTCGTTAACTTCAAGCATGCATACGATAGTGTTAACCGCGAAGCACTATATAAAAGTATTCATACCAATAAAACTGGTCAAAATGATAGAAGTGTTGATGGACACAGAATCCCAAGTTAGAAATAACGGCGAACTAACTCAGAGCTTCCAAATAAATCTAGGCCTGAAAAAAGGCGATGGACTCGCACCTTTTTTGTTTAACTGGGCCGTGGAATAAGTCGTCAGGAAAATGCACACTAAAACGACGGGTGCCGAACCTACCCACCTACCCTAGATAATTGCATATGGTGACGATATAAGCATAATTCAAACATTTAGAGTCGCTTCAAAAAGAGTCGGGTTAATTAGTAACTACAGGGTGGCGCAAAAATTTCTGGCCATAGTATTTCTTGTATAAAATTTGAAAGAAAAGAGATTGATTTAATATTATAATTTTATTATAAACTACACACATTAGGTAATATAATAAATAATTAGTATGAAGTATGTTCTCCTTCGTTTTCTATACACTCTAAAAGTCGTTTTCTGAAACTTGTGCATATTTTTTAAGGTAGTTTACGGAAATTGCGCCCCCCCCCCCTCAACTCGTACACGTCGAATCAGCTGTTGCCTATTTTTTGGTCTAGGATCTCTAAAGACATTCTCCTTTAATTTAAACCACACAATATCGATGGGATTTAAATCAGGAGAATTACCAGGCCTATCAATCCACACATTAACTCGTAAATCGTCTCATAAGTTTTCAAAGCAGTGTGCGGCTTGGCGCCATCTTGCATCAAAATCACCGTCCGTCCCTGAATTGTTGGCGATTAGTAAGGCATTGCACAAAAGCGGGGATAATATTTTCCCTGTAATATTTTCCATTAACAGACATTTTTTGTTGAACAAAGTTAAGTTTACTTTTTCCGCCAGCTACCATGATTTTTAAGTCGAATTTCGGAGTCTGTATTACGGGATTGCTGGTTCTCACTGTCCTATTCTGTCGATTGGGTATTGGATGCAGTTGGATCCACGACTCGTCCGTAAAAAATATGTTTGCACGCAGTCTTTCACCACGGGCATTGTCATCAGCGAATCCGAGGTTTTTGAGATTTTAACAGAAATTCAGCCGGTCTTGAAAGTTCTTCTTAAAAAGGAGAGGTTTCTTGCGTTTTCTATAGGCTTGCCGGCCCCAGTTGGTGTGGACCGAATGTATCGCTGAACGGTTCGCCTCGACACTATTTTAATGGCCGCCGGAGAGCTGTTAAGCCGTTTCGTAACTGTTCGCGTCCCCACTCCTGGTCTATTTTCAGCCAATGTTCGAATTTTTCTTTTTGCTTCTGCTGAAAGTACCGACGGTCGACCACTTCTTTGCATATTCTCCACGATTCCTTCGTCGGCATTGCACCATTTTTCACGATGTTCTTGCTGATCCTAAGTATTCTGCATATGTCGCTGCAGCTATACTCCAATCGATGCATACGTTGAATTGCAATACGTTTTTGGATTCGACCACTTACCATTATCGTTTTTAGGGTTTCTACAAAAGAGCGTTAAAATTAAGGTCTTTCGATAAATTTGATACTTTCACTTCAAGTAACCAAATCTGAATGGATAAATTTATATTTTCAAAAGTCTTTTTCCTGTACAGGTGCTCACATCTAAGGCTAATAAAAAAATACTTATGGGTATGCATATTTTACTTGTAATTAGGCCTATCTACAAATCCTCTTTGAATTTTCGTGCCTGTTTTTGCTGAGTCTTCAATAAAAGTCGTTATTTTCGTATTATCGTTTAAGTTTCTGTTTTCACTCTTTATGGAAATTAATTAAAGCTATGTAGCTATAAGACAATTTAAAGTGGGTGTAAAAATTTTTGAAGATAAATTTATTCGGGCTAAATTTTCATGTCGAAGGTCAGAAATTTTTGCGCCACCCTGTATATGCATTAACCAGTCACAAAAATGACGCCAACTAGACCAGACCTGATAATAAAAGAATATAACTTGAAGATCGTTGATAAGTTCATCTACTTAAGGGTTCTTGCAGTGATGGCGGAGAAAAGGACGATGTCGGACGTACAATTAACCTAGCTAACAAAGTTTGCTTCTCTCTCCTCTCGATTTTGAAATCTGACAAAGGACATAGGAAATATAAACTACGGTTCTACAAAATAACGATAAGACTTGTGCTGATATTAGGCTGCGAGTTTTGGATTTTGATGCAAGCGTCAGAAAATACCCTTGATATCTTCGAAAGGAAAATTCTTAGAATAGTTTGGTCAGCCCTGGAGAGAATAGAGTGGAGAATTGGATACAACCATCAAAACATATATGGCGATCCAACCGTTTTTGCCTGAAGGATAGATCTTAGGAAATTCGACCACCAGGCAAGCCGAGAAAACGATCGGAGGAGAGTATTGATGCGGCGTTATGAATAGGGAACTGAAAGACGCAGTCGTTGAATCGAGATAATTGGAAGCATTTACTGCAGGAGGCCAAGGTCCGATTTGGGGTGTCGCGCCATTGATGTTGAATGAATTTCGCTTCCCATCAAATCGCTAATATAACTCAAGGGTGAAATTGGAAAGTAACAACTTCAACCCACATAAGCCACTTAGACATCAAGTAAGGCTCCATAAAAATTAATGTTAGAATTTATCTTAAATGAAGAGTAGGACTTGCTGGGGAGGATTAAAAATAGGTTACATTTTCATTCAATATATAGATTTGTTTTTATTTAGTCACTTTTAAATTTGCGGAGACGCTTTAAATAATCCATGCTTCTGTTTCGCTTTAAATTACATTTCATTCAGATTTAGATTGAAACGTTTGAAGAGTTCACTTTAAAGTCAGGCATTCTTCATTACTTACTACCCCGTTAATCTCAGGGAACGTAAGTAACTAGTCTTGTAACCTTCGAGTAAAATATATCTCTACTGGAATTTTTTATTTACCTGGATAGTAAATACCTAAATGCTTTTGAGCTTATAGGTGAATATAAAATGGCATGCAAGCTTCTACAATATTCTTATTTGACTAAAGATTTCTTTTCCTCAACCTCCATACGATTCGTAGAACTATGAAAAATATCACACAGATAATAGCCTGGATCCCTTTTCGGAAGGACATTCATCTCAGTTGACTCCTCCTTGAAAGAATAAATATACAAAATATTTACTAGGCTTTGGTCAAGAATAGAAGATAATTTTGTTTTGATTCGATGTAACGAAAAAAGGGCAAAACAACTAAATGAGCAGCCATCTATGCGTCGATGACATATTACAGAACCTTCCCAGAATTCACTGTCATTCATCAATTTAAATCACTGAACATTTAACATTCTAGCCTTTTCCAGTGTAAGTGAGTATTTAACATACTCCATAAAGCAACCATTCTCGAATGATTGATGTGCGAACATCGCTTCCATAACTTCCCGACCACTCGCATTTTTTACAGAAAAATCCCCGCATGGTAATGGCACAACATTTCCATGTCTCACATGAAAAATGGTGCATTCCGCAAAACATCTGTTGAATGGCAATTCCTTCCGTTCGTTCTAGCGCTGTTTTTCCTTTTGCTCGGAAAATAACATGTCTTTAAAAACCACCACCACCCTTAGCCGCCGACTAATGCACTTTGAAGGCACTTAACGCCGTTCTAATTACAAGACGGCTTGGTCGTTATGCGCTAACAAGATTGGGCTTGGCATGAAATTAGAATCGTCCTGGAAAGCGGCTTTCCCACGCCTGTCGCCATCACCGTCAGCAAAGCCCTGGCAAAAATGCAAGCATGAAAACATGCAAATGAAACGATTGTAAATCTCGACGAGCATAAACAGCTTTAATCCTTCTCATCCCGATGTTTCGGCGGCAGCCACCTTGCGGATTCTCATCAGACTCAACGAGGCATTCTGAGTGTCATTAAGAAGGAATAATTTTCTTCCCTTTCCGGATTTTCATTTGTGTCGTGTCTTGAGTTTGCTTGTGGACTTGCATATCTCCTCCGGTTGCCTTGACTCGATTCTTTTTTTTAGCTTTTTAGTATTTTTATTGCTTGTGTTCCGTTCAAAGTCTTGTCGTCCTCTACGTCCTATTGTTTATAAACTTTTTCCATTTTTTCCCTGCATTTCCATGTCGTCCTCGGCAGTTTGCAGTTGTCGTTGTTGCTGTTTGTGGCTGTTGTTCCTGCCGCTGCGTTGGGATTTAATGTGTTGGCTCTCCAATGGTTCCTTCATAAAGTGCTCGCTAAATATGCATTCTTCCAGCATCAATGATGCAGCCTACAACTTGTCTGCCTGCCTGCCTGCCAGCCTGCCAGTCAGCCTGCGGCGGGGTTTCTATTCCACTTGACCCATATTGAAAGTTGGAAGCCCAACGAAATGAGCTTGGGCCTAACAAAGAATGCACTCAAAGTGGAAATAATCATTTCCTCACTGATTTCCATTGCTGTTGCTGTTCAGCTGCTCTTGAGCAACTCGAAGACAAAATGAAAATCGCAATAAGCCTCCTATTGATATTTGACTCTTGCAGCCATTGTTTCCATTCATGCATGTTGGCTGGCGTGGCTGCTTGACTCGGATCTCCGGTTGCCAATCTCGAAGCTCTCGGAAAATGCAGGAATTTCCTGTTTTATAGCCCCCATCCTCAACGTCATCTCCTTGCTGGGAAAATGCCGATTGGGTGGTAGTTTTCATCTGGAAACAGTTTGGTGACAGTTTTATCCTTGCCAATGGCACTGGATTTGAATTGGCTTGTTATGAAGTGATGGAGAGTGCAAATATTCATGATTCTAAATTTGCATAGGTTTAACGGATTATATCCTTGGAATATGGAAGCAGTTGAGCTGTGAGTGTAAATTGGATGAAGCATGTGATGCATGTATTCCGCGTCAATGTTTAGTTATGGCGTGAGTTTTTTTTAATTTTGGCTAGTATTTTCCATAGGAAATAAATGAATGACTAGGACTTAATTGTCTAAAAATATTGTCCAGAAAATGGCTCAATCTTTTTGACGTAGTAAAATCTTGAGCTTCTTTGGTAATTTAATGAATCTGTTCTCCAAAATGTGTTTTTAGAATCTGTATCTTTTCTTGAGCATTTCAAACGTAATTTTTTAGTTTTTCTGTGCATCATTGAATTTTATGAAAGATCAGATTAAGTCCTGATTTAACGTGCTTGCCCCGAACTGAATCATTAAAACACGGACATCTTAAGCCAGGGTTACGAAGCTAGCTCGCACCAACGCCCCCATAAACGTACTAGTCAGTAGCCCATAATTAAGTATGAGTACTGCTTTTCCGAATACAGGTTCTAGATCTCACCCAAAGCTTGCTTGAACTTCTTCATAATACTTGGTGAGGATTTGGACCTATCATCATCCTTGCCGCTTTTTGTATAACGGCACCCTTGTCGTAAACGCAACAGCACGCCAATGCATCACAATACAGAAGGGTAGCCGAATTATTCGGTCCCAAACTGTATTAAAATGAAATTACCCGCTAATGGGTATACAACCACAACCCCCAAGTTTCAACCTCCACAGACAGGGACAAGTCCCTGGGGTTCCGGATCCCTTGGTACCAGTATACCCTGGTAAGGTGTTCGAGGAAGCACTGACACAACCTCTTCAATTGAGCCCCATTGCAAAGCTCCGGATTGATCACCGTATTTTAGGGCTGATCATCATCACCCTAATATTCGTCACACCTTTACCTCAGCATCCTGTTGTAAGCGAGCGGAGTTTTATGTAAAATCAAATGATATGTGCATTTTTAATCATTGCATTAGTATGCTGCTCTTATTGATAAACCTCTATGCTGAATGAACATACGGTTCCAACCGCCATGTTATAGACCTAATATGAGTTAAATAAACACTCGTGACAGCAATATGAATATAATTTGAAATCATTTGCGTAAAATAAATTTTCGTGGCATACTATTTAATGCCTAACTTGAAAACCTAACCTAGTCAAGAAATATTATTCTGCAAGACTTAGGTAAAAGTTTACCCATCCTTTTTTTCCGATGAGCCAAAAATGAATATTAATAGAAATCGATATTGCAACAACTAAATTGCGACAAAGCCTAAAGTTACCTCCTTACTTGACCAACGTAACACTAGGAGGTGCAGTGGCTCGTCTGTGATTATTGCCCTAATTTAACTCTGAGTATCTGAGTTTTACAGCTCAGTGAACTGATATTCCGGCACCAAATCTCATTTCCGAAAACTATTTCTTGCTAAACAGTCTCGAACCAGGTACTTGGTGCATAGATATAAGGCGATCTAATCACTAAGCCATAAATTGGATAGACCAAATGAATTTTGTAATTTTATTTACGAACTGTACGAAGACTACAGCGTAACCTTCGGACAGTTCTAACATATTTTTGGATTACACTTATGTATTAATGTATTTAAAGTTGGATATTTAGTTAGCGCAACTTTTTTTTTCTATTACCATTTTTTGATTTATAGTAGGGATGCGCCCGATACCGATATTTCGGCGATACTTTGGGTTTGCCGACATATCGGTATCGGGGATATTTTTATGGCCGATTCAACGATACTTTTCAAATTCAAATTCAAATGATGTAATGTAAACGATCGTGTTGTCTCATCTATTTCGTTGGAAACGAGTCTCGAACTAACTATGCTCGGAGAAAACCCGCGCTTTATTCAGTCTTTAGTTTCGCTAGGTTGACTGTTGTCGCGCGTAGTATTTTCCCATGCAAATAAAATTAAGAATTATGTATCGTAAGTAGTTTGTGTGTGTATATCATATATAATTAGTCGTTTGAGTCAAATAAAGTAAATCTAAATAGAAGTTATGTCAACTTCAAAACACAAATTATTGGAAAACATAAAAAGTCCGTCGACAGAAAGGGAGAATTCATCACAATCGAAACAATCCGCGAGGTGCGACCCTTCAGGTCCACACGGTCAACTTCCCAGTAATATCTACATAAACATCAACAACATTACAACGATGAGAGGTATTCATAGCAGTAACAGGAATGAGTTAATATGAATCATATCGTCTACGGGAGGGTCCATTGATTACGTAAGGTTTTGGTCGATGAGGACAGATTGAATATTCACGCCTTTTTGGTCTTGCAAATTTTTGTTGGTTTTCAAAATTTAAGCATTTTTTTTTTAATTAAAAGACTATAAAAACTATTAAAAATCTGCTCAAATTATGCGAATATTATAACACTTTGATTGAATTTACAACAATTTTGTTAGAATAAAAGATATAAACTAAGATCATTCGTATGAACTTGGTAACTTTGAATGATTTTTTATTTAGTTTTTTTCATAATCATGAAAGAAAATTTTGCTGCTTTGTCTTCAAAAACTGATAAGAATGTATAAATTTTATAAACTGGTAGCACTGTGCTGTGCAAATCAGGTAAAAAATATTTTTTATGAAAAAAACTATAATTTTTCGCATTTTCTTCTATTAAATTAAAAAAACGGCTGAAACGAATTTTTATAATGTTAAAAACTTCACAAAGATGTTAAAACACGTCAGCTGACACCTTAATGATGCAAATATTATATCTGGTTCGTGAGATATAGTGAATGATAAAAATGATCTTGAAAATCATGATGACTTTTAATGGTTTTTATTTTTAATTTAATTTTTTACGTAATCATGAGAAAAAGTTTTGATGTTGTTTTTACAAACATTGTTTGGAGTATATAAATTTTATAAACATTGACTACTACATTTCGCAAATCAGCTTAAAAATTTATTGTTAATGAAAAACCCTAATTTTTTGCACTTCTTTTTTAAATTAAAAAACGGCTCCAACGATTTTTTTAAAAATGCAATAGATTTACAAAAATATCAATACGCGTTCATTGACACCTAAACAATGCAAATCCTATGTTTGGTTCGCGAGATATAACGCATGACAGAAATGACCTTGAAGATCATGATTACTGTTAATGATTTTTTATTTTTTATTTGAATTTTTTTTGTTATCATGAGAAAAAAATTTGATGGCATTTTTATAAAAACTGGTTGGAGTATATAAATTATATAAACATTGATTACTTGGACTTGACAATAACGTTAAAAATTTATTGTTTTTGAAAAAAACCACAATTTTTTGCACTTTTTTTAAAAAAATTAAAAAACGGAACCAAGAAATTTTTGAAAAACTTGATAGAATCACATAAATGTTAATACGCGTCGATTGACACCTTGTTCAAGGAAATCGTACGTTTGGTTCGCGAGATATAACGCATGACAGAAATGACCTTCAAACGGGCAAAACAACAACCCCCCCCCCCCCGGACCGAAGTTTCCAAGTTTCCCAAAAACTAATCAGCTCTTAAAATTGCAAAGACGCTTCGATTGACACCTCAACAAAGTCGATACGACTTTGTTTACGTGAGCTATGCTCGTAGAAAAAACTGTCCACGAACGCACGTACGTACGTACACACACACACATATACATACTTCTTTCTAAAAACACTTTAGATATACTCTATAGACCTCAAAACGTAAAGAAAAGTTGAAAATTTCAATTTCGATTTTCGAGGCGATTACAAGAACTTCCCATATACTGGGAAGTTAAAAATAGCGACTGACTTGGTATTGGCTCTTAATGCAAAATTTGATGGTTTGGAAAATGAATCCTTGATCCTTGTTACAAAGCACGAATATTTGAATTACAGTCTACTATTTCTACGGCAAAAAGCGTCTTGTTCTTAATCTTAATGTAGCACTGCATTTCGAAACTATGTCAGACACGGTCACACCTACATCTAGTACTGTTACTGTAAGTTCTGAGATGCCTACGAGTGGTGGGCTTTGGAGCGTTTGTGAAAATATTATTAGAGAATCTGAGGAAGATGAGCGTATGTCTACTCTGAGCTGTAATTCTATCAAAGAAGGAGTCGAGAGATACCTAAGGTCTCCTAATATATCGACAGATGCAGATCCGTTCGTTTTCTGGCGCAATAACGTCTTATACCCAAACTTGAAAAAATGGCGCAGAAGTACTTTAGTTTCCAAATAAGTTCTGTCGCATCTGAGAGATTATTTTCCACCGCAGGTCTTATTCAAACAGACTTGCGAAATCGCCTTTCTCCGCAAAACTTAAGAATACTTAGTTTTTTAAACAAAAATTTCATCAATGTTAGTTTCAATTATTAAAACTATTTACAAATCTCAACCTGTCTATATTTTTTTTATATTAATTTGAAAAAATAACCTGATTTTTGTTTTATTTGTTTTACCTTCATTTTTTTAATTCAATAAGCGTATCGGTATCGCCGATATGTTTATAAGGGTATCGTATCAGCAAAAAGGCGTATTGCGGCATCCATAATTTATAGTCAATCGTCCTAGTATCATTTTCCTTACAACCGACGTAGAAGTGAATAATGTGACAATATTAACACATTTCGCCACCAGCCAATAAATATTTGAGCTTTGAACGGTACGGTGTTTGTTTTTGGTCAATAAATTTCATAACTTCAAAACAAATTATTCTTTGTTATGATTTTATGTAAAATACCACAAATAAACAGTCTTATTGATATCATGATTCAAAACGGAATATAAATAACAATTCAATTCTACCACAGAAGTAAAAGGTTTAACTATGCAATTCTATTGAATTTTTTAAAATTATAATCATTTGTTTGCTATAATAATTAATATGATATTTTGTTTTGCATAATTGAGTCTAATAAAGTTAACTGTACTTTTTAGATGAAGTACATTCGGTACATATGAATTCTTCTGTTGTAGCTTCTTCATGTGATGTGCGAAGGGAGAGCAGATGAGATAAAAACAACGAGCTCAACCAAGGTTTTTATATCAATTACCTTCCACATCTTTGAGCAAAATCTCGTTGCATACGTCGTACAGGCATTATGGTCTTTTCCGTTATGTTATTTTCATTTTGTAAGAACTTTGTTTTTTTCTAGGTAGTTCTAAACTCTTTTTTCTTCAACCTTTCTTCTTAAAGGTTTTGAATAGTTTCTTTTTTTGGAGGTTGCATTTGTCATTTTTCGTCACAAATATTTTGCCAACTTTCGGAACATATAGCGTTAAGGGGTTAGACCACTGTAACCTCTCGAAATTTTCATGTTTTTTGAAAAATTTTCAAAAAACTTCAATCCAATAAATGGACAAAAAAATTATTGTTAATTGTTAATTAACTCTTTATTTACACAAAAAAAAACATTTGATTTGAAAAAGAAAAGGAAATAGTGGCATATTTATTTTTCTCCCGATCCATGTTTTCGCTGGAGGGCTCCGCGGCACGCACGATAAAAGCCATAAATTTATACTGTAAATAAAAATAAAAATAGGGGTTTATGCAAATAAAATTGTCTAGTGAATGTCGTACGGAATTTCAAAAATTATAAGTTTTGTAGAAATTCCGAATTTTTGAAAAAAATTTCCTTTTTGACCCCAAAAATTCGGGTTAAATATTAACCAAAAAAATAGAAAATATTAACTTATCAAAATTTCCGTACGACATTCACTAGATAATGTAATTGTGATTATTCAGCTCAAATTTGAAGAGAATTAAGGGGAAATTACGCAAGTTATGCTGCGTGCCGCATTCAAAAAACGTGTTTTGAGAAAAACGCGTTTTAGTTTTAGTAATGCATTTTCGAAAGGAAAGCATAGAAAAATTGATTGAAAATAAATACGTACCATTAGTCTGATATGCCTAGGCCATAAAGCTGACCTTCTTTACTAACATTGGCCTCCTTGTTATTTTTTTTGTTGATTTTATTGCAGAGCCTACCTGTTTTGTCCTTTCCGTTTGTGCATTTTTTTTATTTCGAATGCGTTTCTTATATATGAACAATTCCGAACTTTAATGCTTGGGCAATTGTTGCATGAAATTATAATTTTGAAGCCCAAAACACGCGGACTTCCTTCGCGAAAAGTTACTTCCGGGTCACAGACTTTACACTTCACGTGTTGTGAAATTACTGAAAACACCGCAAAAAAGTTTAGTATTCGGTAACCGAATTCAGATTTCACTTCAAAAGTTTCATTGTCACTATTTTTTTAATTTTTTGGCAGAAGTACTTGCACCTTTTATGTCTTGTTCTGCTTCGAAACGATTTGGCGGTCGTTTTTTTATTTTGCCGACGTCGCGTTGGATAGGAAACTTTTGTGCCTTTTCTGCCAACAAACACATTTTTCGATTCCATAATTGAATGTTTTCCATGGATATATTTGCCGTAATAAAAATTTGTAATACCAAATTAAATTTAGACACAATGTAAGCTACGTTACCATTGCCTGTTTTCTAGCCTTCATCTCGTTTACGCTGCTAGCGCCTCTGGTTTTCAAAGCTGGTAGTGTCAGTCGTTACATAAAACGATGTCAACGACGTCGATTAGCAAATTTATTGATTTAAAAAAATTTAAAAGCAGACATTAGACGCGTTTTCATGGACCGGCTTGAGAGCTTGAACGCTCAGAACCGGATCGAATTTCAAGTAATCGAGCGCGTATAAGGTTGAACAGATTCAAGCTATACCCGCTCGAAATCGGATCGAGTTGTGTGTATTTGTGCGTATAGGTGTGCCACTAGCCACTCAAACAAAACAATTCCTTCTGACAAACGCTACCACTACACACACATTTCAATCTTTCGATCTTTGAAGTCGGTTTATAACGAACTGTTTGAAATCGATCCGGTAAAATTTTCTGATCGACTTGACTCGAGCGTGTTCGGTTTACATGGCGACTTGAATTATACTTGAAGTATGCTTCAAGTGTCCATGAGAGCCCGCCTATTGTATCGAAAAGTTGTAAGGCGAGCTCAGAGAAGCCTCACTTAAAAGTTCAAAATTCAATGAAAAAAATTTTTTTTTAATCTCAAATTTTTTTCAATGATCCGGCACATAGTAAAGTATTTTTAGAGTCAATAAAAAAATTTCGAATTTTTTGAAAAAGTTACTTAAGTGATCTAGAATTGAAGATTCTCTTCGTCTTGGAAATTGTAGACTTAGGATGAGAAAGATGACATTCCAAATGCTAAGGGGTCAAGATTCTGTGAATAATTTAACTATGTGATGCCGGTGGCGTTCATGAAGCAATTTAAATACTACTTGTTTGCAGGTGACCCTAAAGATCTTATGCTTGTTGACAATGGTGAGGTTTTTCTATCAGATTCATCCGGACTTTTCTGTTTACTATAATAGTATTGATATTCTCCATTTGTTTTCATTTACAGGCTCTGAAAAAACTCCAAACCTCACAAACAGTAACGAATAAAACAGGCATCGAACAGGAAGATGCATTGCTCAATGAAAGTGCTGCCATGGAAACGTCGCTCAATCTGCATATCCTTGAGCTGGAAAGTGAAGCGAAACAATTGCGCCACGAATTGGAACGGGTGACAAATGAACGTGATCGTATGCTGCAGGAAAATTCGGAAATTGGACGCGACAAGTCCGATTCGGATGCTGAAAAGTTACGTTTAAAGGCCGAACTAAAAGAATTGAAATTTCGCGAAACCAGAATGTTGACTGAATATTCTGAATTGGAGGAGGAGAATATTTCGTTGCAAAAACAAGTCTCGAGTTTAAGGAGTTCACAGGTATATAATGATAAATTGATAGCATGCAATGCGATAAATTCGTGAAATTTAAATTGAATATACTATTGGTAGGTTGAATTTGAAGGAGCTAAGCATGAGATTCGAAGACTGACTGAAGAAATTGAGCTTCTTAATTCTCAAGTTGAGGAACTGACGAACCTGAAAAAGATTGCTGAGAAGCAAATGGAGGATGCGTTGGAGGCTTTACAAGTGAGTATATATTTTGTTGTTGTTGATAAACGTCTTTTTTTGTGATCTTCTATTAAAGAAAGTCAATTAATTTCCCCGGAAGAAATAAACACTTTTGAAATCAAGTTGTGGTAGTCATAAGCCAAATATGCCTTAACTTTGAAAATCAATGACTGTTAAGAATATATTGCGCAAAACCCCATGCTAGAATATTTTTTACTGCGTGGAAGATTAATTATAAGAAATGTTTAGACATAACACGTGGGTCAGTAAGTCCCGGGACTGACACACAGATGGCGCCGGCAATACCATGCCGGTTTTGTTTTTCGGTAGTACCAATCTTCAAAAGCTAGGTGTTAAAATTTCATGACTTTCGGTTCAGTGGTTGTCGAGATATTGAATGTTAAGTGAAGCTACATTTCTTTTTGTTTTGACGATGGATAAAAACGAGTTTCGTGTGCTAATCAAACACTGTTTTTTAATGGGGAAAAATACCGTTCAAGCTCAGCAATGGCTTAAAAAGTGTTACCGGGAAAAGTGCCCATCGAAAACAAGCATTTGCCGATGGTATACGGATTTTAAACGCAGTCGAACAACCACCGAAGACGCGGAGCGCCCAGGTCGTCCAATTGAGGTGGCTACGCCCGAAAACATCCAAAAATTCTGAAGATTGTTATGTCCGACCGTAAAGTGAAGTTGCAAGAGATAGCTGACATCCTACAGATAGCAAAAGACACCGTGTTCAAAATTGTGCATGAAAATTTAGGGATGAAGAAACTTTTTTCCAAGTGGGTGCCGCGTTTGCTCACAGCGGAACAAAAACAACAACGAATTGATGATTCGAAGCGCTGTTTGAAGCTGTTTACGCGTAATAAAAAGGATTTTTTACGTCGATACATAAGAATGGATAGAACATGGATCCATCACTATACGCGAGAGTCGAAAAGAGCGTCAGCCGAGTGGAGAGCAGAGGGCGAAAGCCGGCCAAAACGTCCGAAGACACAACAGTCAGCAGGCAAAGTCATGGCCTCGGCATTTTGGGACACGCACGGAATATTGTTCATTGACTTTCTTCCGAAGAGCCAGACGATCAATAGCGACTACTACATTGCATTATTGGATCGATTGGATAATGAAATTAAGCAGAAAAGGACCCACCTGGCAAGGAAAAAGCCACTGTTTCACCAAGACAATGCACCGATCAACAAGTCGATGAAAACGATGGTGAAATTTAATGATTTACGATTCGAATTGCTTCCACACCCTCCATATTCACCAGATCTGGCCCCATCTGATTTCTACCTGTTCGCAGATCTCAAGAAGATGCTCCAGGGACAGAGATTTGGCTCCGATGATGAGATTATAGCCGCAACTGAAGCCTATTTTGAGGCAAAAGACAAATCGTTCTATAAGAAAGGCATAGAAAGTTTAGAAAAACGTTGGAATGATTGTATCGCTATAAAAGGTGACTATGTTGATGAATAAAGTCGAATTTTGCAAAATAAACGTGTTTTTACTGCTTAGTCCCGGGACTTAATGACCCACGTGTTATTCATCGATGGAAAATTATTCTACAGAAGAACTAAGTCTTTTGAGCCGTCCAATACTTTTTTCCAAGTTGGGAGGTGGAAAACTGAAAAAAAAGGCTTCAGCTTCTCGACATACCGGATTTTTGCCGACTAAAATCACTTCTGTATTTTTCTAACCTTTCTTTCCATTAATTTTCATATATTGCCCATAGTTGATATCGACTTTGTTTAACAATTATCAGTGCTGATTTCGCGCGAAAATAAAGACTTAAAAATACGATAACAACTTGATCTAGTTTGAAATCAAATTAAAAACTTTATTCAAAAAACCAGCGAAAAATATTAGTTCCGAAAAGCAGCAACTCATTCAAAACACATTCTAAGCTTTAAAACTCTTGTTGAAAACAAAAATTGTATGTTTTCTCTATTGTTTGTATGCGATAAAATGTATATTAATCAAGAGTTACAATTACTATCCTTTGAAAACACACATTAATGCCTTATCATAGAGTTTCCTATATTTTTTTATCAGAATGAGAAGCGTGATGTGTTTTTAACAACCAGCTTTAAACTATGTTATCTACTAATTACGATCTTCATGCGCCATGTCTACCAGTTTAAATTGATTGTGTTATCCTTTCTGTTCAGGCGTGTCTCTATCAGACGATAACAATTGCTTGTGCTTTCAGTCAGCCTGATAGCTTAGATATGCAGACAGAATCCTTTTCAGCTCTTCAAACACGCGACAAATATTCAGAATTCCTGCGATTTCAAAAGCATGCCTCACATAATAATTGCCTTGTTTCCTGTGCTAGTTACTATGGTCGCACACAACCTGTAATTGAGTTTGTTTATTCAGTTAAAATCAATAACCTAATTTCAGTTGCCAGCCTGGATTGGTTGATGGTGCCAGTAGCAGGCCCAATGAATGAGACCAAGGTGAAGGTTCTGACTTTGTCAGTGTTATACCGTCACGGTAGGCTGATACTGAAGTTGAGATATGATAAACTTTATGGATGTTTACTTGTTTATTTTCTGACTGGCTATGCCATGAATAAGTTCATTCGTTTGAAAATGACATGAAATTGAATATGTAATTCGGATGATGAGTGTAAATGGAAAGCAATTTGCATAGTTTGTACCTAATCGTGCTTATTTGGCAAGTACGTAAATCGTGTAGGATTCCGATGGAAGTAGAGTTTGCTTACCGAATAATGGAAGATAAGAGAAATTTACTGAACTCAATTAGATTGATTTGAAAATGTATATTTATACTGCATAGAGAATCCTGATTTATCCTGAATGTATAAAAAATAGCTGCAATGTTGGAAGAACTGTTTACCTTTGCAAATATTACACGAAGATGACTAAAATTTATTGAAAAATTCCTAAAAATTGTAACGCGGGTTAAAAGTTATTGCCCCGTGTCTTACGAGCATCTTTATTATGCTATTTTCGCTGCTTCATCCAGCTGACACGGATTTAAGGCATATAGAGCTCAAAATATATTAAGAAAAATATGCACGTAAATGATTTCGATTCTTTAAGTAGTTCTTCGCTAAAGTGTGCACCTCATTCATTTTACAAATTCACTTGTTACCACTTTCGTTCGTTTAATTGCATCGGATCTATTGAGGTACCAATTAGTTTCCAAACTCAACATTACTCAGTGCTATCGAAAGCAATAATAAATGTTTATAATATAATTCACAAAAATGGCTACAATAAACAGTGCATTTATTAGCATAGAGCTGAAGAAATTATCCATCATTTGTTGTGTTCACACTACGGATGTGATAAAACATTGATCAATTAACAGTACTGATCATCAAAACTATGAAACAAGAAAACTACTTGCTAATTTTGATACCTTCTTACACTGTACTTGTTATTAAATCATTCATTTTGAACCGTTTTCGCCGATTTTTTGTAACATTCACTACCACTTATAATTGTATTTATATCCTTCACTGTATCGATTTTTTTAAATTTATTTTCTTAACGAAACTTAGTTGTCAAGTGAATCTTTTTATTTTCAATATTTTGTTACTTCAGGGTGTGTCTACAAATTGTGTACAAACCATGACCATCTCGGTTTTATTCAACTGTTATGATTCTAATTATATCGGAGTTATTTTGCCTTCCTTGTCGCTAGCAAAGTAAATCGTGGACTATTAGTAACAAATACATGAGAAGTGATAAAAAAAGAATGTAAATAAAATGTGATCATCATATTGCAACAAAATTGATATGGTTGTACAATAGAAAATACTGACTGAAGCCAAAAAATTACGATTTTTAAACTTGGTATATCAATGAGAACACTAAAGTACCTTCTTTTTATTTACGTGATGATCAGTATCCTAAATTTTCTGCAAATGCAGCTTCCCATGCAAGAAGAAACCTTATATGTGTTTGAAATTAAATAGCAGGAGTTAAGAAATATCAGTACATGGCCAATTGTTCTAAAACTTTTAAAAGAAAATCCTGAAAAAAAATTATGTTTCGATTCTTGCTTACAATATTAGCCTCGTAAAACGTGCGGTGCATTTTTTGCATGGAATTGAAATTAACAGTCAGACCCAACTATAAAGTTGACTGCGTAATACTAACTGCACACAGTGGCAAATTTTTGGATATAATAAACGAGATGGACATAAATCTATTATTTAATATTGTCCCAAATACATTAATATTAATTCAAACCCAATTAAAAAAAATTAAAACATAAAATCAAGCAATTTAACTTTAAGCCTCACAGCAAATATTTAATACGTGCATAATAGTGTATCACGAGCCTTTAGACTACGAACGCTTTGAAATTTCTGGGTCTTAGAAGGTTAATCCTGCAATGCACTAGAAACTATCTACCTAGGGTTTATAGTTTCTTAAAACTTTTTCTTTTAATGGTGCGGAAATTGTAGAATTAAAACATCCGAGTAAATTTTGTTCACATGATTAGTTTCATTTCATGAAAATTGAAAAGATGGAGCAGCATCGATTTGAAATCATATAATTTTCTTAAAAAATCGTAGCGAATAAAAAAAGACACTGATATTCCTGTGAATTGGTTGAAAGTTCTTCGCCTTCAAATGCGAGAGTACAAGAACTCACCATAATATCTAAAGAAATCGGAACCGTGTGTAAAATATCCCTTCGAAATCTATCTATTTGAAATATGTTGCCCAGGAATAAATTTTGATTTGATAAAAATATTCAACAGGTAGGGTTGTAAAGTGACTTTTTAAAGCATGAGTTATCTCATATTTCTCAAGTGCACGATAGCTTGTTTAAATATTTGTCACTTTTAACTTAGACACAAGTTTCCAAACAATATATTGTTGGTGATGAAATAGTCTACGACCAAGCAGAAAATTGAGACGAACAAAACGTAACAACAAATAATTAAAAAAGTTCATTTTTAAAAAAAAAATATAGAGCATTCTTTGGAAATGTTTACCAATTCCTACGTAAAAGTACATACCTTATACATTTTGATTAGCCTAAGCCATTTTTATGTCATGATTCAAAGAAGTAGACTTATTTTTCAGTAATGAATGAAGCAAATACAAAATTTTATATGGACAAATATCTTTCTACGGTTTTATCTAAAATTAAGTTCACCTGGACTTGGTTCACTTCAGGTTTGAGAACCTCATATGTCGTTAAAAATATATTTCTTAGAGTCTTACTTGCATTTCCCCGGTAAATTTTAAGAAGAGTGTAAATGTGTCGTAAAAGTTTCCGTAACTGAAGTTATTTGATATCTCTCTGCTATATAAAGAGTTTGGGGACGTATGCTAAACTCTATGACTCATCAGCCAAGGCATTCGAGGCACTAGTTCTATTGCGAGCGAACTGAGCAGGGGTGCAGTCAAAAACGTTGACGTTTACTTGCATAGCAAGGAGGGGGTGTAGCGCCCTAGTAATTTATAATAAAAGTGAATGCAACCAATAATTTTCATTTCCTATAAAATGTCTGTTATACCAGCGAGCGTGATATATCTTGTCTTTTATTCAGGATTTCAGTTTATTCTTTGATCAGAATTTTTAAGCATTATTGATTTAATAAGAATCGGGAATAGGAATCGGGTTGTAGGAAATATTCATCTATCATATTAATTTGTTTAATTTGAACAATTCCCACTATAAGTCAAATTAGTTTTCTTATATACCCGTTTGTTAGCTTGAAAATGACATCGAAAATGCTTGGTCTTCCTCCTGTCGCCTCATTATATACAATTACAGGGCTAACCAATTGAACATTAGCTATTTCTTGATATTGATCCTCAAATCTGCGGCTATTTTCGTGTTCCACTTGCCGCCAATAGAATTTGATGAGGATTCAACAAGTATAGTTCTATGATAATGGTATGTTCCGCCACATTTTGTTGTGTTCATAAAATATCGAATCTATACACTCTGCAACTTCATAGTTTTTCGACTATTTATACTCAAACTAGCAACTCTTTCTTTTTTGTCGACTTAATTTCAATTATTTGTCTATAAGGGAGTATTTTTTTCTCACTAGTTGTAATCATTTGGTAAACACTTTTCACCTAGCTCTCATAGATTCTTCAAACATCTTGACCATTTATTACTAGTCCTGCAGCACATATGTATGTACTAATGCACTGTATTTGAGTTGCTCCATCGCTGCATTAAATATCAAGACATTGATAGTTACTTTAAGGACTAAGTGGCTCCTTCAAAGAAAGTAATTCTCTTCAAGATAAGTGTGTAAACAGGTAACTCAATATCCCACTTGAAAAGGTCATTTCGTTCTAGGTGTGATTCGTTACGAAACCATTTTCGCTGGACATTTTATGAAACTTTGTCGTTGATACTTCATTTGTTCCTTCAGATTCAGCATTCAATTGTAGGTCATTGGTATTCATTCAAGCTCCCATTAATCATTGCATCGTGCCGTTACTGTTTGGGTGTGTTTGTGTTTGTTTATTTGTCACCCTCGACTATAGCATTCATCGTTTCCATTTTTAGAAGATTCTCAAGGATATGAGGATATAGTTTCATGTCAATGTAAAATCATTAACGGTCTGCACAAAGCGAGGATTTTCTGCATTTAAATTATGAGTAAATATTGCATGAAACAACTTCGTTTCTAAAAAGGGCAAGTAATGAAATTTGTTCGATCTCGTTCTTTTTATTACTGTCAAGTGAATACTAGCTTAGTAATGAGGCAACATTTTTAATGTTATAATCGTTCATTTTTATATTCTCTTTGATTGGCGTTTTTTTCCTTGTTTGGATCGTGCATTTGGTCTTCTTCTCATTGACCTTTACCCGACTTTCTTAGCTGTGGACTCAATATTCATGAAAACTTATTTATCGGACGATATTGTTCGCGACATAATGTTGATGTCATCAGCATACTATTTGGGTGGACTTGAGTATTATACTTCTGATGACGTACTCAAAAGTCTTGTTTTCGTCCCGAGTCAGTTTTGAAGGTCTGAGTCTGTTAGCTTTGGACACTGACTTTGTGCCAGTTTTCGTTATTTTGGTCATTCAAACTAGTTTTGCCGATATTCCAAACTCAAGCATTATTTTGTATAGTATGTTTCGATCTATACTATCTTATGCTTACTGGAAGTCCATGAAGACCTGATTCAATTCAGTGTTGCATACACTTTACTAGCACCTGTGTTATCGAGAATATCTGGTCTGTTGTCGATCGGCTGGATTTAAACCCACCTTGGTATTCGCCAAATATTTCATTTTTCTACGGAGTCAATCTTTATTCTATTATTTTCTTCAGAAATTTGTAGGACGTACATAACCAAATAATGCCTCCGTAATTGTTACAGCTAATCTTGTCTGCTTTCGGCCCATGTCTTGGAGATTAATTGTTGGAAGTGATTGATCAGTAGTGTTCCTTCTTTTTGAAGAAACTCTTCTGGTAGACCATTAATTCCGGGATTTGATTTTTGCCATAGGGCTGCTTCTACTTCTTCGATAGATGGTATTGTTGAAACTGCATTTTCAAAATTAATGTCTCCCAGAATGATTATTGGGAACTGTTGGTTTAAGTAGCTCATAGAAATATTGAGCCTATCTAGTCTTGATGTTACTTAGGTCACCAATAATATTTTCCTCCTTGTCGCTGTTTTTGGCTTATAGCTTTGTCTAAATCTTTTCAGTGGTGAGTAGCATCCCGTGTGTCATTTCTACATATATCGTTGTATATTGCTTCTACAATTTTGTTATTATAATTTCTTTGTTTTCATCTGACTGTTTTTAATAGCCGTAGGCAATATTTTGGTTTCTTGGCTCTGATTGATCGTTCAATATATTGTGAGTAAGCTTCATTTTAGTTTGAGGTGTATTTTCTTCTTCGAATCAGTCATTTCGTCGAGTAGTCATTTGCCATCCAACGGTTTCCTCCGCTATCGATATTCCTTTATTCTTTAAACTGGGACCTCATTTGGCTTATCAGTGTTGGCAAAATGATCTGTCAGCAACTGCTTAATTTTTCAAGCAGTCTACCTTGAATTTAGGAGTTCTACTCCTATTCATGATGGCTCATTTTGCTATATGGCAGAGGTAATTCGCCCTGTTAGCACCACGATAGTATGGTCGATCTGGTCGAAGATTCGATCATTCCAAGATGCGCAGTTGTGTTTGTGAATGTCGCGATACGGGAAGCTACTGGAGCTTACAATCATGTTTTTGCTAGTAGTAAATTCGAATAGCTATTTTCGTTAGTATTTTATACATCTTATTTCCAATTTTTACGACTGTTTTTCCTCGTGTATATTTATGTCAGTTTCAACAGACTTTTGCAGTTTTGTAATGTTTACAATATCTTGAAAAGGTGTTTCGCCTTGCCTCAATTTTATCTATTTAGCATGTTTTATTTTAAGAAGGTTTTAAAATAATTCCCGTTTATACTGGGATTGATTCGATAAGGATAGATGAATGAAAAACAGATGTTCTTTGTTTCATAGCCAGAATTGCGTTAACATGTACTAAGTTAATAAGCTAGACTTGTTGGATTAATGAAAAAGTGTACTCCAGATGCTGGATGTATTAATAAAGGGGGCATAGTTCATTTTTATACAGAGCAAGTAAGATTGGAAAGAACATACTAAGTCTTATTGATACCGGCATCTGAAATAATATTGAAATTCATATTTCAACCGTAATTCGATCATCTTTTCGAAGATCAATACGGCGAATGTCTGTTGAATTCCTAAAATATTACACCAACTATTCGCATAGCAATGCTTAGTTAGTGGTTAGACTCTACATATTTTTTAGATTAATTGATCGTGATCTAAATCCATTCTGTTAATCCCTATTCATTCTCTCTAGCATAGTGCTTGACGCTGCAGGCATTTAATTTATTCAGTCATTTTCATTTATTTTTAAAAGATTTCTGGATAAGGACATCAAATAAAGTCAAGATAATAAGCTTATTTCATATAATGTTAATTTAACGTCCTTAGCGTTGCAAATTGGGCTAACAAACAACAGTTGTCGTCAATGCCTGTTATAAATCTATGCTTTTGTGTATACTTTTCACCATAAGAGAAAGCAGCAATACGTTGTTACATGTTCGGCGATTTCAAATAATTTTTAGTAAATTTAATATTAATTTGGTGTTTTTTGTTATTGGAAACTAAGGTATGAATATCATAATCTGTAGAAATGAGATCGAAACTTCTGTTCTGTGTTCTGAAAATATGTTGTTGTAGTTCTCAATCGAATCTCTAAACTCTACATTCAATTTTTAGGGTGAACGTGAAGCGAAATACGCTCTAAAAAAGGAACTCGATTCTCATATCAACCGCGAGTCCATGTACAACATCAGCAACTTGGCATATAGCATTCGTGGCATGGAAGACAACAATGTGAATAGTGACGGCGAGGAGGAAGCCTTGAAACGTATCGAAGCCGATCTATCGACCGAATTGAAAACGCCAGATGGAACCAAAGTCGATTTGTTCTCCGAAATTCATTTGAACGAACTGAAAAAATTGGAAAAACAACTGGAACTTTTAGAAACGGAAAAATCACATTTAACAACAAACTTGCGTGACGCTCAAACAAATTTGGATCAGAGTCAAAACGAACTGCAAAACTTTATGGCACGCGTAACACTATTGGCAGCTCACGTGGATGCTCTGATGCAGCTCAAGAAGCAAATAGACGTCCAAGAACCACAAAAGATGATGGCTCAAGAGAAGCAGAATGTGCTCAATGAAAAATTACGTGGATGTTTGTCGCAATTCGCGAACTGGTTCACGTTAAGCTCGAAGGAAATTGACGGTTTAAAGGTGGACCTGCAAGAATTACAGCGTGGCCTGAACTGTACGGATGCAATGGCCACGCTTAGGAATGAAATAACAAACTTGAAGAACAAGCTGTTGTCGACGGAACAGAAATCCTTGGATCTTCATAGCGATGTGCAAACGTTAACACAAATCTCACAGAATGCCGGACAAAGTTTGGGCTCGGCTCGTGGCACATTGGCAGCACTCAGTGACGATTTGGCGCAGCTATATCACTTGGTTTGCACTGTAAACGGCGAAACTCCAGCTCGTGTTCTACTCGATCATAAGAGTGACGATATGAAGTATGTAATTTGTTTTTTCATCAATTTCGCGTGGTTTGAATTGATTGGCAATTGATTTTCTTTCCAGTTTCGATTCATTAACAGCGATGCAATCGCAATTCAAATCAGACGTACTTACGACAAGGTCGCACGTTGTAGAGGATCTTCAGCCGCTTGCTGACGCAATAGAAATTAAGAAATATGTTGACACGGTCAACGATCAAATTAAACACCTTAAGACTGCCGTCGAGCATACAATCGAGCTTAATAAGAATAAAGTTCGTGGTGATGTTAGCGAAGGTATGTATATGATGAGAATGCTTGATTTATTTCGTCTTATGGATTTGAAAGGGAATGTATTCGTAATTACGATTAGATATTTCAAAATCATAAATCATTGAGAAAGTTATTTAGTGATCTAGCTCACTTATAAATTGTATGTAATTTGTAGGTCATTCAAGCAGGTTCATTACCCTCGATACTGTCTATTTTGTCAGTGAAAACGAAGAGACTATATCAGTCTGATCTGCAAATTTTATCATAGATCATCTATGGCAGATTAGTAGAGAATATGTAAATACCGAATTTAGAAGACTTTCGTGGAAATCTTATAATTAATCGGGAGTAGTGTAGATGATATCATGGCAATCGCTGCCTGATCCCTTTCTGTTTCAGAACATTTGTCTGTCTGCTTTTATTAGCAATAAATTTAATATCACTTCTACTTGTGTTGCTGCGTAGAAAAGTAGTAAACATCAGTGTTCTTGTATTTTACTGAATCCTCGGAGTATAGATCATAGTACTTCCTGCGACTTATTACATTCAGCTCAGAAATTTGTTACGACTATATTTTTCGCAACGTTCCACACTACACCGCAGCCGACCCTAGCCACGGTTCGGGCAATCCCACCCGGCTTCACCCGCGAAGAGGGGTGTGGGAATAAGTTTTTCAAGAAAAGGGCGCCACCCGTTTCTGCGCCGAGACTGCCCTGTTCGCGAACCCTGAAACGGGAATAGGGTCCGCGGCAACCCGAAACCACCAACAAGGGAACAAGAGAACAAGGACCCAAATACTGGACGCGATTCCGCGTCGCCACTTCACACAATAAAACAATTTATACTCCGATCACTAACTATCTTATTCTTTTCAATTCAAACCTATCTTTCCCTATCTATATATTCTTAAAACTATTACAATTTGGTTCCCTTACACTACTTCGTCGACGCCTCCCCCACTCGCTCGCTGGCTGCTCGTCTTCAAATTTCTCACCGAACCAACAAGATCGACGTCCAAGGAACCCGCAGTTTCGCACTGACCAAAAACACTCACGTCAAGCACCAACGCAACTTCGCACCTCCAAAAAGCCAAGAGGATCGACAGCTAAACGCGCACTCGTGTTCCAGCTTCGCACCGTCAAAAAGCCAAGAGGATCGACAGCTAAACGCGCACTCGTGTTCCAGCTTCGCACCGTCAAAAAGCCCCGTCATCTGTTCCACCGGCCCTATATATGGGATTTCCCAATACCGTTGTCCTGTGTAGGTGGTCAACGGCCCAGCTCAGTGTGATGACCTCGCAGCTTCCGAGCTTTTCGGACCGGTTCTCGTCAGTTGCTGCTTGGGTGGTGTGGTTGGGGTGTTGGGGAAATAATCGTGGCGGTCGCTAATCATGGTGAATTTCAATCGCCAATGGTTGTAGGTATCACAGGCGCGTAGTGGACTCCAATGACGTGTCGTAAACCAAGCGGAGCCTTGATTTGGGATCTGTTGCGGCGATTGGATGAGCGTTGTTTGTGTCGTGATTGGTGGCAACTTATCTGCAGGGTCTGTGACGTGGACTGTGATACATTTTGCTGTTGATCACTCACCATAAAAACTTCTATTAGTACTTAGCTATCTAATCTAATATCCTTCATATACGTGCATCTCCCCTATATTTATATAATTCAAACTTCTAGCCTAAATTGACTTACCCCCTACAATATAATTAATTAATAACAATTTAATTCAGTTATAATAATATAATTCAGTACTAGGCTTGATTGCGTGAAGTGGCGAACGTAACATTATAAATTCGTTCAAGACAGCGTTTACCCGCACGGTGGTTTGGGTTCTTCAAGGACAGGACAAACCCCCATTCTGCCCTTATGGGTTGTGGGTCGACCACGTTGCGTGGCGAACGTAAAAAATTCTTAGCAGAGACTTGAAACATAAATTCACATTAAATTTGAGATGTATTGTGATCGCAATATCTCGATTCGAAATATTGCACCATCTAATTGAGAGCAGCTCATCGCTTTACCGGTTTGTCGACCGATCATCTTCCAATATGATTAAGCCCATTGCAAAACCAGACCTAGGTTACATTGAAGGGTTCGTAGTGCAGGGTAATCATGTCTTTAAGTAACAATTAGTGCCTTGATTGCCAATTGTTGCTGCTTGCTCTTCCGATTATGCTACTTAATATTGAGCGGACTTCAGGGTTTGCTTGGTTATAGACAAAATCACCAGATCAAATTCATCCTTCCTGCAGTTGAAATCTCTTGATTGACTTATCGTTCATTTTTCAAGGAAGAAATCAAAATGGCGTGAGTCGCAATTCGTAAAACATTGGCGAAAAACTCCTCTTTATTTTAGAAAAATTGCTTCGCTTAACCCTTGTGTCTATAGCCATTTTTTATGCGTGGTCTGATGCATATGAAATGTACACCAAGGTATACTGGTATCGACACAAAGGCTAAAATCGCTAACTATCTTCAATTTTTGGATTTTGCTTCGATGTGGTTATAATTCTTAGTATTCGTTTTTCATAAAAAACCTACGAATTGATTAAAAATCATCCCAAGCTGCTCTTAAAATGGAAATTTTTACAGAGTAAGTTTGTCTTGATCAAATGAGCGGCGAATATTTTCTAGCACAAATCTTTTAGTTATCACATTTTGTTAATAGCAAAACCATTAAAAAGCAATCTTTGTCGAAAGATAAAGCGTTTTGTATTCTTTTTCCTTTTGAATATGAACTCAACTTTCAATATTTCACTGCAGAAAATTGAAAACGCGGTATTCATTAGCAAACATATATATGACAATAAGTCGAAAAAATCGTAACGATGTGATTCTATCAATTTGTTTGCTAAGTCTTTCACAGTTTCTTGCACATTGCAACTATTGCAACTTTGGGATTTGTGCAGCAGCTGGCACTGATACTATCAATATACACGTTTCGATACATGTTTTATGGTAGTGGCTGGAAATCTGTCGCTCTATGAGATCACTATTTCTGTATTTTATACTTGGTAGGATCCAAGATTTTAGCGAATCAAGTCATATGTGGAAGGTGCGTACTTGCTACTCGTTCCCACTCCACAGCCGCTTTACGCATCACATTCTTTCTGGCTCCATTCAAATGCTTTTGCCAATTTGAGAAGCCTAATTTGATTGTGGCGTTCGAATATTAATAATTCGTTGCACTTTAGGACGAAGTTTTCATTTTGCACCCTAAGTTACATTCATTGGTTCTGTGCAAAATGAAACAAAAGTAAAAATTAGGTTAGTGGCTGCAAATATGATTAAAAATGATTGAAATAAATATTGCAATTACACAATTCAAATACACCTTCATATAATTGCGTATCTTATTGGGCTTATCAACCTGTTGCTTAAGATCACAATTCGAAATCCATTTAATTACGAATAAGCAAAATATTAAATAGTTTAAAATTAATTTAGTTTTTGCTGGTTTCACAAATATCCTGACGAATTTCAACGATAATCCTTGCAACTTAATTTCAGACAAATACAATCGCGAAGAAGCCGAACTTCAAGAACAGATCATCAAACTTAAGAGCTTACTGTCGACAAAACGTGAACAAATCGCTACGCTACGTACTGTTCTGAAATCGAACAAACAGACAGCCGAAGTGGCGCTCACCAACTTGAAATCGAAATACGAAAACGAAAAGTTGGTTGTGAGCGAAACAATGTCAAAATTGAGAAACGAATTGAAAATTCTCAAAGAAGATGCCGCGACATTCTCAAGTAAGATTCTAAAGGAATGAATGTTGATTTAAATTTGATTTTAATTGAAATCTCTTTTTTTATGCAGGCCTGCGAGCTATGTTCGCCGCACGATGCGAGGAGTATGTGACGCAAGTTGACGATTCAACGCGTCAACTGGAGGCAGCCGAAGAAGAAAAGAAGACTCTTAATCAATTGTTACGCCTTGCCGTACAACAGAAGTTGGCGCTGACACAGCGATTAGAAGAGATGGAAATGGATAGGTAAGTTATTTGTTTAAAATGAGTGTTAAAAAGATAATTTGTTCGTGATTACTAAACGAAATCGTAAGTGTATCTAATCCGGATTGCTTTGGTCGAGCCGAATTGTTGAGCTCGTAAACATGTGAAATAGCAATGTTCACAACAAGTCCAAACTTAATCAAAAAGAAAAATCAAATGTATTGGGTCTACAATTTAAAAACCGGCCATTTTTATTGAAAAAAAATGTTTTATTCAAATAAATGATTGAAAGAACATGTTATTCAAAGTATTGTCCATCGGAAGCTACGACTTTTTCCCACAAATCTGGCAATTTGTGAATTCCGTTCCAAAAAATTGCTCGTCATTCGAGGCAAAAAATGAATCGAGCCAATTTTTGATTCCTTCGACGGAAATGAACCGTATGTCGGTAAGAGCGTTTTGCATCGATTGAAATAAGTGGTAGCCGGAAGGAGCAGGGTCTGGGCTATAAAGCGAGTGAGGCAAAATTTCCCATCCATTATTTTCCAAGTAGGTTTTGACCGATGCTTCAATATGTGGCCGAGCATTGTCATGGTGGAAAATCAATGACTCGTGTCTGGTCTCTCATTCTGGCCGTTTTACCTTCAACGCTCGCTTCAAACGTATCAATTGTGTTTGATAGAGAGCTCCTTTGATTGTTTGACCACTTGGAAGTAACTCCCTGTACAGCATTACCTTCGAAACGTGAATATTTCGCTTTGGCTGGTTGGTCGCGCTTGACATAAGATTTTTTGCGCTTTGAATTATCGTAGTAGATCCACTTTTCATCACACGTTATCATTTTATTCAGAAATGCCTTCTTTTTGTGGCGAGCGAGCAGCATTTCAGACATGCAAAAACGGCGTTCGACGTCTCATATGTCACCCAATTTCCTAGCTTTTGAATGAATCCCATTGCTTTTAATCGTTTCAAAATGGCTTGTTGAGTCACCCCCAACGATTCTGCAAGTTCTTCTTATGTTTGGCATGAATCTTGATCGAGCAATGTCTCCAATTTTCCATCTTCAACCTTTTTTGGCTGACCTGGACGCTCTTTGTCTTTGATGTCAAAATCACCATTTCTGAAACGCGCAAATCACTCGATACACTGTGTTTTAAATAGAACATCTTCACCATACAATTCCACAAGCAATTGATGACTCCAACTTGCAGTTTTCTTTACGGTGAATTGTTTTACATACGCAGTGCAGATTATTGATTTATCTTTAATTCTGTTATCCAAAAAATCAAAAAATAAGTCATTTGAACCTAACAAGAAACGAAAAACATTTTGGAGTGTAAACTGAATACTATTAAAGCTTTTGAATCGAAAATAAAAAATTGTGAATTAGCAAAGAAATTCGACCTACTGGAATCAACAGTCCGAACGGTTATAAAAAGTAAAGAAAAAATCACGGAAACTGTGAAGAAACTATAAATAAATAAAAAAAACTATTTTAGATAAAAAAATGTTTGTAGACACATTTATATATTTTTGTCCTCTTCATTTAATCTTATTTTATAACTTAGATCTATGCATTGGCTATAGATTGAAAGATATCATGCAATTTAATTGTTCTTGCCACGAATATTCAGTTGCACTCGCGGTCAATAAAACGTTGACACCGTTATGTAAAAATTTAGCAGCACACAATTTTTAAAAAAATATCCGTGCACTAATTAGATGTACAAATGTCCTTAAACATTACATTTCATAGTCATAATAATGAATGGCTACCTGTACAATTGATTATAATAAATTAATAACAACTGTACATGCGGGTGTATTTAATTCTACCTATGCTTGTGGCGACTTTCGGATGTAGCGGCGACATTGTACTGGTCGTCGTTATAACCGAAATCCATTGTATTCTGAAACCAAAACATTCAAATTATTGCGACCTTCATCAACTCGTTGGTTCTTATTGCAGCCTGTCATCGATAGACTTTTATTTAGTTTTCTGGGAGTGCAATTTCTATTATCATTAGATTTAATTAATTCACATGCTAAGAATCCATATGAATTTTTATTTACTGATTGTTAAACTTAGTTTCACATGTTTTATCAATTTATGCGACACTTGGTTGGTTGGCCGCCTTTTGACAAAGGGGGCTGCCACTTAGGCCATGATAGGCCCATTGTGATACCACATTTCAATAGGGTGCGGCACTAAAACCTGTTGGGTGACGAGAACCATTTAGATTCTCGTATGAAGCCGGCTACGCAGCTAATATTCAAACTGGCTACTTCCGTGAGGCTGTCCAGGAAAGGTGAGCCTAAAGTTTGCATGCGTTTCTTGGATAGTGCTGGGCATTCACACAGAAAGTGTTGGATCGTTTCCCCCTCCTCCTCCGATCTGCAGCTGCGGCAGAAATCGTGGAAAGGGGCACCCAGTCTTTCTGCGTGTCTGCCAATGAGACAATGCCCCGTCAGCACGGATACGATGAAACTTAGTGTTTCACGGCTCGTGTTGAGGAGCTGCTTGGTGCGCTTTGAGCTTAGTGTGTGCCAACTTTGCCCGGTTGTCCTGCAGGTTTCTTCCAGCAGCCATGGCCTATTTGCAGCCTCTGTATAATAATGCTTAAAACTTAGCTTGACGGAGGCCAACTGATGGCCGATTTGGGGTGTTAGTGTGTGCCAGCTCTAGCTAGGGCATCAGCTTCGCAGTTCCCAGGTATATCACTGTGACCCGGCACCCAGCAAATAATCACTTCACAGTGAAGCGACATCGCGACACTTGAAAGCAATAAAATTTTCACTGTTCAACTTGAGAATTACTCGAAAATTCTAAGGGAATTATATTTATTAAAAACAAAATGGCTAAAAAATTGAATTTGTTATCTAATAAGGATAGCAGCGTAAACTATTTTCGCCATTAAATGAAGTGAAGGCATGAAGAAAGGATTGGTTTAAAATTTGAAAACATTTAACCCTTGCCGCAAATTAGCAATAATTAAAAAAATTGAAAAAGAAAAAATACGTTTCTTATTAAATTTTCTTTACCATTTCGAATAAACTTAAGATCTTTATAGTTTCCCTAAAAAATCTTTAGAATAGAATAAAACAGCACACAAATTTTAATCAAAATCGAATCAGTAGATTTCACATAACAGCTTGGCAATCAAAATTTATTGAAAATAATTCAAATTTTTTTGAAATCTTACAAGTCAGAAACTAAAACACATAGAAGTTTGAATTTTTTACATATAGAAGAGTACTTCACGTATTGAATGCATTTTACAAAACTAAAATCGAGCTATTAAGGCGGCCTCAGGAGTTTTTTGAAATTAAAAATATTTTTTTACTAATAAACAAATTGAATATCTCGGTAACCATGAATTTAAATTAAATTAAAAAAAACGTGAAAAAGAACTTCAAAGTGCGCTTCTTTCAAAAAAATATATTGAATTATGTTTATTAGTTCCTTAGATACAATCGGTCAAAGGTGACGGGCATTTTCAACGAATTTTAAAAAAAAGTTATAAAAAAAGCATTTTCTCGGCTTGTAGTGGAGCGATTTTCACATTTTCCATGAGCCGATGTAACTCAAACAGAGAAGCCTGAATATCACATTACCAAATTCCGGAAACGCTTTTATTATGTTATAAATTAATTAATTTATAACAAAATAAAACCACATATTTTTTCTTATGTTGAAGGAGTTTTTTCTAGAGAAACTGCCTAAACATATACTGTTCAACGTAGTGAATGCAGTTATTGTCATATTAATATAATTATTTAAACAACATTTGTTCTATTTATGTTGTGCTGTCTACTTGAATGAATTAGAGTCTCGTGCATTGTCTCTCTACCTAGGTTGCCTTAATTACATTGAGATTCTACTTTATCAATTCATAAAGTCTAGAGGGACAATTGCCATCGTCGTGGTTGAGCAATCGTTTTTTGTCGATTTTGCTAATTACCAAACTTTCTGCTGCGTCCAGTTTATGGGCTTGCCTGACATTGCGCACTATTTCGACGTATTCGAACTTGATCCTGTGGTTCGATTCTACCATATGTCTGGCTAACATTGACTTTGTGTGTCTGATGGGGTTCCTTTGTGTTAACTCTGCATCTTTTATATGTTCTTCGTACCTTGTATGTATTAGGCGGCGATAGAGAAAGTATTACGAATCAGTCGGGAGATCTGTTTCCTGAGAATGTGCTCAAACATGCTGTGCTTATAGCCGTTGATTGAAGCCACCTCCTTCATATAATTTAATTTTGCAGTATATCTTACTTCATTAAGTGGTATATTTATTAGTCTCTGCACCATACTATGGAAGGTCGCCATCTTTTGCTGCGGCGTATGTTGCGAGGAAACCACGATGCGTACTCGTGGGTTTTCGGTATATATCGAATTCTAGCTTATCCCCCGCTCGAATGATTTTAAGGTCCAGGAATGGTAATTGCTTTTTCTCCTCGACCTCCATTGTGAATTTAATGTTTTTGTGAAAGTTATTGACGGCCTTCAATAAACTGTTTAGCTGACTATTGGATACGATCGTAATAATGTCGTTCACATATCTAGCCCAAAATTTTGGCATCAAGTCACGGCTCTTTATCTCTTCTTCGATAGAAGACATGAATATCTGAACTCTTTCATAAAAAAACATCTGTGGTGTGTCTTTTCAATTTCTTAACTTACAAATGGTTTTTGTTCGCAGCTCGTTACCATCTCAAAATCAGGTGTCCTTTTCCCGAACTGGCTAGTTTTCCGATAAATTGTAGATCGTTGATAACTATCGATTTGAAAATCTTGATACCGAAGTAAGATGGTGTTAGAGTTGGGAGTATGATACAAGCCTTAGTAACCGGATTAAAAATTCTTGAGCTAGCTTCTGAATTATGTTTATTTAGATTAGTTTTTCAAATCTTTATGAGTTGAAACCAGCGAAACCAACTATTGAGTTTTTCGGTTTTGAAATAAGATCATATTCTTGAATTATGAGTGAAAAATTCCAACTGAAATATGAAAATAAACCAACTTTATTATTTCCCGTTTGAAACTAGAAGCATCACATCACATCTTATCGTCAAAGACTGAGTTTGATTTTCAGGCCCACATTTTTTATAAGTGTACAATTTATCATCGTTTTTTCCCCCATTTCCATTTTCAGAGAACTACGTCACGTTCGCCGTCCAATGCCACCGCAACGTGGTGCTGGTGGAAAATCACCATTTGCCCGAACATCAACCCGCAATCCAACCAGCAATTCCAACACAAATTTCTTCTAACATAAGACTAGCGTGCAGCAAAAACTTTTAGCTTTAGTTTATAACTTACTTAAGATGTAAGTAAGTATAAAATGATAAAGAGAATTGTGAAAGGGCAGCTCAGAACGTAAGAAAATCATACGAACACATCAATTTTAATGACTACCCTGCAAAACAACTCAATCCGTTGCTAAGATTTCCTCGGTTCCTGGCGTGCATCAAAATCGAATAAAACAAAGTACATGTTAAGAATATGTATTTTCTATGTCTGGTTTTGGTAGCCGAGGTGACATGCACCCGCAAGGTAGCACATTTAATGGTAAGCAATTCCATAAAATATACTTAATGAATTTTTTATATGAAATGATGACGTGAACAAGCTGTACGCAACTATTTTTTGGGATAACACGAAGTAAATACAGCCAAACTATGATTCTGGATAGTTCTGGTGTCATCTAGAGATGCAAAACAAATTTTTCGTATTAAAATTTATACCTCTTCGATTAGTTGAATGTGAAAATTGACTTAAAATTTCACCCCCCCCCCCCCCCAGAATGACTAGTTACAATTTATTTTCGTGTCTAATAGATTTTATTATAACCCTAGAATTTTTTGAATCTGTCTTTTGAGATTTTTCTAAATTCAGTAGAACCGATAGTATATTCATAGATGGATATTGAAAGATCAGAAATGTGTAGTAATTTATTGATTTAGTCTTTAAGACAAGTGAACTAACTAGTGAAGTGAAGTAGATATCAAGTTGAAAACTTAGAGAATAGAAATTAAAATAATTTAGAATTGTATGGACGAGTCTTAAGCTTATTTGTAAGTAAATAGCAGCTAAACTTGATGTTTGGTAGGCATTAAATAAATTCAAATGATAAACGACAAATTAGAGCGTCCAAACAAGCAAGCCCAAAAATGATTTACTTACTTGGATTCGTTTGATAAACGATATGAGCTTTATCATATCCAAATTGTATCCTATCAGTTCCAAATGGATTTAGCATTTTTTGAAATGGTTTACCGCCGTGTACCTCAATCTAAATTCCTCTTTTGATTCTTCTAACGTTGATATCCGCACTATCGATTAAATATGCGTTTGCAAGCCCACGTTAATTTTTTTTTAGTAAAATAAGATATTAGTGTTTATCATTTCCATACATATTTTGTGCTTATTTATATTTGATATTACCAATATAGAATGTTAAATTAAAAATGATTCAAATAAAACAATGATAGAATGCTAAACAATTCTTTTTGGTTGTGGTTTTTATGTCTTTTTAATGTTTTTTTGTAAACATAAATGATAATGCGTATGCAACTAAGAACATTATTTGTTCCAAGTATTAATCAGTACTTATTTACCTTCTAACCAGAAGCACTGAATAGTCTATACAAAAACATGCTTTCGAAAAGTTAATTTCCATTAGCTCATGATTATCTTTGATGCCTTACGTTCTGTTTTAGTCAATGATAAAATTTATTTATTAAATTTACAAGAAAAATTTTAAATGGAATATTTTTACATAAAACTAAATGAAAACAAGTCTATACCGAGCCAATCAACTTGAATTTAAAAACGATTTAAATGAAAAGTAAGTCTTAAAAAGAAATATATACAAAATATCAAAAAAAGCAAAGAATATCTGCTGATTTACATGGAAACTAACATAGAATTTAGAGGGAATTAAAATTAAAAAGAAATGCAATTGATGAAAAAAAACAAAATAAAAGAACAGAAACAATGAAAACATAGAAAATAACTTATGAAAATTTAAACAAGCTACGTATTAAAAAATAACTTTTACATGAATAAGTCGTAAATGTAATTTATGAAGAAACTAAGGTAAAAAAACAACAAAGAAACAAGAAAAAAACAAATATTATAAATTCAATTTTATTGAAAACAACATTTCACCGTCCCTTTTTCAAAAATGATTATTATATGTCTGCAAGAGCGTTATAAATATGAGAACATTAAGAAGAAGAAAAATAAGAAATATGTTTTTGATTTCAAAATTTTTCATTTCAATTTTAATAAAAACGAAAAACTTTATGAGAATGTGAAAAATGTGTCACACGTATTCTACCGTAAAAAAAATAAAATATGAAAATGACTAAAAACAAAATAATAAATATATTTAGCAAGAAAATAAATTATATTTAACAAAATAGAATATTCTTGTGTTTTAATCATACACACGTGGTCAATTTTTTTCGACGGATACATGTGATAATTTCAGGGAGCGTAGGCTATCGTCTAGTATGATAATTCATAGGAAATTTTAACTCAACATAGTATCGATAGTGAAAAGAATATGTTCATCCAACATAAGCTCATACAGTGCATACCGAGGCAGCTTTCGCTGCTGTAGAGGGGAGTGAGACTGCGGATCGCAATTTATCGATTCAACGCCCTTCTCAAAACCTTGGCTTCTGTCCGTCCACCACATGGAATATTTTAAAGATCAATCTTGGGCTTAAACCCTATTAAATGCAACTAATTCAGCGATTGAAGCCATTGAACCATCGCTTACGTCGTACGTTCGGTGAATGGGCCGAGAATAAGTTGAAATTTGAACCGCAATTTTACTGTTAAATCATTTTCAGCGATGAGGCTCATTTCTGAGTTAATGGGCTCGTAAATAAGCAAAACTTCCATTTTTGGAGGGCCGATATTACTCAACAGACTTTGAAAGCTTATTACATCCTCAAAAAGGCACTGCATGATGCGGTTTACATGCCGGCAGCATAATTGGTCCTTTCCTTTCAAATTTGATGACGGAACTAACGTTACCGTTAATAGCGATCGCTACCCATAAATGATTCGTAATTTTTTGATTCCCAACATGAATGTCAATCGTCTGAAGGGGCAAATGATTTCAAAAGGATCAGACAATATGCCTTCTAGATGGTAAAACCATTACTTTATTGGGCCGAACCTTTGGTGAACGAATCATCTCAAGAAATGGACCTTTAAACTGGCCGCCCACATCTTTTTGTGGGAATACATCAAATCACTTGTCTATACTGGTAAATCAGCAACTAATAATGACTTGAAAGCCAACATTCAACGTATTATTGGCTAATTAAACTGAAATGTCTGAAAGTGGTCTCTGGTTGCCCATTTTATGATATTACTATGACAGGGGATATCCCTATGGTGCATAGGACAGTCTTGGCGAAAGGAAAGCACTAGGATGAGGAAATATGGATTAATATTTTATTCATTCACGCATGCCAGGGGTGGAAGATAGCTATTTTTTCATTAAACACACGAATTCACACTTACCAGGGTTGGCAATCGATCTCATCAACCCAGGTTTCGTAACCAAACGTTCAATCATTTGGGCCACGCCACTGATAAAACGTACGACGAAACAATTTCAACGAAAGTCAACACTAAACCTGTCGATTCTTCATATGTACCTATTTCTACCGAAGCGTAGAAAAGACGAATATAAAGTAAAGTCTGTGGCACATATGGAAGCTTCATTAGGTGGATACAACTTGTTGCCCTTGTCATATAACTAATATTGATGGGTACTTAATATTGATTTGTGAGCGTGTAACTAGGATCTATTAAAATGCGACTTACGATTATTTTTTAATGAAAAAGTGTGGCAAAGCAGTCTAAATTTTTTGCTCGTCGATATTCTTGCATTTTTCTTTCAGCGCCTTTGATTTTTCAAGCGATGATAGATGATCATCAATAACTCGCCAGCCCAAATCAAGCAATGCTTGTCACTTAAGTAGGATTTGTAACAATAATACCTACAACACACTAGGACTGATAATGAGATCACACTGCTCATTATCAACTTGGATGTAATGAGATAGTGACACACTACGTATCGCTCATTGTGATTGACAATTGGATTGTCAGTAAAGCTTTTAAAAGGCGAAAGAACAATTGCAAATTGATTCACTTTCGTGTCACAAACACCGGGTACACACTTATATTGCCTGTTACAAGCATCGCTAAATTGTTCAAAATTCCCTGACATATGTCGAACTGACAAGCAGTTCACTTGTTCTGTCCAAAGATGACACTTACAACAGTAAGTTTTTTCCTAAATCAAACTTTCAATGGTATAGCTTTTGGTTACTTACCGTGAGATCATTATCAGCCAGATTGAGATGATAATGAGCTACGAGCTCATTATTGACTGTAGTGTGTCAGTAGTATAAAGTAAAGCCATGAAGTACTGGCTACCGTCTATTGGTATACGGGAATAAGGTGATTGTTATTCGCGTATTCGATTGAATATCCAGTGGCGGAACGAAGCAGTGGAGTTAGAAGTCGCCGAGCAGTTCAGTCGCACGAGCTTTAAACAGTTCCTGCCAACTTTACCATTGTTGACACCGATAATCCCACTTTTCATGTGCCCTACAAACGGGTCGATGCAATTGTTTGGCTATTCTATTAGTTAGCTATTTTCAAACTATAGTTAAAAAGAAAAGATAGTGGAATTACTTTATATAAAAGTGGCATAAATATAACTAACACGCGATTGTAATTGTTCATGGCAGAACTTCGCATTCCAACGCTAATCAGGGAAGGACAGCCTCAAATTTCGTTCAGAATAATCGCATGTCGGTGTCGATGAGAAACCTAGTTAGTGTCAACATGGTGGTTGTGGTTAGTACCCAAAGCAGGTATTAACATTATAAGTTCATTTTGAAACCGGTGGCTAGTCGGCAATCCTTCTGTATTGTGGTGCATTTGGTGTGCTGTTGCGTCTTTCAACAGAGGAGCGACAAGGACACTAGATAGGTCCGATCTGTGCAAGAGATATGAAGGAGTCTGTGCGAGGTCTGGATAAACTGTTATCTAACTTGGAAATGCAGTACTCATGCTTTATTGCGAGCTTTTTCGTAAACCATGCCAAAGAAGCCATGGTATTAACCTATTTCACCATTGATAATATAACATACCATAGTTTGTTAATTAAAAACACTATTTAATTATTACAACTTTTATTTCAAAGGAACCGTAACACTAAACTTCACATAAAATTAAAACGGTTCAACTTAGAACTATATTTTTTTTGTTATATGGATATTTGTTTAATCTTGGAATATACAGATTGCAAAAAATGGTTTTATTTCATCTGCAGATACATCAAACCACTTGTCATCAGGTTTTGTTGCGTGCTTTTGTTTTGCAAATTTGTAAGTTTCATCTGCAATCATTTGGCAAAAATCGTCGCGAAAAATTATTTTATAGATGTCGTACGGCATAGGATTTCGTCCTAAATTTAGTTCTGCCAAGTGACATAAGCCTGGTACTCAAATGAAACGAATTTTGGATATCTGAACTGAGTCTGTATTCCAACTCTATTCTTAATTTTTGCTTTTTTAGCTAGGTAACTCGCGATCGACGTGTTGTTCTATTGAACTGTCACTTGACACTTCAGAATCACTATTTGAACACTCCAAATCGTTTTTCGAAGATGTAAAATCACTAGCACATTCTTCAATTTCACTTTCTCTACAACTTTCCACAAGCAATTGTTCCATTTCAACTTCATTTGATAAAATATTACGAGCGCAACGAGATCGCTTACTACTGCTGGTGGCCATTTTGGAAACACCGTTCGTTGTCAAAATATAAGTTAAAAATAATACGTTAAAAACTTTAGTAATTATAAATAATTAAAAATATAATTCGAAATTATTTTATCAACGATATTTACATGAATAAAGTTGTTGTCAATGATTTTTTATGCATAAAATGATTACGCAAAGACAGACCGGCTATTCGCCGGCTTCGTGTGTCAATGGGTAAAGGTGCTAATTATCAGGTAATTACGTTTATTCAACACAGAGTTTCTATACATGGTACAAACAAGAATAAATAAAGGTTTATGTTTTTAAGTATCTACCTACAAAGGTGAAGCTTAGGGTCGGTTATGAGGCGGTTAAGCCAAAACTGCTTCCACTTCACTACGACCGATTTGGTCCATTGGGCCCTGTACACGCGGAAACCTTCTAAATCGTTCCGTAATTATTATTTTATTAACAGCTACAAAATATAAAATTCATCCATTAATTTTTGCCCTTTTTAGATAATTACAAAATTTAGATAACTATTGAATCCATTATAAAAGCCTTTCTCATTTTTGAAATATTGTTTTTTTTTGCACTGACCCTTTCAAATTTTTATTTCTATCTGTTTTTGAATATCCCAAGTTAGGTGATAAAACACCCAGGGTTGTAGCCCTGATGTCATGTCTTTTATTTCTTTGCTCCCAAGAATATCTGTGACGAACTTTTCAAGGACAGGAATTTGAACCACTGCTTTTCATCTGAAACGATTGATGTTGATCCTCAATAAAGCTTAGTGATATACTTCGAGTGATCTTCACTATGGTAGCACTTATTAATCAGAATTTTGTCTCTTCAATAAACATCAAAGGGATATCTAAAGTGAATTTATTCTGCCCTCGGTATTTTTAGACTAACAATTTTCACTCATTTTTTATGCTTCATCAAATATTTATTTATACCTGAAGTTCTCGAATTCTTGCAACAAACCTGTGATTTTTTTAGAAATGACGCTCTTAATTTCGTTAGATTTCTTCTCACGTTCTTCTGAACCCGCAAATTTTGAAATGTCTTCGTTATTTGAATTAATTGATTCAAATAAACGAGATAATTATTATTTAATGGACAATGTTTGCATCATAAAAACTTTCAAACATGCAATATCAACATT
The DNA here is from genome assembly GCA_963942545.1 of Oxycera nigricornis. Lineage (NCBI taxonomy): Eukaryota > Metazoa > Arthropoda > Insecta > Diptera > Stratiomyidae > Oxycera > Oxycera nigricornis. The sequence goes on along the minus strand of OZ012662.1, from coordinate 27,282,593 downwards.
AAAAGTTTCCGTACGCGCCCTCAAATCAAATAGGATACATAAATATAGTTCATACTTTAAAAACAAAACAATTTGATGGTCCTCAATCGAGCAACTTCGATTTCTAATAATATGTTACAGCAAACATCTAGCAATTAACAAGTTACGCGATGGGCGGACTAAATTTTAGAAAATTTGTTTACTTCACATGTTCAGAAGCATTCAAGTATAAAAGGACACCATTCCCGGATTCAAATTTAATCCAAGTGAAGTCCTTTTGTTTGCCATGTATCCTCTTTTTGATTTACCGCGTCGATTATTTCGAGTCTTCTCTTGCTGGCCCGACGACGAAGAGTGGTCGATTAAAAGAAAATTGTTTGTGAGTCTTACGTTTACCAATCATGTGGTCGCTATGTTTTTCGAATTTAAATATGTTTTTGAAAAATTTAATAATCCTTTGGAAGCATTCGATGCGGTTAATCCGACAATTACTAAATTCATAACGTTCTTCAAGCTGTGCACCATAATTTACTATCGCAAGGAGTTTAAATATAATCACGATCAAATTCGTAGCTATTTCGATAAGGGTGAGTGGGTTGTTGAACAGTCATTGGCATCGAAAGTGATTGAAGCGGAATCAATTGAATTGCAGACCATCAAGGAGCTTATCAAGATATTGTCCTGAAGGCCACAAGATCGGCTTACAGATACTGCCTGTTCACATTTGCTGGTGGATTTTTCACAAACTTTTGCTTCTTTTTACGACCCATGGCCAATAATTTGGTACAGTTTATTATTGGTGGAAATTATTCAAGGGATATTCCGTTTAAAGCCAGGTATGCCAATTAATATTCAAATATATATATAAAGCCAGAATAATGATGTTATTGTTAAATAGTAATTTTGAATTTTCGAAACACCACGCAAACAGAATTTTTCATCGAAAATACTTAGTTGAAGTGTTAGCACAGGTTAAAAGATTCTTTGTTATTGAAAAAATCTAATTGCATTTTTTCTAAAAAAAAAACCGTTACAGTATACCATTGGACCTAAGTCAAGACCCAACCTACCAAATAGTGTACGCTTTATTCTCGTATTCCGGATTACTTACATGCTTTGGATTTTCGGCGGTTGATGGAATTATAATGGCCTATTGCAAATATATATCGGCACAATTTGATATAATTTCACACCAGTTGAAAACACATTTTGACACGGAGACAGGTAATTTTATTTTATTTTTAAACGTTAAATCAATAAAAATATACTTGGTATGTTTGTGACAAAGGTTTGTAATTGTTATAGCTCCATTGCTAATTTATATGATTGAACTTTGACTCCCTCATTCCGAGTTATTTAATTATTAGTATTTATTCATTAGAAAGTTAAAGTTTATATCGTTTCTTAAACGCAAACTAAAGCCTGTACTACAATAGTTGTGAAGTTGAAAATTTCTTTTTTAAAACCTGTGGTAATATTCATGCCAAATAATAATTATTAACTTCCCAGCATATGGGAACTTCTTGTAATCGCCTCGAAAATCGAAATTTTCGACTTTCTTTACTTTTTGAGCTCTATAGAATATATTAACATAGTTTTTAGAACAAGAAATGTAGACACACACACGTGTACATCAGTGGCGAAGCGTTCATATAAGCCGATTCCCATCGGCTTCCCTTTCCAAATATGTTCCAAAAATGTCAAACACTGCAGTTTTATAAGGGAATGAAGTGTTTATTTACTTGCATGCATCACTGTAAACATGCACAATCGTTCCACTTGATCTCAGTGTTTATTCCATCATACTCCATTCTCTTCATTCTACACATCCTCAAAGTTCCATAATAGCCAGTAAAGCGATCAACATCTGTAAGAGTTGCAGCAAAGCTTTCCGAGTCTCGAATTCATAAATAATTTAGGGTGCCGTGGGCATTCAACTCCCGTTTGTTGGAATGGCAGCTCGGTTTTCCTCAATAGGATATGGAAACAAATCAAAAAGCCGGTAGCGTTCCCGGCTTGCGAATCAGCTGTGAAAATTGATGCTAGAAAATCATCGAAAACTCCCATTTAGAAATACATACTGTTGCAGGCTATATGTATGTATATAATATTTCATAACTGATCGTAATTTAAAATGTATGCAATAGAAAGAATGATTACGGTAGTATTTCTCTATATGCTCATAATATACTGCTTTGTCTGTTAAGGGTCCATGTCTCTCAAATAGTAAGCGGCTTACCCAAAGTAATTTTTCACCCCTCGCCACTGGTGTACACACCTAAACCTAAACGGCCATGAATCAATACAGCTCATAGAAACGAGTGGTAGAAACCTGCTCAAAAACATCTATGGATCGACTAAAGATATGCGAAAACCACACGAGAAATCGGGGATCTATAGGGTTGAATGCCCCACCTGCCAAGAGGTATATATCGGTCAGACAAGGAGACTCATCAGTACTAGGATGAAGGAACACTTAGGTGAAGCGAAAGCTGCAAAGAGAGAGGCATGACAGGCAGTATCAAATCAGCTGTGGCGGAGCACATCGTGACTACAGGACATGATATAACTATGGATAACGTAGCACCAATAAGAAAAGCGAGAGATGTACGGGAACTAGATGCCTTAGAAAGCTCAGCCATTTATAGGGGAAAAAAACCCGTAATGAATCATGATGAAGGCAACGTTAATTCATGACTCTTTAAATTACTCAGTTATTCTTAAGAATCTCCATTTTTAATAACATTCTCTCAATTATATCCAGTGGCGGCTCGTGGGAGTTAAGTATGGTGGGGCTACTGGTACGAATTTTTCTATCACCAATATAAGTTCTTATGTGAGTTTCCACTCCACCCAAGAGGTATCACATGTGGAGCGTTAACCGATTTTGAGTGATCGGTTTCCCCAAAAGTAGATTCGCTGGCAATCAAAGATATATTCCGATTATCGTGTTTTGAATAACATTTAAAGCTTTAATAAAACTTCAGTGCACTCTGAATAAAAAAATCTTCTTAATTATTTATTTAACCCTTTCAGTCACGCAAAAGCAAAAATTTACGTTACGTAATTATATAAACAACCACGAGAATACGTTGCGATTACTGACCATTTCTTTCAATTAGAACGAAACTGTTGAGCTGATTCATCTATGCAAACACAGATATCAGCCGTAGTATTGGTGGTGACAAAATTAAACTACCATGAGTACATATTCGCACTTTGAAAGGTGGTTTCACAGTGAAACCACTATGCCTGAAAGGGTTAATCAAAATCATAAATACCATAAGCTGAAGAACCCTTTTCTGGAACAAACTTTAAGCACTACAAAACTTTTAAAAAATACCAAACACTACGAAGGCACACTTAGTACTAATACCATGCACTACACTGATGAGACTACTTTTGCATTAACAGTCATCACCTTCACCCCTTTCGGCCCGTCGTGAAAAAATGTTCCTCATGCCTCCTCAAAAGTATTATCCAGACCATGCCAAGACTAAACGTTGTCGAAGCACTGAACGGGCTGCATATAATTAGCCCGGCCACGATGTATATACATGTTATTTCAAACAGGCACATTCCCGCCGTTTCAGCATAGAATTCACGCAGTCATTTAAATCGAAATACTCATTTTCGGGGCAAAATCTATGTAGCCCCTTCCTGTTAGTAAAGGTAGAAAATTGTCAAAGAGAAAATAAGTTTGAATTTACTCTTAGCTTTTACTCGGTGCAGGCACAACGAAGCGAGGCAAGAAGACTATGTGAAAGTAAACTACAGCATGGGCGAAAAAAATGCTACATTATATTTTGAAATGAAATTAAATTATGAAAACTATATTGAAATCTATAATGATATTTTATTACATTTGCACTAATATAAGCTTTTTATTAAAAAAAATTTATACTTCTTCTGTAAAAGTTAATTTATTTCAAGAAAGTTGAAAAAATATTAAATAAAGACTATTTAATAGTATGCTTCATAATTCATTTGTAGTTTATCTTTCAAAATTATGTTCAAGGAATATGTGGTAGACATTGTAGCGAAAAAAACCGAAACAAAGTTTTTAAGGGAAAAAACGACTGAATGACTGAATAAAGATTTAATACATTGAAAAGAATGATCTGAAAAATGTGAAGTGTTAAATTTTAATCACATGTATTTCTTCCATAGTAAAAGGTTAGAGTAAATACCATAGTTTAAAAGAACTAAGAACATAAATTTTCAATCCAGTATACAATTTGACTTGAAGTTTACTTTCTCTTTTAGATGACAGTCATATACCATTTACCGAAAAACAAATGGAGGTATTTTCAAGAAAACTTCGATCACTGGTGAAGCATCACAATGAACTCATCCTTCGAATTGCCGAATTGTCAAGGATCATTGTACCAATCATATTAGTACACTTTGTCTCGTCGGCACTGTCAATTGGATTGAGTTTGATTGATTTTATTATGGTAAGTTTTAAATTGACGAAACATTAGTTTGGATGCTAAACAGATATTCCCAACAGCTAAAAGGATTTGCCACTATCCTCTATCTGATCTATGCGCTGGTTGTCCTGCTGCAATTGTTGGTATACTGTATTGGGGGCACTTGTGTAACTTACGCGGTGAATATATTAGTTTGCTATCCTCAGATTGAACAAAAGTAATTAAGATAGTTTTATTACGATTGATTCACACTATAGGCACATGGCATACGTGATTCAGCATACTTTGTTAAATGGTATCGTTTTAATAGTCGAATTCGAAAGGACATTTTGATGCTAATGATAGTTTCGTCGAAGGAAAGAGCTTTACGTGTCCCATTTTTTACACCATCGTTACCTGCATATAGAGCTGTAAGTATTCTACACACATGATTGACTTGTAGCTGCTATTGAAATTTTATTTTTAATTGCAGATCCTCAGTGCAGCCATGTCGTATTTGACTATCTTGCAGTCATTTTTTCAGGAGGGTTGAAGAAATTTGTGTCTTATTACATCGAGCACACATTTTTCTGTTAAATTTGTAGTTTAAATGATGCAAAATAAATAAGTTTATTTTATTTAATTACTAAGAGCTGGTTTTAATCTCTTTTGGCTTCTCTCAGGCTTGAAAAAGCCACTCAAATCAGATAGGACTGGAGGAAGCAAAACTGGCTGTGATTGTTGTGCGTTGAAATTGAGTATAAATACCCAAAACAAAATATCCAAAACTCACTTCATTTTATGAGTCTAAATGGTATTGCATTCGTGGCTGGTTAACACTGCAAAAGTAAATTTAAGGTAAGCAACTTACCCCGGTAATCACTCAGCATATTTAAATATTCAAATCTTAACACGTTTATCTAGATTATTATCATCTGTCCTTGATTAACATTTAGCCGATAAATTTTGTAGAGGAATGCTTCTGGAAAAATTTCATCGAAAATTCATTTCGTGAAAAAAACGAGACGCATATTCCGTAGTAGAATGCAACGGATATATTGAATAACTATCGGAAATAATACTTTCGAAAAGTACACAAAATATGTAAAAATATATTAAAAAAAAACACATCTTTAAAGAGATTTTTTCGTATTTAAATAGCAAATAAATTTCTAGTAGCTTATTATGAAACGACTGATAGGATTTTTTCAAAACACTAAATTAAAAAGTTTAACCTGAAATTTTTTTAAACGACGCTTGTGCCATTTTTTTGAAATTCAATGTTTTGAAGAAAAAACTGTACTAAACGAAACGACGAGAAAAACATAGTTAAACGAGAGTCAAGTACTTATAAAATTAGTAACACTGTAATCCTCACAAATTTTTTTAGTAGTTCTCATTGATATTTTATCGAATCGAATACAAAACCTTTTCTTAGTGCTTCTTTTAAACGAAAAAATTAACCGTTTTTTAAGTCCACTCCATAAAAAGGTTTTTTGTTGCAAGTTTTGTTTAAAGAAATTGTATTCGAAAATTTGAATCAAAATTGCTACTCAAGAACTTAGACAAAAAACAAACGATATCGTGCATCTTCGTAAAGAAAGTTAAATTGAAATGATTCGAAACAATAAATGCCATAGACAATTTACTTAGAGCCTTTTAATGAACAATGAAAAAAATCAATGGAAATTTCAACGAATCGAAATACATATTTACAATCGGTGTTTTGTATAATGTTTACTGATTTTGCGGTCTCATGGATTTTTTTTTATTCGTTTGAATTTTCAATTTTCCAATTTTTTTCAGATTTTCTTTTTAATTTCTTTTCTAAATTTCTTTGCTGCCTTTAATATAATATTATTTTTTACTCTTACGTAAGAAAGACTCGAGACAAATTTGGAAGTCGTGATTATTTGGTAAGATATAAATATTCGACGCATTATAGGAATATCGCGGCACTTTGTCTTTAAAAAAATTTATTTACAGAGAAAATTCAATCAACTTCTGACAATAAGTAAATATTTGATAACTGATTAAGACCTGTCTAACAAGGAATTTCGATCCAGCTCCATTCAGCATTTACAAGGATATTAAAGGTGATACGTTTTTTGCACAAAATATTTCTGTTTTACACAATCTACATCATCAATGCCAAAATCAATTGTAAATATCATGATCCGTTGTTTCAAATGTGCATTTTTACGAGTTTATACACTTATGACCCCGCAGCCATAGCCTTCACATTCCAACGTACAGGATTTCCAGTTACCGGTGATTGAGCGTAGCAAAAGGTTGAGCATGGAGTCAGTTTGTTGCTGACACTGTGGCAATGTGATTTTAGCCTTGGGTGCCACCCGACGTGTCGTTCCACTTGTTACGTTCGCCACGCAGCGTGGTCGACCCACGAACCCATAAGGGCAAAATAATGGACTGTCCTGCCTCTGAAGACCCCAAACCACCGCCGCCAATGCGATCTTCACGCGACCCAATGGCTATGATGATTCATCTACACAGCGGTCCTCCAATGCCAGCGTCGCAGTGTGTCTGCCCAAAGGCCGCTTACACACACAGCAGCACAGTCTCAACCAAGTGGAATGCTTTGTCCAATCGTGGAGGCCGAGCACGGAGCTTAGATCATCCGCTGACGTGATCGGAAATCGGCACAAAACAGGTTCAAAGCCAATGGAAGCGTCAACAAGTTCAGCAAACGGCCGGCCGTTGACCGCCGATGCAACAAACGGGATCGGGGAGATCCCATAAATGTCGCCGTGGTTCATTATCTGAACATTCCCAATAAGTGTTTTCTGGCGATTGGTGCAAATGTTGGGAATTGGCATTCAAAATTGACTCTTCATCATTCGAAGTATCTGTTATGTCCATTGACACGTCAGCTTCCAAAATGAGAGCAATCTGCTTTTCATCCATTTTCCTAAAAAAATTAAGTACACGTTCTAAGGATTTGAAGTTGTAACATGGTATACAGAATACAAGGTATTGCGAAGTAATTTAGTCCTGTTTTCAATTGAGTGATGTCAATGCCAACAACTTCTCACTTACTCCAGAAATAGAACCAAATAAGATGATGTGGGGAATGTCCGAATTGTATTTCGACACAGGAAAACGTCCGAGTTGTGTCCCGGGTCGCGCAAATAATGTCCGAGTTGCGTCCCGGGTCTCGCAGGTAATATCCAAGTTGCGTCCTTCTTCTTCGTATACAATGAAGCTACCATTACATCCCAATCCCACTGACTTAACTTCAAATATTTATAAATAGAATTACAGGATACCTTAAATATCCAACTTATTATAATATTTACCTAGTTTTTGAATAAAAACTATCAACACAAATTCAATATGTTTATGTTTCTAGTTTTTTTGCACTTTACTTATAATTCGTTTCCACTCACTTAATAAATACCGATCACATAGAACTCTTCAAGCTAACTGACGTAACCTATCACTTGAATCGATACAGTTTACACCAAAGCAGGTAAACAACCCCTCCATTTTTCATCTGAAATATAAATAAAATTGTTTCCAGTTTTCCGATGCCATCTGGGATTCCCCGAATAAGATGGTGCCATATGGAACCATTGAGAGTTACAACTCAGGGCAAAAGTGACAGTAACCCTAAATAGAGTGCCTAAGAACGTAAAAAGGGGAAAAAATGTGTTATCTGAGTCTTCCCAGAACAATTACAGTCAGCGAAATTGATTTAGCCGCATCCTATTTGTGCAATCAAATCTGGAAGTTACGCCGTAAAAGGAGTAAATTAATAAAAATAGAGATTATTTTAATTTACATTTATTATTTTAAGATAATTTCAGAAGGTTTATATATCCAAGAAATATCATCGCTTAAACTAAATAACAAAAACAACACTAAACAACTCTATTCTAGAGCGAAATTGATTTAAACGCAGTCTTAAAAATCAACGTATCTACTATATATTTACACTAAAATTTAAAGAAAAAAAATATTAATAATTAGTATGACTTCCATTTCTATTTATAACGGCAACAATTCGATGTGGCATAGATTTTACAAGATTTGTTAATGTTTCAATTTCAATCGCTTCCCAACATAGTTTAATTTGTTTTTTAAAGCTTGAAATATTACTAAATTGTCGTCCGTTCTTGTATACTTCTCTAGCTAAGATTCCCCATAGATTTTCTATGGGGTTTAGGTCAGGACTACAAGCGGGCCAATCCAAAAGTGTGATATTTCGCTCAATAAACCACTGCTTTGCATGCCTGGAAACATGGATCGCAGCTTTATCTTGCTGAAAAATTAAATCCTCGTCTAAGTGTTGCTCCATAAATGGAACTAAAACGTCATCTAACAATTCCACATAATTTTCTGAATTCATTTTATGGGATATAAAACAAATTGGTGTCCTGGCATGGTTACTAAAGGCTGCCCAAACCATAAGGCTTCCGCCTCCAAAGTTGCTGCTCATTTTGGGCAGGTTACTTTCGCGTAAGTCATGCCAATAATAACTGAATCCGTCGGTTCCATCCAGATTAAATTTTTTTTCATCTGAAAAGATGACGGTTTTCCATTTATCCCCCATATCCATGTGATTTTTCGCAAACTGCAGTCGATTTTGCTTATGGTGTGGTTTTAGTAGCGGCTTTTTACAAGGTTTTTTGTACTTTATGTGGTCAGTGGATGATAAAATTTGCTGCACTCGTCTTTTAGTCACAGGCAACTCCAATGCGCTTACAATCTGACTAGCGCTTAAATGTTTTTTTGTTGCCAGAGGTATTATTTGACCACGTTGTCGAGCAGATAATTTTCTATTTCCTTTCGTATTACAATTCTTTTCGTAATTCTCACGTAGTTTCAAGTAATTCCTTACTACTTTCTCGGAACGGGAGATTTTTTGAGCAATTTTCCGATTTGAAAGGCCTAATTCTTTAATTGCCTCAATTTTAGACCTTTCTTCCACAGTGAGATACTTTTGTTTCGGCATGTTCGTGAATAATCCTGCATTACTGAAATTACTACATGAAATTTATTATACTCTTAGAGAACAATAAATACTTACTAATGTGTGTGCGTAAACGCTTAAAATTTCAAAAGAAATCTTAAAATACTGTAAAATTGTCTCTCGTGGCTAAATCAACTTCGCACTTTGAATCAACTAAAGTCAATATCTTGCAGTCATATCTCGTATGGAACTAGTACAAATTATCATTAATCCCTAAAATGAAACATTTGCGCTCAGTTACGTGATAAAATGTCCAAACTTGTCCATGCTTGCAAGGAAATTTCGAGAAATAATGGTTTTCGTTAAAAAAATTTTGTGCGGCTAAATCAATTTCGCTGACTGTATCAAACAAGCTAGTACCGATATCATAGTAAATAAAGCTTTGAAAACGTTATTTCCAAGCAAAACATTCTCAGATTTGTTTTGTGCCGAGGTAGTCATTATATCTCGATTACTTCAAATTGGGGCACGGTTTTACAAAAGGGTACATTTCCAAAAAACTGAATTTTCGGGAATCAAAAAAAACAATTATACTCTTGGCATTTTCAATTTTGAAAAATTGAATTGTTGATAAATTATCTAGAATGTAGCGAGATTGTATTTATCTATCAACATGATTCAATTACCTGTTCCATCAGATGGGAAGTTGACTATGAAATTGGGGAGGTTTCGCAAAACGGTACACATCCAATTTCTATACCGTTTTGCAAAGCCATTTCCACCCTAGCCCAAGAGATGGGTTTTCTATTGATGCTATTTGATTTAATTTAAATCTCACTGTTATGTGATGTTGTTGACACATTGGTATCAATTTTATTTATAGGAAAAGGATATAAAATATGTAACATTTTGAAAAAACTATTGAAATAGTACCGTTTTGAAAAAACTTCATGCTTTTAAGGCGGGATTCGTCCCGTTTCGACAAACCGGAACGTGACCATTCGATTCCTCGTGAAATTTTACATGAAAATCGATATCAAACTCGATTTTTTCGATTTTGGCGCTTATACCCTTTTGCAAAACTGCGCCTCAATTAGTAAAGCGTTAACAGATGCACAATTTTTCTCGTAACGTTTATTTTTCAGCTTGTATGCATTGCTTAAATCAAATAAACACATGTATACATTTCTAAACGACAGAAAAGAAATATATTGCATGAGATATCAGACAAACATAATAATGCCTATAAATTAAAAAGCAATTAGGCTTGGAAAAGATTTAAGCAAAAAATGATTTATATAAGAAACGCAGTTGTTTTTAACCTTGCTTCATAGTAAACGAAACAAGAAATAAATCTCATGAGATTTTTTTTTTAAAAAAATGAATGGTTAGAAGTCCCACTTCAATTTATCACACAAATTAATTCTGATTTTTGTACATTTATTAATCTTATTTTGAAAAAAATAATAATTAAAAGTATAAAATGTCGCGCAAAAGAAAGATAACAAAGCAATAAATTAAAATGTGAATTTGAGAGCTTCCTTGGTAACACTTCCTCACATAAGATTTTTAGCAGGGTAGGATCACCTGCCTGATATATGTAGGTATAGGCGAGCCTAGTCGCGCATAACATGCGCCACTGCAAGCGAAAGATCATAGTAGGACGCGCCTAGGCAGCAGCTTTCCTGCCAGGTGAGCTCCGCTGACATTCGTCTTCCCGATAGATAAGTACTGCTGTCCGAGAGCTTGTTTCCTTGGGCATAAAATTTTTGTAGCTTCGATCAGATGCTTTTGCTTCAGGATCTCGTCCGCATAAATAAGTTGATTTTCGTGCTCACGAATTAGTTGTCATCACAATTTTGAATGAGCATATATCTTGAAATTTGAAATATTTAGATTTATTATTTGATTGCTGTTGTTTTTGTTCGGAAGTCTCTGATCGGGAAATATGAAGACTGATTCTGAGGGAATGCGATTTTGAAGCAAGGTCATGAAAATGACTCACTACAAAATGCACCGAATTGAGTTGGCCTGCCAGCAGTCGCCACATCTCTAGCATTGGAGTGAGCAAACATAAATTATTTGCAACATTAATGAACATGGTTTTGTCACTAGGATTGGCTGGACATCCGTGAGGCCGAAGATGCGAATGCCTCAGTAACTTCAAATTTCGTTGTGTCTTTCGTTCAATTTCAATTCATTACATCTTGATCGTGGAAAGATGGGGTATGGGCAAGGCAAGTAAATTGATGTAAAAAAATTAATGTAAAACAAAAAACTCAATTATTGTTCAGACTACACTAGGAAGAAAATGAGTTTTAACGGTATTATAGTACAGCAGTGAAGATATTGTTTGCAAAGTATACTTGAATTGCGAACAAGCGTATGCTAGTCACTGCTGTTCGAACTCTCTTAGAATTCAGTTATTCTAATTAATATGAATGTTTTTCTCTAATTTGTTCCACATCTTTGAAAAATTATTACATAACACCATGAACTTATTACAATACAACAGCTTTGAAGTATGATTTTTTATTTGATATTCATAATAACGTTTAATGCATCGTACACGTGCTGTGCATTCAATCTGTTCTCAAAGAAGTGATAATTCGTGCCTTCAAGAACTTGCGTAATCACAAAATATTCTTTAATTCGATTTTTTGTGAAATATTTTCCAACTAAGTTTCATCTCAACGTAGTTTATTTGCCACTGCCAATAAAGAGTACGAGAGTTTGATTATCTAGAAGCGAAAAAAATCAGTACTTTCAATATAATATTCCAAAAATGTAAGTGTCACCGATGCAAAGGATGATAATGTCACAGGTATAATTTTTCCGGCCATAACTACCTTGGGCTTCTGGGTCATCTGCATAAAAATGATTGCTGTTTTCTTGAATTTTGCCGATTGGTCGGGAAAATTGCACGAATAAATTGCAGTTACCATACGATCAGTGATGAACATGAATTCATTGGCATAGTAGCAGCATGGCCATATTTCTATAGTAACGTCAAGGAGAAAGAAAACCAGTAAAAGTGAACCCGTAAAATTGGGAGGATACATCAAATAAAGTAGCGCCTCCATGAATAGTACAAGAGCCGTACTGGCGAATTGCAGAAAAATTGTTTGAGAAACAACTCGTTGCATTATGTTGAAAATCCTGAAAGTGAAGTTGTTAATTTTCGATGTAGTTGCACGTATACCTATTCACTTTAGTACGAATCGATGATCTTCTATGGCATTTATCAGATCGGTGTAATTCTCCTCTTGACTCTTGCTAGGATCCCATCCAATCTCTTCGATTCGTTCGAGGATAACTTGAAGATGACCATTCAAGAGAATGAAATATACAGGAGGGCTGATATCGTTAGTTAAATTTTGGACGGCTGCTATCATCGTTACCACAAAGTGAAACGTGAACGTAGCCCAGTAAACCCAGGGAGGATTGTGAAAATCGTAGGGCGTCCAAACATCGAAGAGCAATGCTTCACGATTGGAAACTGCTGCATTGAGAGCAGCAGCATTAATCGCAAATGCAAATGCAATGAATACAACGACCACAAGCCGCTTACAAAATGTTACCAAATTTCTAAGATACAGAATATGTTTTTCTTTCCTCACTCTGCGGTCCAATTCCGCGAAATAGTCCTGCATGTCCAGGATCTCCTGATGCAAGCTGATAAATGTTAAGAACTTCAACATACAAGCCACCAGTGAGATGTTCATTGGTAAGTTGTTCAACAATTCCTTCAGATTATTAACATAAAACAGTCGAATTGCAAATGTTGAAATCAGTACAAAATTGCCAATGACAATGACAAACATGTAATAGAATTTTTGGAGCAAATTCATCTTCAAGTTAGGGAAAAATCCATGTAACTTGCGAAAATTCCACAAAAACTTGAATACACGGTCAGTATCGACACGGAGTTTTGGAACGTTACTCTCCATTTTGAATGAGAGTTGCTTGGTCACTAAATTTAAAGAACGTTTTTTGGGCTATATGTGCCCATTTGAACCTTATCAATCAAGGATAATGGGTAAATTACAAGTGAAATTTGTTTTGAATACTTTCGAAAGTTTTAAGTAAAGGGTGAAAGTCGACACAATAAATATTCAATTGGGAAGTAATTGGACATTTGCTGTTTTCACAGGAGTGTAACTGTTCGAAGCGACAGTTCAGGAAGAAATTTAATCATTTAGAGAGTTTCGAAAGAAGCTATCAACAATGTAATATTAAATTCGTGACATTAATCGATATAAGTTCTATTTTAATAACTTTATTTCATATTCAAACTAAGAGATAAATAGCGCGCTGAGTTGTTTATTGTGGCTCTCCAAGATTGAAATTACTAGAGTGAGTCCAAATGTTTTTCTTAAAATTGAAAATCAAACAACCTCCATCAAATTCAAGAAAACAATCCGCAGTTGAGTGGCGAACATAAAAATAGACGAAATTTCGTTACTAAAAAGTATTTAATGAATTTAACCCCTTCAGACCCTGTGTGCATAATTATGCACATCAACATTACGTTATCATTAAAGTGTTTCCATTATATGTGCAACCTTTTTGACCAAATGTACAGATATATGAACTGCCAAAGAATTCACCGTTAGATATAATTTGTATGTAGACACTTTTGAATTTCGTTCATTTGTGTTTTGACAGGATGGTGTCCGGCAGCAAGTTAGGTTCTAGTAATTGCATTCAAAATATTGCGAAATTCAAGTAGGAATAGAAATTGGATTATTTTGATGAACTTGAAATATATAAAATATGTGTATGAGAAGTGATTATAGCTCCATATTAGTGTGGTGTGGTTTTGTAGTTTGATGTAGCACGACATGCTAGTTACATGTGCATAATTATGCACAATTAGTCAGAAACGTTGTTTTTATTAGAAACTTTTTACTGCTTCTGTTATGAATTTTGATTTCATTTTTTCATTCGTAGAAGGCTGGTTCAATCTTGCGTCGAATAAAGATCTGACAGAGGTGTTGAATTTTTTAATGAATTCTGATATTGAACTTAGTGATGACGAGATAGAAGATTTTGAAAGTGACTTCCAAGCTGTTAGTACACGAGTGGTCTGAATTGGTTCAGATAAAGTCACACCACTGAGTCAAGAAATTATTGGGGCAGTTGAAGAGCAAAACTGGGAGAATGAAGATGACTTACTTCTATAGCTTTTAAAAGAAAACGATTTAAAAATCACTGAAAAAGGTTCCGTAAAATGGAGTCGAAAAGAGTCCAATATACCGGAAACAGTTTGGCATGAGAATAGTTCCAAAAACAACAATTTAGATTTCCTTAGCCCTCTAAAGTACTTTGAAAAATATATTGGTGAAACCGAGTTCGAAAACATGGCCAAATATACCAATATATATGCCCTTCAGCAAGATTCTAATTTCAAACCGACAAATGCTTCGGAAATCAGAAGTTTGTTTGGGTTGCACATAGCCGTAGGAAGTCTAAAGCTTCCAAGGATACGCCTATATTGGAATACAGAACTTAGAATCAATCTTTTTCACGAAACCAAGTCAAGAGATAGATTTTTCAAAACTCGTTCTAATTTGCATTGTGTCAATAATTTAGAAATTCCAGTCAATTGTCAAGACAGAAGGCACAAAGTTCGACCATTATATGACGCAGTTAGAAAACGCTGCCCACAATTGGAATTAGAAGAAAATCTATGTATCGATGAGCAAATTGTTCCTTTCAGGGGAACTTAGCAATAAAACAGTATGTGAAGGGCAAACCTACACCGTGGGGAGTAAAAAATTTTGTTCTTTGTGGAAAGTCCGGAATCGCCTACAATTTCCTCATTTATCAGGGAGCAGCAATTGGAATCGACCTGGAAACTATGAAATTTTTTGGACTCGGAGCGTCAGTAGTATACATATATAGTATTACCGACTGCCTTTGTAAAGTTGGGAAGGAAACTTCTAACAGAAAAAGGGAAAGTCCAAGTAGCACACCTGAATCTATTGCTAAACAAACTACAAGGACCGAACAAGAAGTTTGACCGCTATCAGAGACACAACACGATATAGTAAGCCATTTTCCACATTTAGATGGAAATACTGAAGGAAAACGTTGCAAAAAATGCAATAAGAAAACGCATTTCTATTGCACCAAACGTCAGGTGCATTTGTGTATAAAAAAAAGAGAAACTGTTTTGTAAATTTTCATACCAATAGTTCATTGGTATGAAAACTTTTAGAATAATTTGATACTTTTGTATTAATGGTGAATTTTAGTTACTTTAATGTTATATGAACATAAATATAGTTTAATTTTCCAATATAACAATTTTCATTTTCATCAATTTTTAACAACGTTTGAGTAGAAATGGGCATAATTATGCACACAGCGAAATTTCCAAAAAACAAGAAAATTGGACGAAATTCTTTAAATGACGCTTATATTATTTGCTAAGAAATAATAATATTCGAATAAAATTTTTTTTAAATCAATAAAAAAAATCAGGTCTGAAGGGGTTAAGCACGGATAATTTCTACTAAAAAATCTAATTAACCAATTGTTGTCAACAGTGTCAAAACATTAATAGTGCACAAAAAAAGGACTTTTTCTTGATTTGTTCTAATGTTTTGTGTCAAAGAAAAATGTTCGTTGTACCGCATCTGCGATAGTACAGAAGACTATGTACACTGACACTAGTGTTGAAAGGATATATTTTGTCCTTACATTTATGACTAAAAACAAAAGCAAATCGCAAATATTGAAGTTCATAGACTGGAGAACGCAATCATTGGACCAATGAATTGGAAGGCAGTGTTTTAAGAAGGGTAAGGTGCAACTTGGGCTGGCAAGCCAGTAATGATGATGTATTTGACTTCTTGATGGTAATTTATAGTATCCAATATAATATTTTCTCACTGTTTCGTGATTGAATTCCTCAATTTTTAACTTCCCAGTATATGGAAAGTTCGTGTAATCGCCTCGAAAATCAAAATTTAATTTTTCAACATATCTTTAAGATATTTACGATGCTTTAAGAAATAAGTATGTATGTTTGTGTGTGTATGTACGTACAGTTTTTTCTACGAGCATAACTAACGTAACCAAAATCGTATCGACTTTGTTAAGGTGTCAATCGAAGCGTCTTTGCAATCTTAAGAGCTGATTAGTTTTTGGGACACTTCCATGGGGGGGGGGGGTTGTAATGAGTCTTTGAAGGTCGTTTTTGTCATGCACTATATCTTGCGAACCAAAAATAGGAAGTGTCCCAAAAACTAATCAGCTCTTAAGATTGCAAAGACGCTTCGATTGACACCTCAACGAAGTCGATACGACTTTGTTTACGTGAGTTATGCTCGTAGAAAAACTGCCCGCGAACGCACGTACGTACGTACATACACACACACACATACATACTTCTTTCTAAAAACACTTTATATATACTCTATAGACCTCAAAACGTAAAGAAAATTTGAAAATTTCAATTTCGATTTTCGAGGCGATTACAAGAACTTCCCATATACTGGGAAGTTAAAAAATATTTTAAAGTCACCATGACATTTAAGGTACTTATATCTCGCGAACGAAATATAGGAGTTGCACCATTAAGGTGTCAATCGACGCGTACTAACAATTGTTCTTCTTAATTTATAAATACAAATTTTTTGAATTGTTTTGTAATTTAATAGAAAAACAATTAGGGTCTTTTTTCATAAAAAACAAATATTTAACCTGAGTTGCACAGCATAGTAATCAATGCTTTAAAAGTTGATAAACGCTGAACGTTTATTGTGAAAAAAATAAGCAAATTTTTTTTCGTGATTAAAAAAGAAATTAAATTAAAAATAAAAGTCATTAAAAGTCACAATGTAAAAACGGTTCATACGAATGATATTATCTGATTTTTTTTATTCTGAAGACAATGTTGTTAAATCAATCAAGGCTGATTAATATTTGCATAATTTGAGCAGATTTTCAATAGTTTTCACAGAACCGTGTTTGTATTGTAATAAAAGAACTGCTTAAATTTTCAAAAAAAATTCTATCAAATTTGCAATTTGTAGAATATTTTGTAGTCAATACTTTGCAAGATCATAAAAGGCTTGTATCAAGAATTTCCTCAGTTTTTAGTAGTTTTATTCTTCAGCGTTCGTAAGATTTCAATTACTTCCTCTTTCATCATTTGAATTACATTTTACTTTTAACATGCAATTAAACCGATTATTGACTGCATATTAAATGCTTTTCAAGGCCCTCTGTAAAATAAGAAATCAATATTAGCCTCATTGATGTAAAATGGTGAAAAAATACAAAATCGGTGATTATGCAACAGCCATGAACATTTTCGACGTAACTATTCTAAACGGCCATCACACGACAAAATCTCTTCAGTCGGCATAGTAACAAACACTGCGTTCATTTTCACTAGCTTACTTTTGTCTTTCAAGCGTCGATGATAGCAAATAACGTAGAAAATATTTTGTAACCTAAAAAGTCTTCCCCCCCCCTTCCCAACGATTGATGCGCGAGAATATTCAATCATCCCCCATAACCCTTCAGCAGTCAATGGACGCTCCCGTAGATGATATGTTATATTAACTCATTGCAATTACTGTTATGAGGACCTCTCATTTTTAATATTATTATTGAAAGTAGCAATATTTTCACATTTTTGGTGTTTTTAATATGTATGTAGGGGAGAGCGGGGCTGAAAGTGCCGGGGGTAAGTTGTTCCGATGCAAATATCGAAAAAACGAAAAAAGATAAAAATATTTTCGTATTGTGTCCGGCAATCTGTCACTCTAGCACAAGTGCGGCGGCTATTTGAGTTGCGCCAGAGACGCGGATCTAATGTCAGTGTGTGCAGTGTTCCTTCAGCATTGAGCGAGTAAATATTTTTTCGTGCATACTTTTTGGTCTCAAGTAAGCATTTTTGGTATCACGGATATAGAAGTTTTACTAATCTGATTGTAATTTACCCCTAAATATTAATCTATGCAATTTTAACGCTTTGGACAGAATGTTTTTTAAGCATATGATAAAATGTAAATGTATTTGAAACGGGGTAAAAAGTGCCTTTCAATTGGGGTCCATTGTGCCGCGGCACAACTAGCCCCCAACTTACCTTTAGACTCTATATTGTGTTGTTTGATAGAATGAGAACATACAAGAGGAAACCACAAAGGGGAACTACTTCCCAGGATCTTCTACAAATGGCTGCTGATGCGGTCATTAAGGACGGGCGCAAATTAAAAACCATTGCATGTGAATTAGAAATTTGTCACAAAATGGTATGTGAAGAAAATAAAGAGTGGACTTATTGGACTATTTTAATTTACGAAATACCAGGCGTAGTAAAATACTCTTTCCCCTTGGCAGCAACACCCACCAATATTTCAAACGCGTTTAATAAGATTAGTATTCTGCCCTATGATGCGACTGTTTTTACAGAGGAAGACTTTGCACCGTTTTTCGTCACCGATCGCCCCATGCCGGATAATCAACCCTTACAAAAGATCAACAATTTGCTGGTTCTTCAAGCAATGATATCCGAAGATCTCCATGAGTCGAATTATACGGTTCACTGTGTTGAGTCCTGTCGGTCAATAATTCAGCCTGGTCCTCAGCTACGCCGATGCAGTGTTGACTGTATAAATGAAACGTGTTCTTCAGATGTTCAGCAATCAATCAATGTAGACTGTGGAAATGAGCCAGGTCCATCAGGTTATCAGCAACAAGAGTCACGCCAATACAGTCCAGAGCAAAAGGCCAAACATTATGAACGGAACAACCGACCTCGGCTTCGGCACAACTTGCTCCAGCGTGGGGTCAGTAGTGCCTTACGAACGCAGTTTAAAAAAATAATTCTCAATATAAAACAATTCAAAAAGCACAAAAACTGTATATAAATTTAAAATGCAAACTAAATTCTACCTAAGATAAACTAGAACCATTAACCGTAGCATTCGCCTTATCCGATTTATCTAAGGATTTGTTAAAATCGGCACTTTCAGCCCCGCTCTCCCCTACAGTGAGCAAAATTGAAATCCGGACACCGTTAAAATAAATAAGTATGTGATCAGAAAGGGAGTAAAAAGAGCTGTATTGATTCCGTGTTTTGACCAGAACTTAACATACAGCCTAAACAACACAATACCAGAAAACGAAAGAAAAAAGACTTTTACTAAGAGGAAATTAAAAAAAACTGTATTTACGAAGGCAAAACTGAAATTCGGACACAGTAGATACATTCCGAGTGCATACAAGCCCAGTACAGTATGAGCCCTGATTTTTCGAAGAAAATGATTAATCATGTATGGCCAGGCATTCGTGGTCTGTATGGCATCAACTTTCCCGATGGACATCATAGTCTGTTCACGTCGTGTGCAAATTGAAACGGTGAATACTGAAAAATGTCGCATTCGGGAAAGAATACCACGTTTGAAGTGCGGCAAGTAGTTATCGTGCATAATGCGCGAGGTAAATCACTCCGGGAGATTTCAGCAGTATTAAACGTTCCAAAAAGCACCGTTCACGACATTATATCACGGTTTAAATGGGAGGATCGCATTGAGGGTACCAACTATAAAGGTTCGTTGGAGAAGCTAACAGCCTATGACCGGCGTTTCATCCGCCGAGAAGTGGAGAAAAACCCTAGTAGGTGCCCCCAAGCTGGTTAGGCTAAGGGAACGTGGTACAGAAGTTACAGCCCAAACTGTTTGCAATGCAATTCGCAATTTAGGATATACGAGTAATTCACGTACTGCACGGTGTAAGCCATACATTAGTGAAGTGAATAAAGTGAAGCGCTTTGAATTCGCGGAAAATATCTTTCTGCAGGCGAAACGTTTTGGTGCAATGTCCTATTTACGGACGAGTCCAAATTTAATGTATTTTGCAGTAATGGCAAAGTTAAAGTGTGGAGTAAGCGCAACACAGAGTTCAAGCGTAAAAACTTAAAAACCATAGTGAAACACGGCGGCGGAAGTGTAATGGTATGGGGCTGTTGCGGAGCGAACGGCGTAGGAAATTTGGCATTTGTGGAGGGGAATATGGATGCAAACATATATGTATATCGATATTTTAAAAGAGAATTTACACGCCAGCGCCGAGAAATTGGGTGTTCGTCAAACATTTGAAATGTACCAGGATAATGACCCTAAGCACAAGCGTGGAATACACACATATGGTTTTTTTTCGTCGTTGGGAGGTGAAAATCTTCAAAAGATACCAAGTTGCTCCTGCTTCTCGGCATGTCGGATTTCTACCGACTAAAACCACCTCCGTCTCCTCCAAAATCCATTACTCATTGCTTGCACTTTCCGTGTGCAATTTATTTCTTGAAATCTTTTTCATTTAAATAGTACTTTTCAGACGATGTATATCGGTATAAGGGATAGTACTAGTATCTCAAAAGTTTTATTTAGAGTTCAATATATTCAATTTTGTTACACATTTGCTGCAGAAAAAAAATATTAGTTGATTATTCAAATTGAATTTCAGTGAATGTTTACGTAGCATGATTTTAAATGTCATTATGTTACGCGCTTCTTTCATTGTTTGAGGTAGCTCATTGTAAAAATTTGATGCGGTGTTAATCGGATCCATCTTCAGGCGCTCTGTCCTAGCAAATTTTATTAAAATATCATTTGCGTGTCTCACATTTTAGTCGTTTTTTCTCCCATTTATATCTAGTTTCGTTGTTTTCATTTGTTCAATGTGTAAATTTTTAAAAATGAATTTTGAAAAATTATTACACAGCACCAAGAAGTACATCAGCTTTGAAATATTATTTTTTATTTGATATTCATAATAACATTTAATACATCGTACAAGTGCTGTGCATTCAATCTGTTCTCAAATAAGTGATAATTCGTGCCTTCAAGAACTTGCATAATCACAAAATATTCTTTAATTCGATTTTTTGTGAAATATTTTCCAACTAAGTTTCATCTCAACGTAGTTTATTTGCCACTGCCAATAAAGAGTACGAGAGTTTGATTATCTAGAAGCGAAAAAAATCAGTACTTTCAATATAATATTCCAAAAATGTAAGTGTCACCGATGCAAAGGATGATAATGTCACAGGTATAATTTTTCCGGCCATAACTACCTTGGGTTTCTGGGTCATCTGCATAAAAATGATTGCTGTTTTCTTGAATTTTGCCGATTGGTCGGGAAAATTGCATGAATAAATTGCAGTTACCACACGATCAGTGATGGACATGAATTCGTTGGCATAATAGCAACATGGCAATATTTGTATAGTAGCATCAAGAAGAAAGAAAACCAGCAAAACAGATTCTGTCAAATTGGGTGGATACATCAAAAAAAGTAGCGCCTCCATGAAAAGTGCAAGCGCCGTACTTGCGAACTGCAGAAAAATTGTTTGAGAAACAACTCGTTGCATTATGTTGAAAATCCTGAAAGTGAAGTTGTTAATTTTCGATATAGTCACAGGCATACCTATTCACTTTAGTATGAATTGATGATCTTCTATGCCGTTTATCAGCTCGACGTAATTCTCCTCTTGGTTCTTGTTTGGATCCCATCCAATCTCTTCGATTCGTTCAAGGATAACTTGAAGATGACCATTTAAAAGAATGAAATAGACAGGTGGGCTCATATCGTTAGTTAAATTTTGGACAGCTGCGATGGTCATTAGCAGAAAGTGAAACATGAACGTAGCCCAGTAAACCCAGGCAGGATTGTGAAAATCGTAGGGCGTCCAAACATCGAAGAGCAATAATTCACGATTGGAAACTGCTGCATTGAGAGCAGCAGAATTAATCACAAATTCAAATGCAATGTATACAGTGATTACAAGCCGTTTACAAAACGTTACCAAATTCCTAAGATACAGAATATGTTTTTCTTGCCTCACTCTGCGGTCCAATTCCGCGAAATAGTCCTGCATGTCTAGGATCTCCTGATGCAAGCTGATAAATGTTAAGAACTTCAACATACAAGTCACCAGTGAGATGTTCATTGGTAAGTTGTTCAACAATTGCTTCAAGTTAGCAACATAAAACAGTTGAATTGCAAATGTTGAAATCAGTACAAAATTTCCAATGACAACGACAAACATGTAATAGAATTTTTGGAGCAAATTCATCTTCAAGTTAGGGAAAAATCCATGTAACTTGCGAAAATTCCACAAAAACTTGAATACACGGTCAGTATCGACACGGAGTTTTGGAACGTTACTCTCCATTTTGAATGAGAGTTGCTTGGTCACTAAATTTAAAGAACGTTTTTTGGGCTATATGTGCCCATTTGAACCTTATCAATCAAGGATAATGGGTAAATTACAAGTGAAATTTGTTTTGAATACTTTCGAAAGTTTTAAGTAAAGGGTGAAAGTCGACACAATAAATATTCAATTGGGAAGTAATTGGACATTTGCTGTTTTCACAGGAGTGTAACTATTCAAAGCGACAGCTCAGGAAGAAATTTAATCATTTAGAGAGTTTCGAAAGAAGCTATCAACAATTTTAAATTCGTGACATTAATCGATATAAGTTCTATTTTAATAACTTTATTTCATATTCAAACTAAGAGATAAATAGCGCGCTGAGTTGTTTATTGAGGCCAAATGTTTTTATTAAAATTGAAAATCAAACAACCTCCATCAAATTCAAGAAAACAATCCGAACTTAAAAATAGACGGAATTTCGTTACTAAAAAGTATTGAAAAATGAATTTAAGCTAGGAACATTTCTATTAAAAAATTGAATTCAACAGTTGTTGCCAACAGTGTCAGAACATGAATAGTGCACAGAAAACAAGACTGTTTCTTGATTTGTTCTAACGTTTTGTGTCAAGGATAAATGTTCGTTGCTCCGCATCTCCGAAAGTACAGAAGCCTTGTACATATTCCACAATAGTGTTGAAAGGATATTTTTTGTCCTTACATTTATGACTAAAAACAAATCGTTGTCGACGCAATCACGAAGCAGTTGAAAGCAATTTTTTTCAGAAGGACAAGATGCAACTTGTGCTGGTGAGCCATTAATGATGATGTATTTGACTTCTTGATGGTAATTTTTTGGTGAAGTAATAATATTCAATATAATATTTTCTCGTTGATTTGTGATTGAATGCCTAAATTTTTACTTTCCAGTATAAAGGAAAGTTTTTGTGATCGCCTCGAAATTGAAATTTTCAACATATCTTTACGTTTGTAGTCTTTAGAGTGTATTTAAAATATTTTAAGAAAGAAGGATGTATGTGTGTGTTTACGTGCGTTCATGGACAGTTTTTTCTAAGAACATAACTCATGTGAAAAAGTCGCATGGACACCATTGAGATGTCAATCTAAGGTTATTTGCAATCTTAAGAGCTGATTAGTTTTTCGGACAATTGTTGTTTCGACTCCTTCAAGGCAATTTCCTGCCAACAAAATATGAAAATATGCATTATTAACGCGTTTATCGACGTGTACCAACATTTTTGTGACCCTATATTTTTTTAAAAATAATTGTTAGAGCCGTTTTTAACTTCCCAGTTCCCTATGGGAAAAAAATTAAATAAAAAATAAAAAATCATTAACAGTCATCATGATCTTCAAGGTCATTTCTGTCATGCGTTATATCTTGCGAACCAAACATAGAATTTGCATCGTTCAGGTGTCAATGGACGCGTATTAATATTTTTGTAGCATTTTGAAAAAAATCGTTGTAGCCGTTTTTTTAATTTAAGAAAAAAAGTGAAAAAACCTATGTTTTTTCCATAAACAATAAATTTTTAACCTGATTTGCGCAATGTAGTAATCAATGTTTATAAACTTTATATACTCCAAACAATGTTTTTAAAAACTTTATCAAAACTTTTTCTCATGATACCGTAAAAAATTAAATTAAACATAAAAAATCATTAAAAGTCATCATGATTTTCATGGCCATTTTTATCATTCACTATATCTCACGAACCAGATATAATATTTGCATCATTAAGCTGTCAGTTGACGTGAATTAACATTTTTGTGAAGTTTTTAACATTATAAAAATTCGTTTCAGCCTTTTTTTTTAATTTAATAGAAGAAAATGCGAAAAATTATAGTTTTTTTCATGAAAAATATTTTTTAACCTGATTTGCACAGCACAGTGATACCAAATTTTCTTCCATGATTATGAAAAAACTAAATTAAAAATAAAAAAATCATTCAAAGTTACCATGTAACGAGGGTTCATACGAATGCTATTACTTTATGTCTATTATTCTAAAAAAAATTGTTGTAAATTCAATCAAAGTTTTATAATATTTGCATAATTTGAGCAGATTTTTAATAGTTTTTATAGTCTTTAAATTAAAAAAAATTGCTTAAATTTTGAAAACCAACAAAAAATTTCAAAATCAAAACGGCCCCCACCGATTGATCCGCGTGAATATTCAATCTGTCCTCATCGACCAAAAACCTTACGTAATCAATGGACCCTCCCGTAGGTGATATGATTCATATTAACTCATTCTTGTTACTGCTATGAATATCTCTCATTGTTTTAATGTTGTTGATGTTTATGTAGATATTACTGGGAAGTTGACCGTGTGGACCTCAAGGGTCGCACCTCGCGGCTTGTTTTTTTACATTTTTACTCTTTTTTTGAAAATTTTTAAAAATTTGAGAGTTTCTTTGGGAACCTTCCCTCATCATAAATTCTCAGCAGGTGAAGGTCACCTGCCGGAGATAGGTATTGGCGAGCCTATTCGTGCATAACATGCGACACTGCAAGCGAATAGTGAGCATTGGCAATAGCTTTCCTGTCAGGTGAGCTCCGCTGACATCCATCTTCCCAAAAGAGACGTACAGCTGTTCAGAAGGTTGATTCCTCGGGCATCAAATTCTTGTAGCTTCGATCAGATGCTTTTGTTTCAGGATTTCTTCTACATGAATTAGTTAATTTTCGTGCTCTCATCGCGATTTTGAAAAAGTATGTATCTTGAAATTTAATATATTTAGATTTATTATTTGTATGCTGTTGTTTTTCCCCGGAATTTTTTCATCGGAAAATATGAAGACTGATTCCAAGGTGATGCAATTTCATAGCTAGACTATGTGAAAGTGATTTACGAAACAACACGCCAAGCTGCGCTGGCCTGCCAGCAGTAACCACGACTCTAGGTAGTACTCAAGAGTCCAAACTCAATAATCCGCACCATTAATATTCGTTACTTTGTCCTCGGGATAGGCTGGACGTCCGTACACTAGGAAGAGTATGAGCTTTTAACGGTATTGTTTATAAGGATTTTGGAGTTTCTAACAAGCTTATGTTGTTTGAACCCTCTTAGAATGCAATTATTCTACTTAATATCTTAAATTTGTTCCATATCATTGAAAAATTATTACACAGCACAAAGAACTTATTACAATACATCCGCTATGAAATATGATTTTTTATTCGAAATTCATAATAACATTTAATACATCGTACAAGTGCTGTGCATTCAATCTGTTCTGAAAGAAGTGATAATTGGTGCCTTCAAAAACTTGCATAATCACAAAATATTCGTCAATTCGGTTTTTTGTGAATCTAACCAAATTTCATCTTAACGTAGATTATTTGCCAATGTCAGTAAGGAGTACGAGAGTTTGATTATCTAGAAGCGAAAAAAGTCAGTACCTTCAATATAATATTTCAAAAATGTGAGTGTTACCGATGCAAAGGATGATAACGTCACAGGTATAATTTTTCCGGCCATAATTACTTTGGGCTTCTGGGTCATCTGCATAAAAATGATTGCTGTTTTCTTGAATTTTGCCGATTGGTCGGGAAAATTGCACGAATAAATTGCAAGTACCACACGATCAGTGATGGACATGAATTCATTGGCATAGTAGCAGCATGGCAATATTTGTATAGTAGCGTCAAGAAGAAAGAAAACCAGCAAAACAGATTCTGTCAAATTGGGTGGATACATCAAAAAAAGTAGCGCCTCCATGAAAAGTGCAAGCGCCGTACTGGCGAACTGCAGAAAAATTGTTTGAGAAACGACTCGTTGCATTATGTTGAAAATCCTGGAAGTGAAGTTGTTAATTGTTGATATAGTCGCAGGTATACCTATTCACTTTAGTACGAATTGATGATCTTCTATGCCATTTATCAGCTCGGTATAATTCTCCTCTTGACCCTTGTTTGGATCCCATCCAATCTCTTCGATTCGTTCAAGGATAACTTGAAGATGACCATTTAAAAGAATGAAGTACACAGGTGGGCTGATATCGTTAGTTAAATTTTGGACGGCTGCGATAGTCATTAGCAGAAAGTGAAACATGAACGTAGCCCAGTAAACCCAGGCAGGATTGTGAAAATCGTAGGGCGTCCAAACATCGAAGAGTAATAATTCACGATTGGAAACTGCTGCATTGAGAGCAGCAGCATTAATCGCAAATGCAAATGCAATGAATACAACGACCACAAGCCGTTTACAAAATGATACCAAACTTCTAAGATACAGAATATGTTTTTCTTTCCTCACTCTGCGGTCCAATTCCGCGAAATAGTCCTGCATGTCCAGGATCTCCTGATGCAAGCTGATAAATGTTAAGAACTTCAACATACAAGTCACCAGTGAGATGTTCATTGGTAAGTTGTTCAACAATTGCTTCAGGTTAGCAACATAAAACAGTTGAATTGCAAATGTTGAAATCAGTACGAAATTTCCAATGACAATGACAAACAAGTAATATAGTTTTTGGAGCCAATTCATCTTCAAGTTAGGGAAAAATCCATGTAACTTGCGAAAATTCCACAAAAACTTGAATACACGGTCAGTATCGACACGGAGTTTTGGAACGTTACTCTCCATTTTGAATGAAAGTTTCTTCGTCACTAAACGTAAAGAACATTTTCTGTATCTGCCATCTGAACGTTATCAATAATGAATACTGGGTTAAATTACAAGCAAAATATATTTTGCAAACTTTCGAAAGTTTTAAGTAAAGGGTGAAAGTCGACACAATAAATATTCAATTGGGAAGTAATTGGACATTTGCTGTTTTCACAGGAGTGTAACTGTTCAAAGCGACAGTTCAGGAAGAAATTTAATTATTTAGAGAATTTCGAAAGAAGCTATCAACAATTTTAAATTTGTGACATTAATCGATATAAGTGTTATCTTATTAATTTTATTTCTCATTCGTAATAAGAGGTAAATAGGGCGATATTATGTTTCCATAACATGTAACTGGAAAAAAGTATGTCAGTTGTACCAATATACCATATAATGGTATCAACTGTTAAAATATAGCGCAAGCTGGTAAACAAAATGGGGAACCGATAA
This sequence comes from Oxycera nigricornis, assembly GCA_963942545.1. Lineage (NCBI taxonomy): Eukaryota > Metazoa > Arthropoda > Insecta > Diptera > Stratiomyidae > Oxycera > Oxycera nigricornis. Next base: position 27,255,008 of record OZ012662.1, on the reverse strand, counting down.
AAGAAATATGTATTTTCAGAATCCATAATAACAGGAAATGAAAATTTACTAAATTTGCCTGGATAGTTTAGTAGATGGAATAGATAGAATACGTATGACAATGTGAAGAAAGTAAAAAATGTGGTTTAAGTGCGATCCTTGAGGCCCACACGACTAACTTCCCAGTGGGGTGAATAAAAAAGCTATACTTTGTTATTATTATTAATTAATATTATTAATAATTATTATTCTAAATTATTGTAATTACTTTTGTTATTTTCATTATTTGTTTATCTAACCATAAAACCTTTGGTAGAGGAAGCCTTTCCCACCTGGTCGTTCTCTACCAAAACCTCGACAACCTCCTCCTCGTCCATCTCCTCATCATCCTTTTTGTCCTCCTCCTCGTCCTCCATCTCGGAATCCAAAACCATTATTGAGGGTATTAAAATATTATTAATAATAATCATTCGATATGATCGTTACTGAATAATTGTAACTGAGTTTATATTTAGAATATCAAATTACAACTAATAATATTTGATTACTATTAACAATATTAAATTATTTATAACAACATCCGATTATTATCTGCATTAGCGTCACACATCTCAAACCACAGAATATAAGTTTGGAATTCTATAAAGTAGCCTCGATTTTTTTTAAATAGCATTTTTTTCCAACATTGGTCAAAATTTTGCTAAAAATATTAATAATATTACTATGAATGTATTATGGATCTGCACGAATTATTATTATTGCGTTTCAACAGTTTCAAAATTAATCAATGTTTTGTATTTTCTTCAGTTTTTTCATCCTGAATAAAAAACGGCTTAACCGATAGTGCTGTATTCAGTTTTAAGTTATGTAATTACGCGTGGAATGAAACCTGTCTCACGTCAATATGTGATTTGGTTCTCGAGATAATCGAAACGAACGCACATACGCACATCCGCACATATGTACGCACATCCGCACATACGGAAATACACAAACACAGACATCTCTCTAAAAACGATGGATTTGGATTATAGAGACCTTAAAACGTGGGGATATGTCAAAATTTGGAATTCGAAAAATCGACCCCATTACAATAACTTCCCACAGGGAACTGGGAAGTTAAGAAGAAAATCATGTGACTAAACAGAGAAAAGCATATATTGAATATCACGAACATATTAAAATGTATTTTTTCCAAAAAGTGAAAGCTGTGACTTGCCAACCCGAAAATATGACCGTCGTACTCGTACTTTTAAAATAACTCCACTTCATCCTATCATCATCATCATCACTAGCATCCGAATCCATTGCAACTAACATATATATGAGTAAGGATTTGAACCTCCTAGTCTAGCCGACAACTTTCGCCTACTAGTGTGCTTTTTGGTTAGCAACTTACTAACACTATGCTTGCACATTGAAAGAGGTTCATTTACTTCCAGATTAAAGGCTGGTTCCATAATTTAATGAAGTAGGGAAGTGTGGTTTCGGCGTGACGGACGGCATCCTCTTCAGGTGCTAGTGTTAGTAAGTTGCTAACCAAAAAGCACACTAGTAGGCGAAAGTTTTCGGCTAGACTAGGAGGTTCAAATCCTTACTAATATATTACAATAGCGACGTAGGCACATACGAACTAAAAATTGACAGTCCTTATGCTTCGCGGATACAAATAATTATAAAAATGAGTTGAAGTATGATGAGCTTAATCCATCAATAAGCCTAATTGTGGTCGTGCTGTCTGGTGGCGGATGATAAATGACAGCACCTGAAAAGGATGCCGTCCGTCAAGCCGAAACCACACTTCCCTACTTCATTTAACTAACATATAGTTCTAAAGTCTTCCAGTTAACTCTTCCACCTACATCTAGTTTGCAATTTTTTGCTGACAAGAGACAAGACGTTCCATGTAGAAATCCGAAGATATCTAAAGATAGATGTGAGAAGTTTCTAAACTGCCACTTGATATGTTCGCCAACTGCAATTTAAGGTTATATTATAAGTTCTCAACCTTATATTTAAGATATACTCAAACCACGATCCTTACAAGTGTTATATCACATAATGCTATTTAGATTTAAAATTTAAATCTTTATTGATAAAGTTCCATGTTGTTACAGTTGAATCAGAGAAAATTTCACTGCAAGTCTAAGTTGTGACTTACCACAGAGCACATAAGTGTTTCTTTGAGAAAAAATGTTTGAGTTGAAAAAAAAACAAATGTGTTATACAATCAATTGTCCATAAAATATAAATTTATATAAAAGTTATTTTGATAATGCACGTATTTGCGTCAGCGTCGACCACATTTTGTGACGCATACAAAAAAAAAAGAAACACAAAAGCGTGTAACGTGGCAAATGCCATCTTACATACATGTGTAGTGCATGAGACTTGTACTCGTGAATCTAGTGGTGACCCATTTCAACATACCAATATATATTATGCGAATTGATATCAAAATGAAGTGTGCATGACAGATGTATGAATTTCGAAATGAAGAATCTCTCTATAAAGTGGTGGTTTTTCATTGAGTACTTATAAGAGAATGAGATAAGAAATGAAAGAGAGAGTTGGGGTTCCTTTGGGTCGTTGAAAGCTTTGTAATTGTTTAACGTTTTCGTTGAAACCTTTGAATGATTCTTCTGGATGATTCTTACACATTGGAGAGCTAGTGAAAAGAAAAGAAATGAACCTATTCGTTATTTTTTTGACTGAAATGAGGGAGGTTTGGGATCAAGTTACTTTCATATTTCTCTAAATGAAATTCTTCTGGGTGAATTTCAGAATTTTGAAAAAGAAAGTGTAACTAATCAGAACAACAAATCGCTTTGATATTACCAATGCTGAACGATTTGCTCCTTACACAACTTAGGATTGCCAACTTGATAGATTAACTACACATAAAAGATGGTAGCTATAATAATTACTGAAATATTACAAACTCTATGAATGCTGGGAGTGGCTGTGATGTACTAAGGATTGTATCGAAAAAAATTGATATTTAGTTTTTCCTGCATACATCCTGTTTGGGATAAGTTTAAGTCTTTGTCAGGTACGCCAAATTGGCTATGTAATGTGACAAAAAGAACGTTTAATCCATTCGTATTGTAAGATCAATCTCGAAATCATCAAATCAAGAAAAAGTGCGTAGTTTAATTGTGTGCAAATACTTGGAAAATCCCCTTCGTTAATATTCGGTACTAGCAAAGGAGACCAATTCGTCGATTACAACAGTGAAACGAACGATTACAAGCCGCGAGGTGCGACCCTTGAGGAACACACGGTCAACTTCGCAGTAATATCTACATAAACATCAAAAACATTAAACACAATAATAATTTTGAAAATACTACTACTTTAAATAATAACAATGAGAGGTATTCATAGCAGCAACAGGAATGAGTTAATATGAATCATATCATCTACGGAAGGTTTTTTTGGAGTTCCATCATTTAAGCAGTTTTTTTATTAACACTTAAACACAGTAAAAACTATTAAAAATCTGCTCAAATTATGCAAATATTATAAAACTTGGATTGAAATTACAACATTTCCTTAGAATAAAAGATATAAAGTAATGTCATTCGTATGAACCCTCTATACATAATAACTTTGAATGATTTTTTATTTTTAATTTAGTTTTTTTTTTTATAATCATGGAAAATGGTTTTGCTGGTTTCTCTTCAAAAACTGATAAGAATGTATAAATTTCATAAACATTTATTACTGTGCTGTGCAAATCAGGTTAAAAAATTATTTTTTATGAATAAACCTTAAAACCTTAAAAGCCTAATTTTTTGCATTTTCTTTTATTAAATTAAAAAGCGGCTGAAACAATTTTTATATAATGTTAAAAAAATCGCATGAATGTTAATACACGTCTACTGAATATTATACCTGGTTCGTGAGATATAGTGAATGATAAAAATGACCTTGAAAATCATGATGACTTTTAATGATTTTTTATTTTTAATTTCATTTTTTACGTAATCATGAGAAAAAAATTTGATGATGTTTTTACAAACATTGTTTGGAGTTTATAAATTTTATAAAAATTGAATACTATCTTCCGTAAATCAGGTTAAAAAGTTATTGTTTATGAAAAAATCTAATTTTTTGCACTTTTTTCTCTTAAATTAAAAAACGGCTCCAACGATTTTTACCAAAATTTGATAGATTCACACAAATGTTAATACGCGTCGATTGACACTTTAACAATGCAAACCGTATGTTTGGTTCGCGAGATATAACGCATGACAGAAATGACTTTCAAAGGGGCGAAACAGCAAACCCCCCCAACCGAAATGTTCCAAAAACTAATCAGCTCTTAAAATTGCAAAGACGCTTCGATTGACACCGTAACAAAGTCGATACAAGTTTGTTTACGTGAGTTATGCTCGTAGAAAAAACTGTCTACAAACGCACATACGTACGTACGGACGGACGTACGTACATACACACACACACACACATACATACTTCTTTCTAAAAACACTTTATATATACTCTTTAGACCTCGAAACGTAAAGAAATGTTGAAAATTTCAATTTCGATTTTCGAGGCGATTACAAGAACTTCCCATATACTGGGAAGTTAATAAAGTACAAAAAGTTGCTAAAAAGTCTGAATCAGGTAAAAAAAGGTCCATCCGATACAAATTTGAGTTGAAAGATTAAGAGGAAATTTTTGCAGAATACTAACACACCCATTCGAGATATGACTCAAAAATTGCAAACATCGAACGCTATGATTCAGAGGATTAATAAGCAGTACAATCTTCGATCATATAAAGTCCAAAAAGTACCCGATCGATCTAAGGAAAAGGAGAAAGAAGCGATAAATCGGGCTCGAAAGCTATACAAAGCTTACCTGAACAAATTCGAGTGTGTTGTGTCGGATGATGACACATACGTGAAGGCCGTGGTACCAAAAGCAGCTAACCCTCCAAACTGTCCAGAACTTCGACTAATCGAAAGATATTGGGTTGAAATGAAGAAAATATTAAAGAAAACAAACAAAATTACTGAAACTGCAAAGGATTCTCAAAATAAGTGGAGAAACGCATATAAGGTGGTCGATGACACCGTTGTACGGAACCTAATGCGTAGAGTGAACGGAAAGGTCCGAAATTTTTTTTCCTTGAAATAAAAATTCATTGAGTTTTTATGTAAATGTTAGTTAATATAATCGAATCATAAAAGAAAAAGAAGTCAGTTCGATGACGCAATTAATACCACTTTTAGAGACATAATTATAAAGGTAAATTTTTTTCGATACACTCCTTGTATAAATGTAATTGTCCCTTAGTTGACCACCTCAAGCCTAGACGAACTACATTTCGATATAAAATGCATTCAACATTTAAAAGCAATATTTATTTTAACCATTAGCAGTAGTTATTACTTACTCGTTTATATTTTGCCTCATCGTCAAGTTCGTATTTTTCTCCATAACATAGAGTTTATTTTATGTACATTATTTGAACTTGCTTATTTCGAAAATATCCTTTTAAAAAGATAAATCTTCTTTAACATAGTTTCATTAATAGCACTGTGTAATCGCTGAGCAAAATTCAATGATATTCTTAACTTTCTTGGCACTTAATTTAAATTCTATAATTATTTTATTTTTATATTAACTTTCACATTCTTAATTTCTACGGATTCGTTTCTTTGTTTTGTCATTTATTCGTATTTTTCAATTGAAATTACAGAAGCAACACAGATATTCGCGATGTATCTTTTATTGTTATAACAAGTATGAAGGGTGTATTTTGATTATGTCTTTTATTTAATTTTTGTTTGGATGGTTTATATGTTATTGATTTTTAACTGCAGGATACTTTTGATAGTTTGCTTTCTTATTTTAATAAACTAAAATTTATTCGATGAATTTTTATTGAAAATACATAAAAATTAAGTGTAAAATTGATTGACTCGATGGTGTTAAATGTAAATTAAAGCCACATATCATTTGTACATTGTAATAACGAATCAGATTAGGCGATAAATACAATTTTTGTAATTTTGAGCAAATTTTTGGTTATGAACGATGATTGGAAGCTAATTGCTAACTAATTTTATTAAAATTATCTTAGAATAATCCTTACTGACCTTAAAAATGTCACAATTTAAAAATAAAAATTGGAGTAAGTGCATAGTTCTTTTGATCATGGTTGGATTGTGATTAATAAGTCAATTGGCTTGGTGTTTTTGTCATTTAAAACATTGGTTGGGGAATATGAAAGCAACAAAAACATTACTCTCATTTTTTTCCTTATAGGCTAACTTCTACATGAAAAATAAAGGGAATTGAATTGATTGCACAAAAAAATTGCATGTGGTATTTTTCAAAAAACTATTTATGCTAACTGAATAGTTCAGAAACCTATTTTGTTTTGAAATTTAACGAAATTTAAACCACGATGGTTTCAAATTTTATAGCGATTTTTTTCTGCTCTTAAGGATATTATCAAATGATACCTTATCATACCTGATTAGTGTAAGTATAAATTTTCTACCAAATATTTAGTAATTCTAATGAAATTTATCACTTTGTAGATTTCAAATCGAAAGATGACATAAGAGCTCTCAAAAAAATAAAAATAACGATCAAAATTACTATCAATCGATGCGAAGCTTTCGGTTCTGAAATAATCAAAATCTTTTAAACTGGATCAGATGTTAGACAAGGATGCTTTCTTTCTTCATCACTGTACTCCATGAGGAGAAATGCTAAAAGTCAACACTGAAATCTGGGATACTAGAAATGTACGTAAGGTGACTTTTCAAATTTCGCGGGCAACGTACATTCGATTATCGAATTTTTTATTTTTATTTTATGTTGGTACACTCTTCACGAACATATATTCACCGTTTCAGCTATATAATATGTTTAGTTTGTTTGTGAGAGGCATAACGGTTAGAAGTGTTTAGCATGCTCGGCAATTTTTTGCCATCGAAAAAATGGGTCAAAGAATTTGCATCAAATTTTGTATAAAAAATGAAATTAAGTGCTCCAAAACACTTGAAATGTTGACAGTGGCATACGGTGAAACTGTTCTGAGTAGAAAAAAATGTTTACAACTAGTTTTTCCGAGATGGCCGGGAAGATGCCAATGACGAGCGACGCTCTGGACGCCCAAGCACGTTAGCAACAAATGAAGACGTTCAAGCAGCGAAGAAAATTGTTTTGGAAAACCGTCGAATCACTATCAGAGAAGTTGCTGAGGATGTTGTCACATCGGTTGGCTCGTGCCATGAAATTTTCTCAAACGTTGTGGCCATGAGACGTGTGTTAGCGAAACTTGTTCCAAAGCTGCTTAGTTTTGACCAAAAGAATCGTCGCATGAGCGTGAGTTTTTTTGGCCAAAAACAACACCACAATCATACCTCAGCCACCATATTCGCCGAATTTGGCCCCATGTGACTTTTTCTTGTTCCCAAAACTGAAAAGACCTATGAAAGGACGGAGATTTGCAACGATTGAGGAGATGAAGACTGCATCGTTGAAAGAGCTCAAGGTTATACCGAAAAGTGCTAATGAGAAGTACTTTGAGGATTGGAAAAAGCATTGGCACAAGTGTATTGTTGTATCTGAGGGAGATTACTTTGAAGGCACAACATAAATATTGACGAATAAATAAATATTTTTTCCTAAAAATAAAAAATCACCTTACTTTTTCAACACACCTCGTATATAGTAATTCTGACACAAGTTCACTTATTTTTGTATCAAACAAATAAACACTAGAATGTTGGAAGGAATATTTGAGCAAAATAAATACATTTTCTAATGAAGTTTACTGATTTCCGAACCAAATAAAATAGTTCTCAGTGCTACGCTGATAAGATAGTTTAACTTGCAATCTTATATAACATAACAATCTTATATAACAACATGCAATTTAAAATTATTGTGTTAGGATACAAGATGATTTCAGCCTAGGAAACCGATCCGATCAAAAAGCGTAGTATGGATAGTATAAGTACTATGAAGGGATGTGCACACATTGGTATTGCCAATTGAAAGAAGTAAGCTAGCTTGATCTTTGATAGACATAAAAAACAAGGACTACTAGACTAAAGGTATTCAACTAATGTAATAACAGGTTGCGTGATTTGATGAACCGGGGGAAGATTGCATTCGCAAAGAAAGCTGAACGCAAGTACATATTCTGAACGTATTTTGGAGCAAATGGGAGTCCATCAGAACCTAGGAAGTTATAAGAAATATTTGGTACATAAGAACCCAAATTAAATGCAAATATACAAGTAATATAGTGCAAAAAGGACGAAAAATAAAGGCATTAGATATCAAAAAAAAGTTCCAACTGGAATTCAAATAGGCAACGTGGAAAAGGACGATATCACGAAAAAAAGACAAGTCACATTAGATGAAATGAAGGCAAAGAAATAGCCTAGAATCGTACACTAGAGAAGCTTTCTGGAAGCATTATTAATCAGTTGAGATTTACGAAAAACAAAGAATTCAAAAGATTTTCAAATTTTTTTAACAAATTTATTACAATAGAAAAAGATGATGCTGCTTTGTTCTTTTGTCTGCGAATAATAAAAAGGCTGCCAGGCCAGTTTTCGTTTTCTAATGGGACTATTCTTTTGCAATCATATTATATGCATGTGCCCTTTTTTTAAACTAAGCGCTTATAATTTAATGCTCTACCTCTGACAAAATTGACGGTGTTCAGTTAAACATCAGATGAAATTCCTTGAGAGTATTTGAGTACTTCGAAATAAATACATTTTACATTTAATATTGTTAGTGCCGCCTTGAAAAACCCAAATAGCAAAACAACTTTAAATTGTAATCCGATAAGATTCTATTGAGACGTATTTTTTCTTCACCTTTCAAATGACGCCTGTGAACGTACGTATCCCGAAAAGGTCACATCTTTCCCACGACAAAGAATTCGAGACACGCCTAGAGGATATGTGCACATTTCAAATGGCTTTCCTTGATGAAACTTAAATTGCATTATTATGTTGTTCTAGGATCTACCCATGTGGTCGCCAGTGGCGTCTTAAGCAAATAATCAAAACCATAACGAGAATACAGATTGAAAATAATAGCGTTCTCATCGACGTGAAGGATCGATGATTGGTGTGTAGAAATGGACTGGGGGCGTGTGGATATTCCAACGACAGAATAGCTTGTAAGGACGAAAAACAATCGACCAACCTATCGGGAATATCGGAAGGATACGATATAGATGAAAACAAATAAGCGTACGATAGTGCTCTATGATGTGGTTAAATATAATTTGATAGCGTTCAAGGCAAGGGCAAAAAGTGAAAGTGAAAAAAATCCCGCTCCTTGGTTTCGTTCGTTTTACCCAGTATTGGACAATTTATTTATCTAATTAACAACTACTCAGGCATGCTGTGGCGCACAAGTCATTGTTGTAAGAAGACAAACACAAGCGTGTTCTTGACTGGAATATAAAAAAGGACCGACTGGGGGACGATGGCAGCGTACGAGGGTAATGCCTTTATGAATGGAGTGCCTTCTACTTTTTGTACAACAATTAAAGTAGTGTTACAATAACCACGTTAAATGCCACTTAGTTTTTGCTGAATTGGTTGGAACTCTGTCCAATAAGAAAGAATATTTGGTTCAATGCTATAAAAATCAGAGTTTCTGTTGAAATAAGTGAAAACACAACAATTTCTTTCAAAAACCAACATTCAAACCAATCACTGCCTCGAAAACTATGCGAACTTACTCCAACTTTTATATATGCCATTACAATCTAAATATTTACTCAATTATCGCCTATGGGTGACTTAACTTAAACTACTACTAATTAAAAGAATTCCCGAAAAGGTTCCTCGTATATATTTGTGGTGGACATTACACTATCCACCGCACTTACGTTGGTGTCGGTGAAAATATTGCAGTTTATTTCTGGGGTTGGAAATGTTGATGCTCCTGTCCCTGATGTATCTTCGCCTCGCATCAAAAGGATAACATCGGTGAGCGCGGTAATGTAGTTCTTTGCCAGCGTTAATGTTTCAATTTTTGATAGTCGTCGCTCCTTTTTCACGTGCGGTATCACTTCACGTAGCGACTGCAAAAATAAAGGATACTGAGTAATGAATCAATCGATCAACGATAAGATGTTAATTTCTTGGTATGGCTAGGTCAAGCTAATGTAATTTTTTTATTGTTAAGGTTTTCCTACTATTCTTAGGGAGGTGAAAGTTTAGCATTTTCTAACGTTTTTGAGGAGAAAGTAGGGACGAATGGAAATATTTATGAAAAACTGTGCTAAATTTAGTTCACGATGTCTTAAGGGGGTAGTCTGAGTTTATTGCATGAAATTTCAACATATTTTTATTATATGCAAAAATATTTATTAGAAAGTTTTGAAACTTTGTTATAATAAAATGTGGCTAATTTTTTTCCCGGTCATAGCGACAAAATGGCGGCCATGATATCTCGAGTCAGGTCAGTCGAAAACAAATAATTACAATGGCATTTTGAAATATATGCGGTTAGCAATGATCCGAACAAGAACTGAACGTTCGGGTAGAAAAGGAACAAAATGACGAATTTTTCACTTTATTGACCCTCTTTTGCAACTAAAGCTGTTTAAAATGGGGTTAAAAATTCATAATAAAATATGATTCTAGTTGAGACTGAAACTGTATATGATTATTGATTGATTGAATAGATTTCTCAAAATCGTGTCAAACAGGTCAAATAACGTTGTTTTGAGATAAACGTGTTTAAAGCTGAAACACCCGCTGAGCTCGCTCACACATGCTCTAATGTATCGCTGGGCTTCGCCGACCAAAATGCAAGCTTTTATACTATATTGAGTTTTGTATCATGAGTTAGAACTTTCTAGTCTAGTAAACAACTTCGTCTTCTAGTGTGCTTTTGGTTTAGCTACTTGCTAACACTCTTATTGCACATTGATGGAGTTTCTTGTTTCCAGGCTTTTGGCCGGTACCATTATTAAATGGGAACTGTGGTTTCGGGATGACGGATGGCGTCCTCTTCAGGTGCTGTCATTTACCATCCGTCACCAGACAGCACGACCACGGTTAAACCACACTTCCCATTTAATACTTGTATACTAGTTCTACATATTGTATATAAAGTGCCGAAAAACTATGTTTTTGGGAAATCGACTTTTTGAAAAAATAAACCGAGACTGTCCCCTTAAGTATGGTAATAAGCAATGATCTTATAGCACATGAAACTAAATATGATTAGCTAGCCGTGGCTTGGGTTCCTTCACTGAAAACAGTAAGAATGAAATTTCTGTCCATCAAACTATTCTTTAAAATTCTTTTATCCTGAAATATCTTTTGCTTTTCGGATCGCTTCCTCAAAATTTAGTGTAAATTAGCTCTTACCTGAAATGCATCATTCAAACTATGCATTCGCATCCTTTCGCGCTCGTTTGACTCCAATCTTCTTAAATTTCGCTCCTTAGCATTAAGTGCCCCTTTCCTTCGCCTCGATGTCGCCCCCGTACTTCGGGCCCGACTCGAGGCCCGTGTCCCGCCATTGCTGCTTCCACCACCGCCGCTGGTATCGTCACTTTGCGAACTCGAGTCCGTCATATCCGGATCAAAAGTGTTCATCTACAAACAAGGACAACAGAGCATATGGCAATCATTAATTAACGCCTTACGAGTCCTGTGTCAATTTGTACAATCTCATTACCGGCTGCGTTCGACGGCTCGTCCTTCTTGGCCTTGCGCCGTCAATTTCGTTGTAGGGTGTCGCATGAATGGAGCCTGCCTCCACCTTGAGTACAGCCTCTCCTAGTGCTCCGCCACCGGCGACCTCATTAAGTGGACCGGATGAAAACTGCTGAAAAAAGGAGTCGGTGTTCTGTATTTGCGGTGAAAACAATTCCGTTGAGCAAATAGCGTTTGCCTCCTTCGATAATGTTCCTGTCGAGGACGCCACGATTCCGGCTTTCATAGTGTCGACCAGAATCGCTGGGTATTGTGGTGAGCGATGTCTTATTTGATTCGATATCATTAATTCGCCACTAATCGGAGCTCATACTCGCTTCTTTGCCAGCACATTGTCGCGACAGCATCAGAACAGTGTTATTCTGTCGGATAAAGGATATCTGTTTGAATAATTAGGTTATGAATGATATTCGGTTTGATTCAAATTTTGGAACATCATCGTTAAAACGATATATCTTGAGGAGACTTAGAGACAACAAGAACTGTACTACGATTTATACTGTGAGTTTATTGAACAAGTAAGTACATATTGTGCATGGGATTCATACGTAATTTATGAATAGTTTGAGCACCTATTTCATTGCTTCTTATTTACGTTGGTTAATATATTTTGTTCATAGAATGTAACGTCGTAAATGATTTCAAGAGCAACATTGATTCTATGTCTAATTTGACCTCAAAATGTTTAGCTGTGTTCTTTTATAATAAAAGTAATAGGAACTCATTGCATGTGCTATTTTTTCAGCCTTGATTGTTTTTTTTTGATTATTTGAACATAAGCTCAATTTTTTTACATCAATATCATAGTTAAAAAAGTAAGTTCCCAGTCAGAGTTGAAGGTAATCAGACTCAAAGCTTGAACACCAATCCTGATTGTCAGCCGAATCTCGGTTGGCAATTATATATTGGTTAGTAGAATTTGGAACACACTTATTTGTCGTCGCCTATAATTTTATGAAACACTGTACCATTTTGGTTCACAATTTATTGCCATTTTTTGGTGAAATAATTTTTGCGTCTCAATAAAACTTCTGTGACTTTTGGGTGAAAAACTGAACTAAGTGATTTTCATAGGTCTCTTTTGAAGTCAATTTAACACCATTAAGAGTACGTGGTTGTGAACAAAACAAATGATAGTCTGATGGTTCAAAATCAGGACTATCGTCGTCGTCGTCGTGACATGGAGGTGGGCATTGCAGGCCTAGAACTGTGACCTGCTGGTCGATTGTACTAGCCTCATACTTTTTCTTTCTGGAGTTAATGCTTATGTCTTGAATCTTCCGGATGAGATGATGAACCTCATCAGGTCGTCCAAGGCTAAGGTATGGAACTCCTTGTCTCCTATTTGAGGCATGCCAAGGGCTCTTTATCTGTGTCTGAAGAACGCGGGACAGTAGCCCACATAATGTGCCGCTGTTTCCTCGTCCTCCTCACATCTAGTGCACCATGCATCGTCCACTATTTGCAGAAGAGCTTGGTGACTTCTCAGGCGTCCGTGGCCTGTAATCACTTCTGTGAGTTTTTTCAGTCTGACTCTATTTAGTTTCAGACAGTATTTTGCGACTTCAGGTCGTAGGTTTGGCAGAAAGAGCTTTGTCTGTCTGCATGTTGGTAGGTTGAGCCATCGTCTTCGATGTTCTTCCCTGAGTGTCTCATTGATCTTTTTTGAGATTAGATTAATGTTCGTTGGCAGAACAGGCTCAGGACCAACCGGTGTGATCTCTGCTCCCTTCTTAGCCAGTTTGTCTGCCTCTTCATTACCTATAATGTCCACATGTGAATCAGGACTATACGGTGGTTGCATTAAAACTTCACAACCAAGCTCTCTCAATTTTTGTCGAGTCATCAGAGAAGTCTGTGGTCCTGTGCTGTCCTCTTGATCTCTTCCTTTCAATTGCCTGCTGTCATCTGGTTAATTGTTGACAATATAGAACGGAATCAATTGTTTGACCTGGTTGTAGCATTTCTGGATACACGATTCCCTTCGCATTTATCCAAACACAAAGCATAACTTTCTCTGGTGACAAATGTGGCTTTGCCAAAGTTTGTGCAATCTCACCACGCTTTGAACAAGGATCGTTTTTGCACAATATTGTTGTACGTGATCCATTTTTGTCCCCCGAAATGAGAGGTTCCAAAAATGGTTTAATTTCGAATCTTTTTAGCAGTGGTCCATTAAATGTTTCACTGTTACAGTGTGTTTCCCAAAAACGTGTCGTCAAAAAAGCATGAAAAGCACTATGAATCGCTTAGGTCAAATTTATCCTTTAAACTACATAGAAATACATTTTTCGCAACTATTCGAGTATCAATACGAAATCCAGTCGCCGTTATTATTAATTATTGCCTGCAATCGTTTCGTGAGACTCTAACTCAATTTCTGTGCATATTTCAGAGTAAAATATTGCCATATCCTCGTGAAAGCTTGCGTGAGCTACCATGTAGTGGTTACATTTTCGCCTTTTATTTTCTCATTCATTAGTGACTGCACATTTTTTATCGACTAAACGTTTTTTATTCGGTCATTGGTCGGCCATGGCAAGGTGCGCGCTTATTATTAAAATTTCCGGCACAAAATCGAGCGAACCATTTACGAGCTATTCTTTGTGATACGGTATCATACCATAAACTAAACAATTTGTTTAGTAGCTTGCTTTTCGTTCCACATTTTTTAAAATATAATTTCAAAATTTATCAAATTATTTTTATGTTTGCTCTTATTTGCTCATGGAATAACTTTCCACTGAACAATCCAATACTAATTTTTTTGTTTATATTAATCTATGAATTATCACCTTTCATGACATTCACAACAAAGCAGGAATACATAAGTTTACGGTCACCTATTCTCAAATTCGGCAGAAACTTTTAAGGCTATCCAATATTTAACTCGAAAGAATTCTGGTTGAAGTTTCAATGAAAGAAAAAAGGACCATTCGGACTGAAAATGATGATAAGAAACCAAAATTTGAATAAGCCGCGAGGTGCGATCCTTGAGGTCCACACGGTCAACTTCCCAGTAATATCAACATAAATATCATAAATATTAAACACAAAAATATTTATGAAAATAACACTACTTTAAGGGGTTATTTTACCTTCTCAAAAAAAATTTCGATTTTTTTTACATTTTTCGATACATACAACATTCAAAAATGTGTGTTTAAAATTTCAGAACAATATCTCTTTTCGTTTTGATTGTACAGACATATTTTGGTGCTTGCCTACCATGCCGTTTCTTTATACTTCGAGCGTTGTAAAAACTTTCTCAAAATGACTTTTTTTGGTGCGCGTTGTAGCGCAGAGAAAAAACTAATTGATCGAACCTTCTCAAATTTTGCATAGACATTTACTAACTAATTTAAGACTGCAATAGCCTAAATTCGGAATAATTTATTCAATTTTAGCAATTTGGGGCACGATTTTCAATTCAAAAACTGCCAAAAATTAGGTACCTTGTGTTTCAATGCTTGCCAAATTGCGACAACTTGATATTTATCACTAATTTTAGGCTATTGTAGTAGATTTTGTGTAGAACTAACGATTTCGTTTCGTTGAATCAATTACAGATGACTTGCAGGACCTGCGCGCTACAAAGCGCAAGTTGGATTCAGCGAATTTACTCGCTGCATCAATGGGCTATTTCAGCCGCTATTTTGTTTGAAAAATTTATTTTACAATAAAAATATATAATTTTCCTTTCAATAAATAATCAAAGTTAATTTCATATCAATTGCTTTGTTCGTTTTTTTCCAACAATTTTAAGTGACTACGTTTTTTAGCGCCGAGAAGGTAGAATAACCCCTTAAGTAATAATAATGAGAGGAACTCATGAACAGTAGTTGAAATGAGTTAATATCAATCATATCATCTACTGGAGCTACCATTGATTACGCTTTAGGTGGAGGGGGTGGATTAGTGTGATTGAATATTCACGCGGATCAAGCGCAGCGGGGCAATCTACTATTTGTTATTTTTATATCGATGCTTGAAGGACAAATGAGCGCTGGCAAAAATGAATGAAGTTTTTGTTAATACGAACACTAGAGATTTTGTTGCGAGGTGGCCATTTTAAATAATTTTGTTCAAAATTGCCACGACTTCGGCATAACCATTGAATTTGTATTTTGTTACGATTTCACATCAATGAGATTAATAGTTATTTCTTTTTTTCGGTTGATCTTGAAAATCATTGAATATGCAGTCAATAAAAGTTTAACAGCATGTAATAAGTAAAATGTTTTACACATAATGATGGAGCAAGTAATTAAAATCTTACGAAAACTAAAGAATAAATCTACTACAAACTAAAAATTTTTATTGGATGGAAGCTTTTCAAAGCATATATATGTGTCTTGCAAAGTAATGACTATAAAACATTCAAAGCGTTGATTATCACAAATGCAAATTTGATTGAAATTTTGTTGGATTTCAAAATTTACGAATTTTTTTTAAATAAAATCAAAACACTGTGAAAGCTATTCAAAATCTGCTTAAATTATGCAAATATTATAAAATTTGATTGACTTTGCAACAAAGTCTTTAGAATAAAAGATATAAGGTAATATCATTCGCATGAACCCTTTTTACATGGTAACTCTAACTGAATGATTTTTTATTTTTAATTTTTTTTGCTGAATCATGGAAAAAAATTTTTGCTCGTTTCTTTTCCAAAACTGATAGGAATGTATAAATTTTATAAACATTTATTACTGAGCTGAAAAATCATGATTTTTCGTATTTTCTTTTATTAAACGATCCGGCTCAGATTTATACCACATCTACGAAAAAGTCTTATGTACTAGGTGAGCCTACCTGTTTTTATTATTTCGGAGCAATAATAAATTAATTAATTAATAATTAATGTTTGAAATGCGACTTTTTTGAAAAATAACTGATTTTTTTGTTTAACCTAAAATTAATGTAAATATTACATTTTTTTAACTAAATTTTATTGGTCAACCTATGAACGATACATCTCATTTACATACTTTTATTCTTCGGAATGTTGCAGGATCCCTGGAAATGGCGTTACGTTGTACGAGGCATTTTTTGAGGTGTTTTTTTCATTCGTTCGCATCGCCACCATTTTGTGTTAAAAATTACAAACAAAATTCCAAGTACTTTGAAACATGTACTTTAAGAATTTCATGTTTAAAATCTTCTGAATAAACAACATATATTTTTTAAATCAATGTGAAATTAGCAATTTTAAAAATTTTACATGTATTTCCCCCTTAAGCCATAAATGAGCTTCCTAGCTGAAAATGAATTGACGGCAAAAATACTAGGTGGGTTTTATAGAGCTTAATTCCAAGATTTTATCTCAAAATATTTCATGTAGTGAACGGACAGAAACCAAGTTGTTAAGAACGGCTGAATTGATAAATTTGGGTCCACAGTTACACTACCCACTACATCAGCGATAACTGTCTCGATACGCACTGTACGAGCTCGTGTTGGATGAACATTTTCTAGTAGAGTAAATGTGAATATAAATCTTTCTATCGTATTGCGAATGAGCCGCTCAGATGGACGACTTGAGAGATTGTGAGCACCATAAATTGGATTGAAGTGCTCTATATAATTGGCACAAATTTCGGCAACAAATTTCCACTATTTTGAGATGTTGCTCGGGTGTAAGCCTTTGCATGGAAATTTTTCGAAGTAAATTGAATATAACGTCTAAATGAAAGTGAAATTTGACAGCTTCAATGCCAGATATTCTTATCAAAATTTCTATATCTATTAAAATATGGCCTTGCAAAAAAGGTGGTGAGGTGGTGCAATTGTACCTAGGAGATTGAAAGAAATCAATAAGCGGAAACGACTTTTGATGAAATATCAGTTTAAAAGAGTGACTGTAATTAACGTTATTTTTTAACATTGAATAGCTTTATGATGAATATTTGCTTTCCCAAAATAAAGAAATGAAGATTTTCGGTTGGCAATGATTTATATAATATATAGTAATATAATAAATTGTTTTTCTTCTTCAATAAACGGCTGTGTGTGAAATTTTTTGTCCCCATCTGTAAGCGCTGCGTATACATTGACATAAAAAAGACTAATAATCAACTCGTAAAAGTTCGATGCCTGCTTATATGTATGTGAAACATATTAAATCTTACGTCGGATAAAGGAAAGAGGAAGCGAAATCTCACGAATCATTACCATGTAAACTAAAAAAAACAAAAATCATCCTTAGGTAATTAATGGACTCGCTTTTTTCATTATAAATATTCATTGTTTATTTTTTTGAAGTGAATATTTTTTGGAAGTATAAAAATTATTTTATTTTTTTATTTAATGGAAACTTTTTGAGGATTTGATATGAAAAATTACATTAGACAGTATTTTATTTTAGAAAAATAATATCATGTGTGCAAACCAAAATCAATTCTTGATTTTTTTCCGTTCACAGTACAAGACAATAATGAACAGTAATGGACTCTTGTAGTTTATTTAAAAATAATCACACAACATAGACCTGGATCAGTACAGGTACAGTACAGTTTTTCAGCAGTTGATAGGCTAAAAATTATAAATATCAAGCCATAATTTTGATTATGAACTTTACACTCATGGATTGCTGAATTTTCCTCCAAGTGCACATTTCATTCGCTCCCTTATACTTATTTAAAGTATATATGAGTGATTCTTTGATGGATAAATGTGAATGTTTTCAACAGAGTATAATGTAATTATATCGTTTTTGTAGAAGGCAGTGCAATCGTCACTTATATTTTTATTAGCTTATGCCAGAAAGTTCATTTAATCATAAAAGATATGCTAAAAATATTCATTTTATAATATTATTTAATATTTATGTATTTTAGTTGTTGCATATAATTTTTTTTTTAATAATTTGCATCTTCTAGTTGTATTTGTCTAATACATAAATGCACGAAAAAAAGAACAATCATAAAAATCTGTAAAATGTTTTCGATAGCTTAGCAAAAATGGAATTATTAAAATCAACTGCTTTTCTAATCAGTAACGTTTCAGAATTTTTTTTTAAATATGTAAAGAATAACATTACAATTTTGATGGACCGCTGTGATTCTGATTGAATCTAGGAAAATTGCATCCATTTTGCAGAACCACTAAACATCCTTTTTTCCAGCATACTCAAAGCTTCTATCCTCCCTGGAAAACATTTTTCTCCAAATACGTTCTTAATTTTTTATTAACCTGCAATATCAATCCCACTTGACTGTTAATGTCCTTAATTACTTGTTTATACCATTTTGTACTAGGACACAATGAAATTGTAATTGATTTGTCGTCGACAACGAATCGTTCTCAATCACCCTTGCATGGAGTCCTGAATTTGATCATCCTGACAAAGCTAATCAGGTGCCGTTTTTGGAATGGCGATGAAGTGACAAGGCGAAAAAATGAAATGAAATAAACGATGAAGAAAAATTGACATGGAAATAGTCGGGACGAGCCACGAATATGTGGAGGCGTCTAGACTCGAATGGTTTGCCTTGCAGTGACAACATGGCTTCACGTGGTGAATCCCGTTTAATTAAATGAACTTACATTATCTTATCTGCGTGATATATGGGACCTCCATTTTTTTGACGTACCCAGTCTTAATCTCTGAAATGTTGGCTGACTGCATGAAATGGAAATATCAGTAAGGGATGGTATTGATGGAAGATACTATCGTTGTGTAGTTTTGATGTCTCTAAAAAAATAGTATAGCGTAATCGTTTCCTAGACACCGTTGATCTTATAGAAAAGTTAATGTAAAGCTGTACCTAGAAAAATATCCCGAATGAATTGCTAAACATTTATATGGATTCATTCTAATCTTTCACTAAAACAGTTTTTAGATAAAAAACAAACACAATTTTTCGAATCAAAAACTTTATGAGCAAACAAATGAGAAGTAATATTTGGAAGGAAGTAACTCAAGATTTTACTATCGATAGGTGTCTCCAAACTCCACTTTGAACTGATCTTAATATTTTTAAATGTGAGTCAAGAAATATTGGAGTCCAATTACTTTTAGCAATACGTGAACTGCATCCTAAAAGTTCACTAATTCATACTAGCATAAAAACTATAGAATTACAGTCAAATAGGGGTTTCTGCATCGTCTAATACATATCAAATGTTTAAATTTGGCTTAATGATGTATGATAAAGGATTAAGATGCAACGATTTGCCCTCATATTGAAAGGATTTAAAAATATGTTCATATTGTCACTGAAAATGTAAATCATAAAAGGACATTGTTACAAATCTATAGCGGTTGTGCTCCATCATGTATAAGATTTTAGAAATATCCTCGCTTGCCATCGAATGTAAATATTTTTATTTGTGGATTACAAACATTGAACACTTTTATTAAAATTGCCATTCACCCCTTAATAACTGTGTCAAGCGATATGCCACTACCCTTTCGCAACAAACTACAAAATTTACGAAGAGGTTGTGGCATGTGCGTCCCAAAGCCACTCTCTCCACTATCCATGGACTTTTTTGATATAGTGTTTACTTAGAGTGTAAAATTCAATTTGAAAAGAAGACGGCCCGGAGACGAGCCTCTATTTGTCTGCATTAAGCCGATGTAAATCTATGGCGCCAGTATGACAACTTGAACCTATAATCTAAATCGATCAGCCCCCACGGCTCGCAGTCACAGTTCTAGTCGCACTCATATCGACATCAGCATCCTGATTCTCATCCTCATCATCCCCATCAACATGTTCATGTTCGTGCTCATGTTATCCTTAGCCAAATGACAAGGATGCTTCTGGAGGTTGACTTATGCGGAGGCAACATGCGGAAATCATCATGAAGTGGTTGTCGAAGCTGTTTATACTGATTGAACGGAGCGGAAACAAGGACTACTCCCGCTACCTACCACCACCTTTTGCTCATTTCAACCACTTCTTAATCGTGTTCTCCACTGTTGTTGGACTCGTGCACGAGACCATAGATTAAACAGCTAAAAATAAAATGACTCGCCGTAATCCTGTACACCCTCCAGGCAATGACAGACGATACGGTTTAATTCAAATCAAATCATTCCAAACATTTAGCACGAAAGGCATTAAAAATTGACCCCGACCAGTGCTAGTGCTGACTTGAGAACTCAGCCAAGTGGACATTATGGCGATAAACTAATGATAGCCTTGCAGTAGAGGAGTCCTTCGTGCGGGTGGTTGTTGGTCATGCGTTCGAGTTTTTAATGTCGTTGCTGTTCTGCGTGAATCTCATCCTCATCAAATAAAGTTTAAAGAAATTGGTATTTATCAGTGAACTGATAGCGGATGAATACCAGTTGGGATCCTGCAAAGTTGGCGCGGATCTAATTCCATTAGACATATCATCAATGTATGGATGCTGAGATTGTTTTGAAATCGATATAAATTGGTTTCGCTTAAGAAAAAAATTTAATGTACACCATTTGCAGACGTCTTAAATAAATCATGAAAATATTTTCAATGACTGAACAAGTTAAAAATTATACATCCACGATTCAATTTTTTTATAAGTAGCCTTCACAAATTTTCCTTCTGCAATATTATTGTTATCGATACTAAAAAAATAGCTGCACAATAAGTTCATTAAAAAATAGGCAATAATATTTTCAAAAAATCAAGTCCCTGCAATCAAAACGTAAATGTCATTTGATCCTCTTAAGCATTGATGGTTGCTTGTAACTTGCAGATCAGATTAAAAAAAATTACAAAGTTAAAATATGTTATATTGAATATTCTTGTCAAATTTAAAAACGGTTTTTAAAAATTAACTTAAAAAATTACCAAATCGTACAAACGATAATACGCTTTGATCAATACCACATCCACATAATGAGAGTAAGTGAAATTAGGATATATTTTCCGTATTAATCCTTTATTCAGTATTATTAATAATGCTTTATTATTTTTATATGATACTTTTTCCATTTATAAAAAACTATTGATTTTAACTTTTAATTAAATTAGTTCGAGAATTTTATGGAGCATTTAATTTTTAAAGAATCGATGCAAAAAGTGGAAATTCATTTTTTTATGTTAAATAAGACAATTTTTTTTGGTTTTTCTATCGAATTAAAAAATTAAATTGATTAAAAATTTTATGAACTCATTACAAAGATAAATCCCTCCGATTGACGTTTTCACGTCTTTAATACATCGATTTGTTCGTGAGATAAAGTGCACGATAGAATGTGTTAAAACAAGAAGTGGCCATACCGAATTTTACCAGAATCGAATCAGCTCAGCTTCTTGCTAAGATGCTTCGGTTGACATGACTTTACTTTCGTGAGATATTGTTCTAGAAAGAAATAATCCGGACGTGCGTACGTGAATATACATGCATCCTATCTGAAACACTTTTAAATTAATTCTTAGACCTTAAAACGATATGTTGAAAATTTCTAGTTCAATTTTCGAAACAATTACAAAAACTTCCCTATATACTGGGAAAGGATCAAATCAAAATATCTAGCGGATGCATTTTACTTGCTCTGAAAATCGTTGAAAATTTAATCTTTTCAACTTCACACAAGTTTACTTTTTCAAAATATTTAACTAAGGATCTTTTATTTGAATATCTGTTTTTTTCAGATAAAATATCATAAACATTTTCTCAATCTAATCAAAAACAATTACCAGCAGTGCGCTTGGTTTAGCCAATATAGTAATGATCTGTGCTTTTGAAATGAAAATCCAAAGTGTACAATATCTAAATCTTGAAAATTTTAAGGACTTTTAGTTCATGAACGAGGCATCGATCGTAAAAATGTCGTGCAGATGAGTTTGATAGTCGGAAAGACTAGTAGGTTGGCGATTGTTGGCAGGACAGCTGAGCCCTGTATTATTCTGTAGTAGTCGTTTAATCTCACTACGTGAGAGTATATCAACAATAAAAATTAGCAAATTCAACCATTATCAATATTTGAGGCTAAACCTCATACCATACTCTAGCAATTTTTGCGTGCAGACTGACATTAATATTGCAATTTAAGATTATCACGAGGAAAAAACCACACCACTCAACAAAAATTATATATCAACATAAAAGGGCTTAACAAAAAATAATGCAATAGTTGCTTAGCGACGTACATCAGAGGAGCTCATCAGTCAGGCCCACACGATACACTGCTGATAGTGTGCGCTTACGCATCATTAACGTGAATAGGACGTCCATGTAACTATCCAATTGGTCAATTTCGTCCACAAAGCTAAGAGTTTACTGGATGTAAGCCTTTTTTTGTCTGCGTTCCTCATTTAATATTTCCATTTATATCTATCAGTATGCATTCTATATAATCGGAACTTCAGCAGACCTTATGGGTTCGTAAGAGAGTTATGGGATTTAAACAACGAGATTTTCACTATATTCTAACAGTTCATTGTACTATTATCTATTATTTTATTAGCATTCTACTTAAGGAAGGCATGAAAAAAAAATTTACAATCTTACATCTTTTAAATCTCTTGCGTGCCAAGAAGCCTTTAAAAAAGTTTTTAACCACTATAATAAATGTACTCAGCATACGAACGTCGATAAATCGAAGAACTCTATAAATCGGATCCTTGAAAAAAATTCTGCAAATCGGAGACAATGTATGCAGTTTGGTTTCCTCTTTAAATCGAAGAAATTTTTTCAGTATGTTGAGCGAAAAACCTTCATAATTCTAACAATTCCAGCCTTGCACCTCTATATTTGATTCATATGTTTTTCTGGCTTCATTTGTTTCAACCGAAATCGTCTCTCTTGAATATATGTTGTTGACTTAGCCGTTCCTTATTTAGAACTTTTTATTTTCTGCTCAGACTAGTATCATTGTTTTGTTCAGTGCGTGTAGTCTCGAAAATTAGTCCACGAAAATATAAAAGTCTATCAATCACTGAGAAAAAACAATTAATTGAATCAGTTGAAAAAGGTGACAGCAAAAAAGGAGTTACGGCCCATTTTAGAATTCCAACTTCAACTTTATCGACAATTTGGAAGCAGAAGGATAGAATTCAAGGAAGCTCATTGAGCAAAAGTAGAAAAAGAATGTATCATGGCGAGTTTACTCAACCTGAAAAAGTTTTGACCAAATAGCTTGCGCAGTCCTGAGAAAAAATGTCCCAAGTGTTAAAGGAGAAGGATTAAGTCTTTGCATCCAAATTGGAGTTTAAAAATTTCAAAGGAAGCGAAGGCTGGCGAGAAAAGTTCAAAAGACAGTATAGTATTGTTTTAAAAAAAATGCGGGAAAGTACGAGTTTCTTCCAGGAAGCATCGTTTATTTTAAAAACAAAAAAGCCATGGTGGCAAACATAGTATAGAAAGACTAACTATTCTGTTCGCTGCGATTCTGGATAGCTCACAATAACTTAAACCTCTCATGGTTGGAAAGGCTGCAAAACCCAAATGTTTTGAAAAGATTACAACATACTCCATGGCATATCGGAAAAACAAAGGAGCTTGGATTACTTCCGAACTGTTTACTGATTGGTTCGCTAGTGCCAATGAGGACATGAAATAGAAGAATGGAAGCATCCATTTATTCATCTACAACTGCACATCGTGTACTAACGTTCCGGTGCCTAGTAATACAAAAATTGTATTTTTGGCAGCTTATACAGGATTGGAACCGCAGCTTCTTGATGAAGACATCATTAAAAATTTCAAAACTCTTTACTGAAACGAGATTGTAACTCAACTTTTGGATTGTTTAGAGGACATTTACAAATAAACCATGGAAAATTATTACCCATACGACTATAAGGAACTGTTTCAAAACTTATGGATTTGACGAGGAAGATGGAACTCACCATGATGGCACGATTGCTCAACAAGAAACAGTTAACTTAGAATGGAGCCGTCTACCTATAAACAAGTCATACCCCATTTATTTTCAAGAATATGTCGACTAGGAAGTCTACTTAGCGGTACCTCGCACTCTCATGGATGATGATATTTTATC
Organism: Oxycera nigricornis; assembly: GCA_963942545.1. NCBI lineage: Eukaryota > Metazoa > Arthropoda > Insecta > Diptera > Stratiomyidae > Oxycera > Oxycera nigricornis. Next base: position 27,230,351 of record OZ012662.1, on the reverse strand, counting down.
ATCCATTAAAAACTCATCTTTTGATAATGAAGACGACGACAACAATAATCCTGTTCCACAAGTTATATTTAAAGAAACTAAATCTTCACTGTTAACGGCGAATTGAAATACATAGTTGAAGTGTATCGAATTTGTTGAGGTGTCAATCGAAGCGTCTTTGTAATCTTAAGAGTTGATTAGTTTTTGGGACACTTCGGTCGGGGGGGTTTGCTGTTTTCACCCCTTGAAGGTCAACCATGTTATGCGCTATATCTCACGAACCAAACATGCGATTTTCATCATTAAGGTGTCAATCGACGGGTATTAACATTTTTATGAATCTATCAAATTTTTAAAAAAATCTTTGGATCCGTTTTTTAATTTTTTTAAAAAAAGTGCCAAAAATTAGGTTTTTTTTCAAAAACACAAAAGTTTTAGCCTGATTTTCAAACCTAAGTAATCAATGTTTATATTATTTATATACTCCAAATAGTTTTTGTGAAAAAATCAGCAAATTTTTTTTTCATGTTTACAAAAAAACTTAAATAAAAAAATAAAAATCATTAAACGTTCAAGGTCATTTACGTCATTCATTATATCTCGAGAACCAAATATAATCTTTCCATCATTAAGGTGTCAATCGACGCGTATCATCATTTTTATGATGATTTTATATTTTAAAAAAATTGTTAAGGCGTTTTTTACGATTTATTAATTTTTTTTTAGAAAAGTAGTGTTTTTTTCATAAAAAATTCCATTTTTAACTTGATTTGCACATCGTAATAATAAATGTTTATAGAACTTATAAACTTTTATCAATTTTTGTAGAGAAACCAGCAAAAACTTTTCTCATGATTAAAAAAAAATTAAATTAAAAATAAAAAACCATTCAAAGTCACCATATAAAAACGGTTCATTCGAATCATTATACCTTAAATCTCTCATTCTAAAGACATTGTTGTAAAGTCAATCAAAGTTTATTAATATTTGCAAAATTTGAGCAGATTTTCAATAGTCTTCACAGCACCATGTTTAACTTTAATGAAAAAAACTGCTTTGTAACCTGTCCCCCCTCCGATTGATCCGCGTGAATAATCAATCAAACCAATGCACCAAAATCCTTACGTAATCAATTGACGCTCGCGTAGATGTTACGATTAATATTAAATCATTCCAATAACTTTTATGAGAGGTACATTTTTATTATTTGAAGTAGTATTATTTCCATAACTTTTATTGTGTTTAATATTTTTAATATCTAAGTAATATCTAGTAAGTAGTAGTAGTAGTAGTATCTAGTAAGTTTTTTCCATCAAATGTGAGTGATTGATCATGAAATATGTATGTGGTATAAATTTTAACAGGATCATAATTCACTACAGATTTATTCTCAGTTTATGCATTTTAGTAAAAAAATCGTCTCGTCAAGGAACTTTTTTGTGTAGGCTACAAAAAATGTGTTAGTGTAGTGTAGCAGTTTTGTACGCTCTTGTTCAATTTTTATTTTTGCTATAATTATTTAGGTACCAGTAACCAAAAAAAAACCCAAGGTGGGGCGGGGCCAAATCCTGATGATCCCACGATGGCTATAGCCTTGGTGCTGAGCTCACTAAACACTAACAACGCTACTGGTGACTACAGATTTATCATAGTAGATAATAGATGCCATTACTTCTAGGAATCGTTCTTATTTGGAACACTTTCCATTCAAGGTATGTGTTTATTCTTTCCACCCACTCCTGAAAGTATCTTAACATGTCAGTCTTCAATATATATCCCATCTTATTTTTCCATTGCTCATGCAATCGAGAATTCTAATCATCAGCTAAACAAAATGCAAACAAAATTTTAATGTGTGAAAACCGAATAGTGTTTCTATCACAAAACCAAAATGATATTCAAATGCTATCCTTTCCAGGTGGCATTCCAATCTATCGCAGTCATATCGACAATAGTCCATCATTGTTATCTAATTTCTAATCAATGGCGTTATCTGTATCTGGTCGTTATCTGCATCTCATCGCTTGATTGATAGCGCACCGTTCACCATGGAAGTCGTCCTTCGTTGCCGTACATCGCGGCTCGGCGATGATGGGTAGCAAATCAAACTATGTAGGACTTATCGTCGATGCAAGGATGATAAAGTGTTTCGATTGATGGAAGAGTTATTAAAATTTTAGATACAATCCAACGATTAATTTCTTCATGTGCGCGGTAAACTTGTGGCGTGGGTTCTCCTTGTTGAGTCGAGCGGAAAAAGTACATTGGATTCGTAGTTGGCTTTTCCAGCGGTGACGGGATCGTTCGACAAAACGTTTAAAATCGTAGGGTTACTTTATCGTTGAGGGATAATTAGCCAATGTGTGATAAGAAGTAAATCGATAGCTTATCAGCTGGTGACGTAGTTAGTCGACATGCGGACGAGATTGGAAGGAACTCAGTCTAGAATGTAGATGTTGGAATTAACGGAGCTAGTGAGCACTATGCATATATTACTAACCAAATCCTGTAGAGTGGTGGTTAATGACTTGTTGGAAATAGAGTGCAGCTGAGGAAAGCTCATGTTTTGATATAGGCAAATGAAAAGGCATTAAATTTTTTTTCAACTTCGCTTTTCCAGTAAAAGGTTGCAATGCAAATTTATTCGTGAACAAAGCAATACTACCAAAATTTAATCCCATCGGTAGGCAATATGAATAAAAGATACACTAGTGCCATTTTGTTATTACTTTGCTTACATTTTTGGTTTTTTAAGGGTCACTCTGGGTCTATTTTAAAAAAAAAATCTATTTTATAACAACATGATTTTTAGGTATATGTAGAATTTGTGCGCAAACTTTTATTTTGGTCGACAGATATAAGAAATATACATACACAGCGATACAATAGAGCGTGTGTGAGCCCACTCAGCAGGTGCTTAAACTTTAAACGCGTTTTCTCGAAACAACATTTTTCCAACTGGCTGACAAGATTTTGAAAAATTTATATTATAGATTGGGCTGAAATTTCAGTCATTTCAGAATTTTATATATATATATTTAGCTATTTTATTAAACAACTTTGTTGCAAAAAAGAGGTGAAAAAATTGACGAGTCGGCCATTTTGTTTTTCTCCGTTCAAAATGTTTAATTCTAGTACGGGATATCGTCAATCAGTTGTATTTCAACATGCCATTTGGATTTTTTGTTTCAAAACGTTCCAATCCTGAGATATCATGTCAGTCAATTTTTTGTGTATCTATACCATTTTGCCGATAAAAATTAAAAAAAAAATTGTAATAAAATTCAATTTTTATCCTTTAATGTACAAAAGTTTTATAATATTTGAATACATACTCGTATTTAAAAACCATTAAAATTTTAAACTAAAGACCCAGACTGTTCCCTTTACAAAAACGTGATAGCATGGTGTGCAAATCACACTCACAGCCAGTATTTTACTATCGAGTGAGAGAAATTTTGGACGTTATTCTTTAGAAAAAAAAAACATTAGTTGCAATTTTTTCGTAATTATTTATTTATTAGGAATTCGTCTTACAGACTAATTACAAGACAAATTGAACAAAAAAGAAAAAAATATATAGTGAAGTAAAACTAATTACATAAAATACGTTTTACATTTTGTTTGTAGATGTAGAGTGAGTACGGAAACGGACCAAGTTGCAGACTATTGTGGTTACGAGGAAGCCGCAACATCGGGGAATGGTACAAAGTCTCAGTTCTAGCAAATGGAATTGTAAATATAATGGCAGATCTGGCAGAGCGTTCTGTAAAACGATACTCTAACCAATCAGAGAGGTTATAGTTTAATTGATGGTGGTGAAGCCGAAACATTCATCTAAAAGGAGTCTGCGGGATTGCAAAGTAGGAATTTCTAGCAAGGAAAGTCGCTCTTCATATGGCATATATGAGATTTTAAATTTAAAGATAAGGAAAGGAGTGAATTTGTGCTGTACTGATTCAATCAAAGAATCCAAATATTGATAGTGATTGATAGACCATACTTGCGAGCAATATTCAAGTATGGGTCTAACTAGGCTAGTGTATAGGTTGACGGCGGAGGAAATGTTAGTAAACATTTGAGAGTGTCTTAACACGAACCCGGAAACTCGAGAGGCAGGTGCAGCTATAGCCACAATGTGAGGCTCAAATTTAAGTTTCGGATCGAAAATCACTTCCAGATCTATTATTTGAAAAACAGCCGTAAGAGGAATATCGTGTAACATATAGATATGATCAATTGGACTGGGCATTAGGAAAAATGACATTTTGTGACATTTCTGGACATTAAGGGAGAGAAAATTAGTTTGACTCCAAGAATCTATCGCGTCCAGATCTCTTTGGAGAGCAATACAATCCTCTTTCGAGCGAATAGCTCAGTAAATTTTTAAGTCATCAGCATATAGAAGACACTGAGACGCTATGACAGAGGGAATGTCATTTATGTAGAGTAAGAAAAGAAGAGGACCTAGAATAGATCCTTGAGGAACACCGGAGGTAGGGTGGAAGAGAGAGGAATATGCACCACATAGACTAACACGACATGAACGCGAGCTGATATAGGATTCAAGCCAGGATAGTAATGGCCCAAACAGGCCAAAGTTAGCTAGCTTCAGAAGTAGAACATTTAGGTTGACAGTGTCAAATGCCTTACTGAAGTCAGTATACACTACATCAACTTGGGCACGACTGTCGAGAGCCTGTGCAACAGTTTGATGTTTAATGTTGCCTGTAGATGGTTTTCCAGATATGTTATGTTTTTTCCCATGTAATTAAGGAATAGTTTTGAATTAACACGTATAAATGTTTCATTTGAAAGCACTTTTCAGGTTATGTGTGAAGGACATATTAAACATGACCCTCTTGCCCCAAGCAGGGGCCATATATAAAAACCGATAATAAGTAAAATTTTGCAATGAAATATCTCATCGCTAAAATACTGACACAACACAGAACTATTTTTTGGGCATTTTAGCTTTATATTGAAAAATCTACTTCTTGATTATGAAATTCAAATAATCAATGCATGATTTCATGAAAAAGTGCTAAATTTGAGAAATGCAGAATATTGTTTGTGTAATAAACGAAGCTTTCTAAAATAATAGAATAGTTCGACTCTAAGAAAAATCACAGCTACTAAAAAAATAATTAGAGGGTAATATAAAACGGTGTAAGATAAGCGATAGATGGGCAAAAATAAAATGCAGATGAAATTATTTCGTGCAAGCAATAATATCAAACATTCCTATATCTATAATGTTAATATTTTTAGGAGAAAAATACCTCATGGACAGATATTTACACATTTATCATGCCTTTTCTATTATAAATCAAATTTTTAATATCTGTGATTGCTGTCTTTGAATATACACCTCATTCTGTTGGAACACAACAGTTTGGCTGCAAACTACTCAAACTTCTTTCAAAATTTTAAAATGTACATTATTTAAAAGTAAAGTAATCATAAAAAATTCAAATAAAATTGAAACTTAAAAGTTTCCTTCTGAATACTTGATACTATTTTATTTTCGGTATTTGAGTGTCACTCCGTTGGTAAGTGCATGCTGTACATAGTGGGCTGGACATCACAAGCAAGAGGCTATGTAAGGGTGGGCTCAAGCAGTTACATTCGTGCATGATCAGTTCCACCGACATCTGTTGTCCAGCGTAAAGGTACAGCTGCCTGAGAGCACCCAATTTTTGTAGTTCATCCATTTGTTTCGAGATAAGTTTCAGTGAAAGTAGCTGAATTTTGTGCCCTCGTTTAGGTTTAAATCGTTTTTATGACTCGGTATACACGCGAAATTTTTATTTTATCTAACATTAGGAGGTATAGCCTTGATATTTGGTATTGTTAGATTTTTATTCTTCCGAACGTGTTTGTATTTTGATATTCTAGCATTATGGCAACTTAATCTCAGGTTATGAGATTCAAAGCCGAGACTAGGGTAACGACCCACAAGATAATGCATCACACTAAAATGGTCTGTCAGCAGTCAACGTGCTTCTGCTCACGAAACACGTGCAACCAAAATTGTCTTCTCGATTTTAAACGATTCGTAGCTTAACGTCCGTGAAATGTATGCGATGCAAGTTTTGTTGTCTTTCAACTATTATTTTATCGGATTTTTCTATACAGTAAAACTTTTCAGACTATAAAGTCGTCACTGATGGCTTAAGTTATTAGTGAGGAAAGGACGTTTGGGAATGCCTTCCATTCTCTAATACAGAATCACAAGATGTACTTTCTTTGAAGTTAAATATTCTTCATTCACACGAGTTAAAAATCTAATTTATTGCTATACAAATGTACAATAATTAAATTTTTCAATCGCAAATATTCACCGCAAAAATACTTTGAAGCATGAACTTATGTTAAAGCTGGTTAATCTTTCCATCCAGAATGAGTGCATTTATACTTGTTGGAAATATTTCTGGATGAGAATAGTTTTGATTTTTATTTAAAAATGATTGAGATACTGATTTACGTGCATTATGAACTTCCAAATTTAGAATTATCGCAGCTATGCAGAGAAATACTAGTATTTCTGATTTTTAAGGAGTTTCATCCATTTTTGTTTGTTTGTGTTCAATGTATTCGTCTTTTCTTTTTATTGTTTAGAAAATAAAATAAGTTTTAGCTGCTTTTTGAATAGATAACGTTGATTTTTTTAAAGATTGTAATAATTTTTAGAATAAATATTACTTATAATAAATACTGATCAAAGATAAAAGTACCTACTTCCTAAACATGAAGTGTTCAAACATGAAAATATACAATAAAATTAGTATCTTATCAAGAATGATTTTCAATTGGTAGTGCCAAGTTATATTAAAACTATAAAGTTTTGAAAGCAATTGACTGCAGTAATTGCTCAAATTATTAAAGTCCTCATTGCTACAACCAACAATGATTGCTTCCAATTAGTTTCCTTAAAAGGTCAAAAGTTTTTTGCCGAATCTTAATTGTGATACTATTTATGTAGGTATCTCAAGACGCTTTACCAATTATAGAAGACGAAATTTCGTCGCTTAATGCTGTTAATTGTTATGTTTTCGCCTTGTTTCTATTTTTATCAACCACAAAGTGCTAAATGACTGTTATCAGGGAAAGAAAAAACAAACAAACATTGCCACCACCACCGAAATTATTGTCGCCCAAGGAAATAATGTGGATAGTAGCAAGTGTTGGCGTTGCTGGAAAGATTTTTACTATATTTTATGTATGGTAGTTTCCAAAAATTGATTAAAATCCTTTACTAAACTGTTTTTTTTTTGAGGAAAGCATATGATAATTTGATATCAATTCTTGAAAGATGATAGAATAATCACTAATCGCTAACAACGATATTGCGACTCCAGATTCAAGCGTAAAACTTAACAAATCATTTAATTTTCTATAGAAAAACTGTTGAAGTACAATACAAAATGTTTAAAGCGTTTTTTAAGTGATGCGTTGTTTTTGTTTCAAGATTTCCTGATGTTAGTAAAATTTTTCCATTTGTAGAAAATTCGAAAATATAACTATTTTGTTCTCTTTCCTGGAAAATTTTGATAGTGCCCTTTGCGGACTTCGTAATCATATTGAAATGAAATTAATAAATTTAAAGAAAAACTGTTAATTTTTAACCAATTAATCACAACTTTAATTTTAATTATTAACATATATATTTCGGGACACAGTAAGGCCCTTCTTCAGTGTTGTTAAAACTGATAATTGGAGAAAACCTTAATACCTAGTTCTTAGTTTTCTCCAATTATCAGTTTTAACAACACTGAAGAAGGGCCTTACTGTGTCCCGAAATATATATGTTAGTAATTAAAATTAAAGTTGTGGTTTATTGGTTTAAAAATAAACTGTTTTTCTTTAAATTAATTGAGACACACAACGAGAAACTCAGACCATTCTTTGATTTGAAATTAATAAAAACTGAGGAAATTTCGAATATTACTTTTGTAGTGTTCATCAACGAAAAAAAAACCATTAGTGCCACGGATTTTTTGAAAAATATTTTTTGAATGTGTCTCCTCATTGCAAACCACTAACACAATAACTAATTATATATTTAAATTAGTAATTTTCTTTTAATATAACAACTAATATTGTTAAATGTATAATATCGTCAGATTTCAAAATGGCTACAAGTGATTTATGCTTTGTGACTGTTTTTTATTTAGAGGAAGTTTTTTTTAAAGGTTTAGACTTTTCGATGGACATATAAGTCATTTAGTTCAAGAAATTTAGAAGAGATCACAGCGAAACAATTACAAAAATACATGGTTTATGCTGACGGCAGCTGGTATCAGCTATCCAGGCAATGACAATTGATAGCCTGGTTTTAACTCTAACTTTAACGACTAGTTAAGAGGGTGTTTTTTAAGTATGGAACTTTCAAATTTGTCAGTATAGTTATAAAATTTCGCTGTGATTGGTAATATGCTTAGTTTAATTTGGCAAATTACCATGCAAATACTTACACCCAAACAATGTCTCGAATAGTGGAAATTTATCTCCGAAATTTGAGTTGTATGCGCCAAACTTATAGGGCACTTTGTCCAATTGTTGGGGCTCATAATCGTCCATCTGAGCCGTTCACACACAATACGATAAAAAAATTTATGTCCACGTATACTCTATTGGATATAGTTCATCCAACACGAACTCGTACAGTGCGCATCGACGCAGTTATCGCTGCTGCAGAGGATAGTGTGAATCCAAATTTATCGATTCTCAACAACTTGGCCTCTTTCCGCCCACTTCATGGAAAATTTTGAGGAGAGATCTTGGACTAAAGCTCTATAAGATCCAACTTGTGCAGCAATTGAAGCCATTGTACCATCGTTTACATCGCACGTTCGGCGAATAACCTGAAAATGAGTTCAAAGTTGAACCGCAATATTGCCGTCGAATAATATTCAGCGATGGGGCTAGTTTTTGGGTTAATAGGCTCCTAAATAAGCAAAACTAACATTTTTCGTGTGCGAATAACCCTCAAGAGACTTTGAAAGCTCTATCACATCCCAAAAAAGGCATTGTGTGGTTTGCATGGCAGCACCATAATTGGTCCTTCCTTTTTCAAATCTGAAGACGGAACCAACGTTACAGTTAATGGCGATCACTACTGACAAATGCTTCGTAACTTTTTGATTCCCAACATCAATGCCGATCGTCTGAAGGACAACTGATTCCGACAAGATGGCGCAATATGCCATAAAGCACGTTAAACCATTACTTTATTGGGCCGAACCTTTGGTGAACGTAAGATCATAAGATTTGACTTTTTTGGACTACTTTTTGTGAAGATATGTTGAGTAATTTGTCTATGCTGATAAAACAACAACAACTACTGATGACTTGGAAGTCAAAATTCGACGCGTTTTTGGGGACATGAGGCCGGCTATGCGGGAAAAGAGGCGCAAAATTGGACCGCCAAGATGGTCTTCCTAATACGCAGTCGCGGTGGTTATAAGTCAGAAATTATTTTTAAACACTAGACTTCATAAAATTTGTAAGCTTTTAAAGCCAAAGATCGACTATTTTAATAATTAATCTGTGTTTAAGTTGCTTAAAAAGTTGTATGCCTCCAAAAAACACTATTTGTATTTTATCGCCGATACATGCAAAAGTCAATATGTTCTTGATACATTGTTGTTTATTAGTTGTTATTCTATAGAAAAACCGTCCATAGTGCTAAAACAAAACACAATTTAAAAATAGGGCATGCAAGAAAATGGAGGTAGTTCCATTTTCCTTTTAGGGGTAATTACAAACAATCCTTTTAGAAATTCAATTTTAAAGTTTAATCTTAAGCATTTTTTTCAACTATAGTTCATTGATTGTTCACTATTAGTAATTTTCAAAAAATACTTATTCCGAAATGTGAATTTCACTCAAAACCACCAAAAATGAAGCTACCTTCTACTTGCTGTGCATCCTTCTGCTGATTATTTTTATTAAAACACATAAAAGCTAACACCTTTTGGGGAATCTGAAATCATCAATGATTTCTAAATAAGATTCCGATTACAAATATATTGGGGATTCGCAATAACGAAAAATGGTGCGTATTATTGTGTCTATAAGTGTAGGATAACATGTCTAGCACAATTTGTTGTGAGGGTGAATTCAATATCTGTTTACAAGTATCATATTTCAATATGATTGTCGAAATCGTCAATAAATTGACTGTAACAATATATCACGAAATATCGATACCAGATTTAAATTTAATCGATATTTATTGATATCGTCAATATATTATCCTTTTTCCAATCATATGAGTTTTTAGGGTTTAAACGAATCAACTGAAAAAAACTTCGGTTGGGTTTTTCACGTGCGTTGATTGCCACAGTCATATTATCTAATGGAAACAACTTTCATACATTAGTTTCGACAATTTGAAAGTCTTCCCGGTTAGAAAAACATCGAAAATTTATTTGAATATATGGGAATCTTGATAACTAAAAGTAATTTTCCGGTTTCTAGGATTCCAAAAAAAATTTCGTATGAAATTACACTTCGAAATTTCGAACGATGGGTACACACATAGCTAGATGAGATAGTTTGGAAGTAACATATAAGCAAAGATTCTGTAAGTTGAAGACGGTGAAGTGAAAACCTGATTAATTCGAACACTGCCTGTGAAGTTTTTGGATACTTTTGTCGTGGTTAAATGAATACTAGAAATACGATCGAGTGTATCGAAAAAAATCTACCTTTACCTTTATAATTCGAACTAATTTCTTTTTTGTTTATTATTGTATTATATTAACTAACATTTACATAAAAAAATCAAGGAAAAAAATTTCGGACCTTTCCGTTAACTCTACGCATTAGATTCCGGACAACGGTGTCATCGACCACCTTATATGCGTTTCTCCACTTATTTTGAAAATCTTTTTTGGGTTTAGCAATTTTTTTTTAAAGGTTTTCTTCATTTCAGCCCAATAACTTTCGATTGGTGGAAGTTCGGAACAGTTTGGAGGGTTAGCTGCTTTCGGTACCATGGAGATGTTGTTGTCCTCATACCACTTCATTGTTGATCGAGCATAATGACTCGTTGTTAAATCTGGCCAAAATGCTACAGATGCGTCGTGTTTCTCGATAAATGGTTTTGGTCGCCTCTCTAAACACTCTTCGATGTATACTGCGGAGTTGATGGCACCCTTCGCTACAAATTCTTCTGATCTGAGACCATATCCACATATTGCCTGCCAAATTATATACCGCTTGAGAAATTTGGTGCATTTTTTGGTTTTATGGTTTGGGCTTAAACCACCCTCTGATCCTGCTGTATAGAAGTCCTGACCAGGCAACTGTGCAAAATCAACTTTCACGTATGTCTCATCGTCCAACACACCACAATCGAATTTGGTCAGGTAATCCTTGTATAGCTTTCGAGCCCGATTTTTCGCTTCTTTCTCCTTTTCTTCGGACTTTATATGATCTAAGATTTTAATCCTTCTGAATCCTCTGAATCATTGCGTTCGTTGTTTGCACTTTTTGACCCATATCTCGAATGGATGTGTTAGGACTCTGCAAGAATTTCCTCTTTACCTTTCGACTCAAATTTGCATCGGATTGACCTTTTTTTTCTAACTGATCCAGACTTTCTAGAAACAAGTAGGCCGTTTTTGTACTTTATAATCGTCCTTTTTACTGTTGCAATCGACTAATTGGTCTCCTTTGCTAATACCGAATATTAACGAAGGGGATTTTTCTGGGATTTGCACACAATTAAACTACGCACTTTTTCTTGATTTGATGACATCTTTTCAAGAGCGATCTTACAATACGAATGGATTAGACGTTCTCTTTTTTCGCATTTTTTAGCTAATTTTGCACACCTGATGAATGCTTGAACTTATCCCAAACAGGAGCTATGCAGAAGAAACTAAAGGTCAACTTTTTCCGATACAGTTCCTAGTTTTTAGTTGGAGTATTTAAGATTGTAAAATGAGTCGTAATTACACCTACCAGCTACCAAAAAAGCGAAAATATTTCGCACAGTAGAGACAAATGATGGAAAAGCAAAGGCTGCGATTGTATATAATAATCAAGCTTGCCTTTACAGGAGTGAAGCAATGCCAGCATAGAGAAGCTGAAACGCTAAATGTTGAAAAATGTTTCATGAAATGGTTTGCTCAGTGTTGAAACAAAAATATGTCAAACAAACTATTTTCAAACGAAGCGGCTGAATATCTTTCCAAATTGTTATATATTGTTGCTCTTAAAGTGAATAATGCTTTCTTTCAAAGTTGCCTATGTAACAACTATGATAAAAAACATAGCATATCCTTTCGAACAGCTTTCGGAGAATGTGACAATGTGGATCTAATAGTTACCGCTGATTGAAAGGATAAAATCAATGAACTTATTGAAGGTTAAAATTTGTAACGCAGACGAAACGGCTCATAAGTGTCTTCTAAGTGAAACCCCGGTATGAAAGCACAAATTTTCTGACCATGGATAGTAATTCAATGAGCAATTGAGTGAGCTGTTAGGAGTGAAAAAATCAGAATTATCATCAAAAAGAATTTAGTTTTTGGCGGCTGTCTCTAGTTTAACGAAGGATTCGTACGTAATTTTATAGTTTTTGAACTAAAACAAATTGTGAAACAACTAAGTCGGGTTATCTAAAATGACAAGTCAATAAGTAAAAGTATATGCATTTCAGATGGTTTAATACTGATTGAAAATGTTTCAAAAAAAATTCAACAAAACCTGTGTGAAAATGGTTTCCCAACGTGTGGTTTTCATCAAAAAGAATATATTTATGACCCTGCAGTCAAAATCACAAGACTATATGTCTAACTGTTTATTTTGCTCATTAGAGTGCTTTTCTTCTAGACGATGATGGTGGAATCAGATAGCATCTACCCTGCAATGTGAAACTGTCTCTATCTTCCATTTTGATTTGAAAAGATGCGTTATCTAGCTTTCTCTTTATGCTATTGACAAAGCTATTGAAAAACATTCAACGAACTTTCTTCCAAGGAATAACTTTTGTAAAATTTGTTATTCCCTTAATTATTTTTGAAAGCGAAATTCGTTTATTTTCATTGTAAGTTCCCGATACACGAACAGACAAACACACATATACGCACTTATTACCTGTAAATAACTCGAATCATTTTGTTAGTAGCCTCTAGCATTCCGAACATAATAACTCAAAAAATAGATATCTTGAAGTATATTTTATTTGTGATTCGAGAGTTATCGAGGTTCAACTATAAATCGCTTTGACAAAATACTTTCGGAGCGTCTGGATTTGTTTCTTGAACAAATTAGGCGAGAGGTAGTCACAGGAAACTAGATAACATTAAAGACTGATGAACTCAATAACCCTGAGCTACTAAACCCTTCACCAGTAGCTATATGTTTGTAAACAGTCATTTCGGTTGATATAAATTTGGAAACGCATCTTTGACTACACTATCCGACAGACATGTAGAATCAACCTTACCTCAAGAAAAACTAAATAAAGCACCAGAGGTTAAGGGTTTACAAGCAGAGCTTCGTCAACACATTTACCATTAATGACATCTGCCTCACTAAATCATGTCCGAGATATGAGTAAAATTTGCACCAAATCGTCGGGTGTGAAACCATAAAATTATTTTCTTTATGTAAGACATGAAACAATTTTTACTGCAGCAACTACAGAGGCATTTCTTTGATGTATATTTCCTACAAAGTTTTAATTTAAATAATTTCATTCAAGAAAAACATAATTGATAAATAATATGTTGGATTCAGATGCAGTCAATCAACAACAGAACGGATATTCTTAGTAAAACAGGTCCTAGAAACGTGCTGAGAATTTAATATTGGCCTGCATTAGGGTTTTGTAGACTTCAAGCAAGCAGACGATAGTGTAGATTGGTATAGAAGTGGTCTTTCAAGTTGAGTTTTCAAAAAGATATAGAATTTGTATCGTAATAAAAAAAGTGATTCATTTTTCAAGTCAAAATTTTCGATTTATGCTATGAAAATAATATATTATAAGTCCTGACAAAAGGTGAAACTTTCGTTAAAAATTCTTTATGACATTTTTACACAATTGACGTTCAATGCTATAAAAACATTAATTGTTTGGGAAGCATATCTGTACACTTGGAGTATTCCTATAGAGCCAATTAGACAGAATTTCAATGGGGTTAGATTGCACGATTTTGGTGGACAGTAAGCGTTGCCGCTCCTGACAATTAATCGATTTTCAAACCACTGCCGCAACAAAGTCATAGTTTCTGTAGCTGTGCGACATTTAGACGCATCCTGCTTGAGAATTATTACCACTATCATGGAAATCTTACAATTACAGAACGAAAAAATCGTCTATTGTTACTAATAGCGTTCGCCATTGATGGTAACATAAAAACCTTCATCATGTTCAAGAAAATACGAACTAATGACACCATCAGATTAAAAAACACATCACACAGTAACTTTTTGAGAATAAAAAGGGTTCAGCGTATATTTTTTCCTGTTCATCATCCCAAATATGGAAATTTTGTCTATTCACATGTCCATCGAATTGAAAATGTGTCTCGTTGGAAAAGATAATTTTCGATAAAGATTTGCTTCGTGATTTTCCATCCAATTAAGCTAGATGATCATCTGTCTGTAGTTTCTGCACTAATTGATTTTTGTATACTTTCACACCTAAATTCTCACGTAAAATCATGAACACTGTCATTCACAGCAGCAAAATTTTCTTTTGAACGACCAACACGAACATACTGACATCTTTTTCGGTTTTTTACTCATACGGTTTCTACAAATCTCTGCACAATATTTCCAATTTGTTGTTGAGATGAACGATTATATAAACCATATAAATCACGGTTTTTTCGAAGTACATTTTTCAAATAACGACCGTTTCCATAATATAATTCAATAATGCCAATGCGTTAGTATAATGTAATGGACTCCATTTTTAAACATGAATGTGGGTGGACTTAACTCAGCGCGTAATTTTGAAAACTCAATTTTAAAGATTCGATACTATACAAAATAATGTTTGATTTTTGCGGGTAGTAAATCGCTATAAAGATTTGTAAATTAGAAGATGCAATCATTGGACTGAAATAGTAAGGCTCGATTTAAGATGGCGAGTTTTTGAAGACGATGGAAAAGATGCAGCAAATATCGAATAACAGTTTGGTTTAAGTTTTCAACTATTTGCAATGAAAGCTTCTTCACAACCACGCCAAAACCACGAACCATTCGGAAAATAGTTATGCAAAAAGGTATGTTTGTTCAGGAAAAATCAATGTTTTTATTATATAATGATAACAATGCTCGTAAAACATCCAATGTTACATACTCGGTTCTTTCCTGTTAGAAAATGGCTACTGAAGAAGCAGAATATACGTTTATCTCAATTTTCACGAAACTGCAGATTCGAGGTTTTATTGTGAAAGAATAACGTATAGTAAATGCGTGAAACAATTGTGAACTACTGGTAGAGTTCAAACCCTCAAAATAGAATTTAATTTTAAACCATTTTCAATCACTTATTACAGTAAAGTTTTTATCACCCCAACCAAAGGATTTGATTGAAAAATCATCACGAAATAATCTAATTTATCCTATTTAAGGATGTAACGAAGCTTCGCCTCCGACTCCGCATGTTCGGAACTTCCGATTTAATTTGACCTCCGATTTCGGTTCCGTTTATTTCTGAACGAATGTTTTACCGAAGGTTTCAAGTGCTACGTGGTGTGCTTGAGCTAAGCGTGTTCAACATGTTGGATAGCAGTAAGTATGTATAGCACTCACTGCTAGCGCGATTTTCGATTGTTTAACGCAAATTTATGTTGGAATTCACCAGCACAAATATCTGGGTTCGAACGTTTTTGGTTGCATTTATACACGTGCGGTTTTAACAGTAATAGCAAGCTTGATAATTATTTAAAATGAAACCAAAAATTTGTGAGAAAAAGTATTCAAGGAAAGGTGGCACAACATCGGCTTTAAAAGGGCATTTGAAATCTTTGCATACCACCGAGTATGAGGAATGCATACAATTTGAACGAGAGAAAAAAATTTCCAAAATCGACGAATGTTACCCCATTACAAGAAGCTAAAAAGCAGATAACTTTAAAGGAAACTTTGCTAAGAGTCCAAAAATGGGATACGTGAAATTCAAAGTCAAAAGAAATAGACGAGTTAATATGTGAAATGATTGCCCTTCAAGACCTTCAGCTCAATTTTGTGGAGGGTATAGGATTTCAACGGTTAATGTAATGCGTTGTGCCTAACTATCATTTAAGAAGACGTCAGTTTTTCACATCATATCTTTGTGACGTGCTTTATCCGAAATTTGCAGAACAAGTTACGGAATTACTCAAAAAGATATCCAAACTAACATTTACCACCGACATTTGGACTGAGCCAAGTGCCAATGTGTCACTATTAAGTTTGACGGCACATGGAATCACTAAAGATTTCAAGCGAGTGCAACTTATTTTGAAATGCCAATCGCTTAAAGATCGTCACACCAGAGACATAATATTGAAATAGGTTGGCAGGATCGCCATGAAATACGCTTTGTTAGCCATTGTGTTTTTTTAACTCGCAGAGGAAAGTGGGAGTCACCTAAATATCGGCGTCTAGCGCCAAAGCTGATGGCAAGCGTGAGCTGCCTATATTTCTTACACAGCGCAAGCGCCGCAATGAACAAACAAAAGAAAAAGGGTGCCGATGTAGGCAGTCCAAATTCTCTACTATGAATGTTAATTTATTCGTTGATTATCATTTCTTTTATACTAAAATATTCCCTATGTACAACTTACTAACTAATCAAATATTATTTACATATTCCTGACCTAAATCTATTTCCAATATTTTCCCATAGTCAAAAATGCAAGTGCAAGCAATAAAGTGTAATTTATTGGCTTCAAGAACCTTACTGCAGATGTAAGCAATAAAATGCCAAGAACCTCGGATATGTTTTCTTTGTTATGCCATGCTGAACTCGTCCCCAGTGCACATTGTTGGTCTTAAATTGTTTTGTTAATTTCATTGTTTATAATTGGACTTGGGATATACCCACAAAGCCTGACTCACAATGCTTTGACTCGTGCTGGGTTATCAGATGGCAATGTATGAATATTGTTTTGTTTGTTGTGGCTTGTATTACACTACAGAGAAATATGAAGAAATGTTACGTGAGTGGAACATAAGTCACGAAAAAATTCAATGTTTTATTCGCGACTGTGGATCAAATATGATACGAGCAATGCGGCTAGCCAATTTTGCCGACGTTGATTGCACTGTACACCAATTACAGCTTTGTGTTCGATCTACTTTGGATGATGATGAAGACATAAAAAAGTTGATATCAAAATGCAACAAATTTCAGCGCATTTCAACCATTCGCAGAAAGCACAGGCTGAACTACAGAAAATACAAACAGATCAACTCAATCAACCAGTCTTAGGTGTAATACAGGAGTGTAACACAAGGTAAAAATTTATTTAATTTTAAGGAAATCTATACAGTTCTACATCCAAATAGGGAATGTATTTTTGTGTGATTTATGTTGAATGATATTTACAAGTGTCTCGTTGAGAAGTTCCTTATAATTTTTGCTTTTAGGTGGAATAGCACGTTCTACATGCTGGAACGTCTAACGAAAATAAAAGATTCGCTATGCTTATACGCTAGCAAACGTAATATACCACAAATCACTCCAGAAGAATGGCTCCATCTCAATTTCCTGGTAGGGGCTCTGCAGCCATTCGAAGAAGCTACAAGAAATATGAATGACAGTAACACAAGTATTTCATCGGTCATTCCATTAATTCATGTTCTGAAACATGCCCTTCAAATCGAAGATACTAAACCCGGTACAGACGAAAAATTTCAGAGATTAATAAATAAAAATATTGATGAATCAAACTCAAGGTTTGGGGCGCTGCACTCCAACAAGTTTTTTGCGCTTGCAACTTACTTAGACCACCGATTTAAGTTAAAGTTTTTTAGTGAAGTTGTTAAACAACAGGTTCAAACCGAAATAATGTGTTTGCTTAATTGCTTGCATGAATCTGACCATTCCGACTCTATCGTCGAAAAACGGCTAGGCATTTTATTGCCTGCAAATGACACAGAACCTAGCACTAGCGCTGAAACTGCAATCGAATCAGGTAAATGCAATCTGCAGTCAACATTAGCAAGCATTTTAATTAGCAGTGATGACGATGACAACTCATCTTTAGCTGCAAATACTCCTGATAGTAAATTTACTATCTGGAAAAAGTTACTCATCGAGTACAATACCGAAAAACGCCTTCCCATCACTCAGGATCCATTGATGTGGTGGAAAGTTAATTCGAAATTCCAAGTTTTCAACCCGATAGTGCGTCAATTTTTGTCTCCTCCACCAGGCTCAATGCCAAGTGAACAACTGTTTAGTGGTGCTGGTATGATCTATGACCCTTTAAGAAATAGACTAGACGCAGACAAGGCAGCAAAATTATTTTTTTGTTAAGGGGTTATACCTATGTGACTTAATTTTTTTTCCAATTTTTTTTATTGGCTAAAAGTATGCTAACACATCTCTAGAATTGAAATCAAAAAGGTCCAAATACTAATATACTTCAGAAAATTTTTGAGATTCAATTTTCTGAAGCAACTCCAATGCTCGAAACACGTAAAATTTGCTCGCTTTATACTATATAGTAATTAATATACACTGTATAGGGCACGTTCCTTCGTAAACGACGCTAGGAGAGCTTCTGTTTACTTGATCGACTACACGCTGCATTTGAGGTTAAAGTACTATGTTTTGAGTGATATTTTTACTGTTGTTTTGTATAAAAAAGTGTTAGAAATGAGTAGTAAACTGTACAGTGGTCGTAAAGGCAGTAAAGCAAGTAGTTCATCGCAGAAGTGCAGCAAGATCAGCAACAGGCGTCCGCCTAATCGCCATTCGTTTGAGACTAATTAGGATTGACTGCAGGACCTAATTTTTACAATTTCTGCTTAGAAACAGACGCCGAGCGAATAAAAGCTGCTGAGCGCTCAATTTCCGACGTTGTAAAAGAGGCGAGACGCGGCCTTTTAGCATCAAGAAAGGACGAGGAGGAGAAATCCACGGTCTTGGAAGACCAACTGTATGGTGCTGGGATAGCAGAGTAAAGGTTAAAAAAATTGTATATAGTAAAATTTTGAAAATTCACAACTTTATAAGGTTTTGAAACTTCAAACGCGTTTATCTCGAAAGTGTATTTTTGAAATTTGCCGGAAACGAAACTCTTTCAGTTTTCATCCGAATGACTTGCCGTTATAACTGTAGCTTCTTGATATGATTATCTAGTGAAGTACACACGATTTTAACGATTGGTTTTGTTTAAAAAAAGTTATAAACAATTGAAGTCATTTTTTTGGGTCGAAAATGCAATTTTTTTGTTAAATGGTCGCCATTTTGCGAAAAATCGATAGTAAACTATTATCGTGTGTACTTCACTAGCAAAACTCATGGAGTTTATGGAAAAAAAATTTATTGTTCCAGATGCAGATGGGGCTGAGAAACTTGTCCGGCCGCGGAACGTCTTTTGTAAATACTAGTGACTTCGACGTGCACTACAGCCGCCATTTTGTATTAAATTCAAAATAAAAAAATTTTTTTGCACTCCCGAAAAGTTGCCTTTTATATTGATATATTATTGATAAATGCTTTTTTTCAAAATCCTTGAAAAAAAATCTTGAAATAAGGCTTGTTTTTTTCGCCTTCACATAGGTATAACCCTTTAAATACAATTTTCCAATTTTAGAATGTCTACACTTGGTGTAAGCTCTTTGATTACATATATAACTCTTAGGATTACGCCAATAATAATAAAAAGAATGATTATCATATCATATTGTTATTGTTTAGTACTTATCATCGCATAAACTTGGCCTTCGATTCCGACTCCGTCTTCGAATCCGACTCCGATAAAATAAAAACAAACCTTCGACTCCGTGTTCGGTTCCGGTGAAACCACCTCCGTTACATCCCTAATTCTATTGTAAATTTCATGTTCTACATTAAAAATACAAAGAACATTTAATTTTTCTACATGAACAATACGAATAGAAAAAAAAACTGCCCATTTAAAATAAAATTGTCTGACTATCTATGGATATAGATGCGAAGATCTCATAATTAGGATTTGAAACAATATTAGCTCAAAGGAACTTTGTATGGAAGTCTCTGCAAATTAAGTTTGAGGTGAAGTAGGAGACTGAATACTAGATTTGAAAAATCATTGATAACTTGGATAAATTGTTGTTATTTAATTTGAATATTCGAAGCCAATATTTAATTGACAATGCTTAGTTCTTATAAAAGATGAGAATTTTTCTTAACTCTGATTAAGAGAAATTCTCTGAGTAAGCGTATAATCGAAAAAAGGATATAGCATAGAATAACTAAGAACTGTAAGATTTCAAGTATTTAATCTTACTTATATGTTTTCTAGCCATTTGAGGATTTATGAATTAAAGTTAGATGTTGAATATGACAATAGTTGTCTGAGATATTCACTTTGCATGTCAAGACAAAAAGAATCATTTTTACGAGCTATGTTTGGTACTACACGATGACATATTTGAGCTGGAAATGGAACTTTCAGAATAAAAGCATACATAAAATTGAAAAAGATAGCAATAGAAGAAAAATATAAATCATATACAGGTGAATAACTCCTCTTAAGAAAACGGATGAAGCATATAGTTCTCTTCATGTGTGCATTTTGTGTCATTTCTCTCAAGTGATCCTTAATTAAATGAGAATATATGAGAAGATATTGGACGTTGTTCTTACAAATGTCTTACAAAAAAAAGCTCACGAGTTGATGATCAGCACAATAATTAATATTATAGATCCGATTGATTACATTGAAGTCAAGTGGCCATTAGAAAAAATAAACAAGCCGTGAGGTGCGACCCATGAGGTCCACACGGTCAACTTCCCAGTAATATCTACATAGATATTAAAAACATTAAACACAATAATAATTATGGAAATAATATTACTTCAAATAATAAAAATGTACTTCTCATAAAAGTTATTGGAATGACTTAATATTAATCATAACATCTACGCGAGCGTCAATTGATTACGTAAGGATTTTGGTGCATTGGTTTGATTGATTATTCACGCAGATCAATCGGAGGCGGGACAGGTTACAAAGCAGTTTTTTCATTAAAGTTAAAACATGGTGCTGTGAAGACAATTGAAAATCTGCTCAAATGTTGCAAATATTAATAAACTTTGATTGACTTTACAACAATGTTTTTAGAGTCAGAGATTTAAGGTATAATGATTCGAATGAACCCTTTTTACATGGTGACTTTGAATGATTTTTTATTTTTTATTTAATTAATTAAATATATTTTGTAATCCGAAGAAAAGTTTTTGCTGCTTCTCTACAAAGATTTATAAAAATTTATAAATGCTATAAACATTTATTATTACGATGTGCAAATCAGGTTAAAAATGAATTTTTTTTATAAAAAATACTACTTTTCCAACAAAAAAAAATTATTAAATTATTAAAAAAAATCTCTAACGATTCTTTTCAAATATAAAAACATCATAAAAATGTTGATACGCATCGATTGACACCTTAATGATGCAAAGATTATATTTGGTTCTCGAGATATAATGAATGACGTAAATTACCTTGAACGTTTAATGAATTTTTATTTTTAATTTAATTTTTTTCGTAATCATGAAAAAAACTTTTGCTGTTTTTTCGACAAAAACTATTTGCAGTATACAGATTATATAAATATTGATTACTTCGATTCGAAAATCAAGTTAAAAATTTATTGTTTTTGAAAAAAAACCCTAATTTTTTGCACTTTTCTTCGAAAAATTAAAAAACGGCTCGAAGAATTTTTTTAAAAACTTCATAAAATCACGTAAATCTTAATACGCGTCGATTGACACCTAGATAAAGCAAATCGTATGTTTGGTTCGCGAGATATAGCGCACGACAGAAATGACCTTCAAAGGGTCAAAACAACAAATCCCCCCGACCGAAGTATCCCAAAAACTAATCAGCTCTTAAGATTGCAAAGACGCTTCGATTGACACCTTAACGAAGTCGATGCGACTTTGTTTACGTGAGTTATGCTCGTAGAAAAAGTGTCCACGAACGTACGTACACACACACACACACATACATCTCCCTTTCTTAAAACACTTTATATATACTCTATAGACCTCAAAACGTAAAGAAATGTTGAAAATTTCAATTTCGATTTTCGAGGCGATTACAAGAACTTCCCATATACTGGGAAGTTAATAAATCTTGCTTCAAACTTGTTTCGTAACAATTCCATTGTTTTAAATTATGTTATAATACAGAACCCATGCCGAATAAAAAAGTAAATTCTGTGCGATTTGATTGGAGCAATGTTTTCACAAAAGCTGTTTAGATATTTTCTATGGTCCAAACAAACAAATTCGGAGAAAATTAAAAAAAATCACACTCATAGTTCTAGGGGCTTTATTTCATGCTCATATCAAAAAATTAGAAGGCAAATAAGCAAAAAAGGAACAAGGTTAAATATTAAAAGAATGAAACAAAATAGAATGACTCTTCTCATTCAAAAAAGGCTGGGAACATTTGTGTATATGATTGACGGACAGAGGAGTATAGCGTAGTTTGGATGGTCCTACTTTGCAAGAGTTTTAAATAAAAAGACAACATCGAAAAAATGAGTTTTTCCTGCAACTATCGCAAATAGGGAAGATTCTAAAACTACAAAAAGGGTATATATTTAAATGTAACTTTGAAAACCAAAACAATGAAAAAATTGTGAACTGTATTTGAGAAAAATATAAAGGAAAGCTAAGACAATAATGGATACTTCGGAAAATTTTTATTGCACCGGTATGGAATGATAAATTTTTTGGGTATGTATGACATATTAGATATTTTCATCAGTCTAAGCTCATTAACTTAGTTGTTACTACAATTTCCATGCCAACACCAAAGAAATGAGAAAAAACGAACAAAAAATTGAGCACGGCATCACCATTTCGCCACATCCAATTCGATTCCTGGCGGCAATCATTATCACGATAAAGTTTCGATACGATAATAGCGAAAGTGTGACGTTGGGAATTCATCGTTCCCGAGGCAAAACACTATGTTTTTCGAGGGCAAAGTCAAATGACCACTTGTTGCTGTCTTGACGATGCCGTGTCTCAAAGGTTTGTGGCAACCGTTCCGGAGCAGGATAAAAGCTTATTGGAATCCAATCTTATTGCGAATGACCCCAGACCACATGCAGCCTTGAATGGTTTCTTCCTGCACTCTATATTGTTTCTATTTCCTATATGTGAACAGGGTAACTATTGACCTTTCTCAGTTGGAGTCCAAGTTGATTGCAACCATTGAAACCACAAATGAGTTCGACATGGCTTTGGAGCTAGTCCTGTTGCTGAATTTTTTTTAGCCAAAGATGAAGATTGCTGTTGGTTGTGACTTACCTCGAACTGAATGTGCAACTTGAACAAACGGACTCTTCACACAATTCACTAATGTAAAGTTCAGTTAAAATCACAGTTTTTAATTCACTATTGGTTCACAAAAGGACATGAAAAAATTAGGTAAACTTAAAGCTTCTATCAATCCAGTTTCACTAAAATGTTCACACAATTGGCGGTCTTCTTCAAGCACTTCTTAACGCGATGGTATCTGCGACGCCCAGAAAAGCACAAGTCCTTCTCGATCTAGTCCTGGAATAGGCGACGTTCCTTACTTGTTGAATGACCGATTTTCTCAACAGCTGTTTGATAACTGAAACCGAAGGATTTCGACCATCTACTGAATGCCAGCTGCCACTTGTGGAGCGCCACCCATCTTCAACGTTTCGCGGGTATACTTGGACTCCCATTCAACAAGTGCGCGTTACGCTATCGCAACCCACTTGCCACCCTCATCCCCATTATCAGCCCAACACTTCGCCCGCTTCCATGCAGCAGCAACAGCAACAGCAACACACAAACTTTCCGCACATGAAATGCGGTCGCCTTGGAATGGGGGTGTGGGTCGTAGGGTGTCTAAGAGCTTACACAACGGGGTTCGAACCTACAGTGTTCTCAGGCTTGATGATGGTACCGTTCGAGTGTATCCAATGTGGATACAATAGGCGTTAAATGTGAGTAAAGCTTTCTCTTATGACGTCAGTCGCAGTTGATGTGCATGGGGGCATGTGTTTAAATTATATAATTCAAAGACTTGTTCCTGTTCTTATTATTACAGTCTGGAAAGAGACGTTGTTTGTAAATGAATGACATTAAAAAGATAAAGAAGGATGCTATTGTATAGGCTTTAATCGTCTGATATACTTTATAATACAGAGGGATGAAAGCGACATGATTGTGCGTTTGATATGGTTTCAAATAGTTGTTAAGCCCTTGAAAAAGAACCACAGAAAACAATACAAAAACGATTGTGTTACTGCTTACCACTTACCACATTTGGGCTAATACATAAGATCAATACTCAAAAGAAACGACGTTCATCGATGAACAGTTTAGCTGACTTTTATAGAGTAACAATAGTTAGATTTTGAAAAAAAAATTCAACTTTCGAAAAAAAAAGGATACGCATATGATCATAGAATGTACAACCAAAAGAAATGTTTTAAACATTGTTGGTTATCATACGGTTTTGACTAACTTATGGCAATAATCAAATAATCACGCGAAAATACGAATAATAATTCCAGCTGCAATTTATTTTTTTCAATTAAAATGATGACTGCTGTTCAGAATTTTTAATGGCAGAAAATTTAACATTATTCTTTTGTAAGCGGTTGAGATTTTTTGAAAAGGCAAGAATAAAAAATTAAAATATTTCCTATTGGTCTTTAAATTTTAGGTTGTTACTTTAAATGACCAGGCATTATTTGAGCCAGTAAAGGTAAATTGTAAATGTGACGAGGGTTAAGAGCAATTTATTATTAAATTAATAATTGGCTCCACCTCTTGTCCATTACGTTCATCAACCCACGCGGGTGACGATTTGTAGAATAAAATTATCGATTATGAAATGAAAACATAGGTAAAAAAGACATAAATTAATAACAACTAAAGTTTTAAATCCGTGATGAATAACTGATCAATGAATGAAAATAATGGATTGAGTGGAAGTTGTGGATCGTAGAGACAAAACTTTTTATAGAATAGAAAAAGTATGGAATCTAATAATAAATATGAATACGAAAAAACAGTGGATACATTATTGATTGAATTTTTTTTAAATACAACTTTTGATATTTTCGATGAGCAATTTTTCCATATATATGGTTTTTATTGTTGCTTACTAACTTATGAATATTATTATTTTTTGTTTGCGAACAAGAGCAAAATATGATTAATTTAACACTGTTAGGTTCTTAAGAAAGACACTTTCACCAATGAAATTATGGTGGAGGTTGACGCAGATTTCATCTTAGCAATATTCTAGATGATTTCCGAAGCAAATCTGAAGAAAGGATAAAAAATACAATAAATTGGTTGATTTTTATGAAACTTCGAACATTTAAACAGGGCAATGGATATTTCATTGCCATTTGCTGAAAACTGGGGCTAAATTTCAATGGAAGCTCATTTGAAAGAATTTTCCAGACACTCACTGCTATTTATCCTATACAAAAGCTATGAAATAAAATGAATATGAATGTTTTATATTATTAACGAGAAAGTCCTGATTGATCGACAGACTTATTAATGCCTGGCCGTAACTACCGAAGGCAGAAACACAAAATATGAACAGTGATTTTTTTTTATGTATGTATGTACAACGCAATGAGGAAGGAATTTTGGAAATTTATCATCTATTGATGCCTGATTTACATTGTTAGTTGGTATTTGTTAATGTTTTCATTTTGGTTTACTTACTTAAAATTTACTTTATCTATATAAATAAAAATGAATCGCCAAATGTGTTGCTAAGCGCAAAACTCGAGAACGCCTCGACCGATTCGGCTATTTTTTAAATATATTTAAGGCACAAGGGTGGTTCTTACGGAGAGAAAAATTTAAAAAAAATTAGAAAAATTAATTTTAATTTTTAATTAATAAAATTAATTTTTTCTATTGAACTGCGACAGACCAATAACTTTTGACAGAACGAAGTCTGTCCGGGCACCTAGTATCCAAATAATAATAAAATAAATATAAATTATGAAACATGATTTTTATTATATCTCAGAATTCATCCCCAAAAGGTGAAATTGGTAGATGAAATATCTGAAGTCCTTTGTAGAGCTTTTGAATTTGAAAGTGGTACATTCTGCATTTAAATTACCACTGAATGTTTCTCTTCAACAAGATCCTACCCTGACAATCCAAAAATATGGAACACTAGGACAAGTTTTCTTTCAATAATATGAAAAGAACGTATTATTATTCATCTATTGCGTTTTGAACTTTAAAAGGTCTTAAAACTTTGGATGGAGCAATCGCAGGCATCGGTTTTGCATTTAACGGTGACTTTTGCCGAGTTTGTGATTACCAGAGGAACTCGAACAGACAATATCAAATCATAGTTGAAATCATTTATTTAGCAACTTTAACAACATCATTTATGAGGTAGTTTGGTGACAAATTAAGGGAAAATGTAGCATTTATTTACGAACTAATTTGCAATTTAGATATAGAAACAATATTCGATAAAAATTACACGTGAATGTGCGAGATAACTACAATATAAACCAAAAAGTGCTACAAATCAAAAGAAACGGGGATAAATAAAAAATATACATTTCATTACGCGCAAGAACTTCTCATTTTTTTCATCTATCAGGTCTTCTAACTCAATGTGTAAAAAGAAAAGCTGGCATTGGTACAATAACACACTAAAACATTTGTCTCATTTGGGAATGCACCATTCTATGATAATACCAAGATTGTGACTTCTGCAAGGTTAAAAAATAACTTATTTATTCAAAATTTGATATGAAGGGAAAGCAAGCCTGTACTGTGAACACATTTGAAAATATTAAAAATGCTTTACGCATTCTTTCGCTTTCAGCTAGTTTCGGAAGAATATGAAACAGACAGCTTTGTAATTAATTTAGAAACTAAAAAAATTCTTCCGCTTGAATTATTAGAAATTTCGAAGAGCTTTACCTACGCTCTTCAACAATACTATAGCTTATTTAAACAAAAGAAAAAACTAAGGTGTTAACAAAATTTCATTGATAGTACTGCACCAAAAAAAATTGTTGATCATAAATAGAGAATGTTTACTCTTATATTGACTTGACTATTAAATTATTTTAAAACGATTGCAATAAGTCTAAGACACACCACACTAAAAAATCAACTAAAGCAAAACATTGGACGTTAGTCCTCTTGTATCAACAATGAATGGATCCTGTACTACTCATTATGACTTTGTGCATTCGATTTGGTAGCGAAAAAGCGGCTTTTTTGTATAATTCTTCTCTTAATTTTTTTGGGTATCCGTTTGGATATTCGTAGTATCGCGTAAAAATATTTCATTTTAAATTAGAATTTCATTCGCAACCCATGCTGAACATATTATTAAACATTCCATGCCTATTTTCAGATAGATTTTGCCTGTATTGTTGACAAAAATCTCAAGGTATTATGTCGCACCTAATACTTTCTGATTCTGACATCATAGTCTGTGTTACGACCGCGTTGAATCAATTTGAAATAACTACCATCATTTTCTTCATGTCGGTTTGCTTATCGTATTGCCCATCCAATAATTTTTTTTCAAATGACCTTTATGAAAAATTTCAAGTTTTTTCAACTGATCATCCTTTTTTATTTAGGCATTTCTGCCAACACCTCACGAGTATGAAAAAACAAATATTGGACGAATATCCCACAGATGAGTTTCTGACACTTCACATAGTGGTTTCTGGTCTATTTCATTTTTGATGAAATACCGTATAGTGGTGTGCTTATGAGTTTGTGCGGGAAAAACTAGTGGGAGGAGATATGATCCTGGCTGGAGAGGATTCACTATCGCATTGTCTTAGAAGATGGATGCGTTGATTTTTTTACGTTCAAATAAGTTGATACTTTGCAATCCGATCACCAACACGTACGCTGGTCGCTTGCCTCGGACGGCGTCAATGGTGGACGATATTTGTTCAAATTTGTGGAATATTGACGTTATAGACGCAAAACAGATGCAAGCGGATAAATAGAAGCTCATAGAAGATATTACATGGGAGCAGTGCGATGGTGATTATGCTGCAATTTTGGATCTTATCGATCGTCTCCGAAATCATATTGTTGGATTCTACTAGGTATTTGTTAGGTGGTCCTATGCTTAAAAATTAAGCGTGTTGGATAGCAGTGGATTTTTTAATCTAATACAACGTCCTTAAGTTTATTGAAAAATGATATTGTGAAATATGTTATATTTATGTTCGAACTGATGATGTCGAGAAAATTTGTTTTCTAATATTAGCGTTTGGTTACTTTTGGAAAAAAGTAGCTTAGTATAAAGAAATAAAATAAAATATAAATAATGTGTATGTTTTTTGGCAGTGTGGCAGCATGGTGAGTATAGGACTTTCGTTTGAAGTCTGTTCGTTTCTGTCTTCTCATCTATTATACAAATCAGTAACCTAATAGGTTATAAAAGGTGTTATTTAGGATCGCCGGGATATGGCCGACGTTGTACTATTTCTCACCAAATGTACCACTTTATAGATTTCCAGTTGAAGGGTGTTTAAATTGATGAGGCCTTCAGCTAGTGATCGGCAGGGTGGACATGTCTGTGGAGAGTTCGACATCGTTTTGAATCGAAAGTTTTTGTAAATTCACATTTAATTCTTTGGAATTTCAAAAATACCTTCCTTAGAAGTCATTTTTCCGAAAAGCGCTGCATATTTATATAGGTTGGAAGTTTTAAAGTTTTTTTTAAATAAGTAAGATAATTTATTTCACGGCTCATGTTGAAACTAAGGCACGACCAAGTTAAAACAGCTTATTAGCCAAAAATTCAGTTAGCGAGTCTCTGCAGTACATCCCATTTACCATGTCACCATATTTACTTTGAAAGAAATAGGGACCAATGTAGCCACGACTACACACTTTTCGGATGCATGCGATTCCCTAAATTCATATTCAAAATCTTATTTTAAAGTGTCTCTTCATTTGGCTGCAACCTTTCATGTAAAACTGTACGTAAAATTTCACAAATTTGAAACTGAGGACATTTGTCAATATGTGGATTTTTGTCAATAAATTGCTTTGTAGCGTAGGAAATTGGAACAAAGTGAAAAAAATATTTGGTACTCTGAAAAACATGTGAAAAATTGGAAAATAATTACGCAAAAAATCATCTATTCATAGTTTGTTTCGATTTTGCCGAGCTTTTAAATAATTGATTTGATTTCGAAAAAAAATCCTCTTGTACATTCGAGATAACTATTCTTCTAATCTAGTCTGAGAACACCAATATCGAAAGATTTCCCGCAAAACTTGAAAAGCTTTCACTTCGTTTCACTGACCAACAATGACAATCGGGCAACGTTGCTTCACAACCCACAAAACAAATTCAAGGGGGAGAATTCCAAACATTTTTTATCCCTTTTGAGTACAGTTGAAATTGAAATTAGCCTTTCAACATATCAATACTGTGGCAATAAATCAAACTATTCTGGCAAAGCACTAGCGAGTTCTGTAACGAATTCAACCGCCGTTTGTGGGCGGGTGTGTTATTTTATTTGTCCTTCAGATTCCTTAGATACCCCGTTTAATGTGCAACGACGACAACTCACAGAGCGATCTCAGGCGATTTAAAAGGAAATTTATTTACGAGTTTCGGGAAGTGGAATGCCGAATGTTTACACAAAACTCTTGTCGAAGCAACAACAACCACAACAACTACAACGTGGGAAGTTAAGCTGGCTAGGATTGTAATACCATCCTCGATAAATTGAGTATAATTCTGAAATATGCAAATTCATTAGGTTTGTCTCTCGCGTTCTTTCAAATAAAGCCAATTCCAATGAAGTCAGGATATAGCAGCGAATATAGTCCTGTTTCAGCTTCTTATGATTCCGCACAGGAGACAAGGTGTGAAGTGAATGCTTAGCCGTGAGTATCTTGTCAGGACATTGGAGTTCATTAGTCACGAGCTGACTGTTGCGAATGAATCACCTGGAGGTCAGTCTTATTGCTGATCCTAATGCTCACTCCGGAATCACTTCGTCAGAATGTCTGATATAATATTTCATTGGACGAGAAGTTATTTTCATCAGCTGCGTGCTAATAAAATTGCTTGCTTCGAAACAGAAATAATTCAAGTGATTTAAATTTAAACTGGACTAGGATTTGATACTTATGTTTTTTTTTTTGGAGAAATTGAGCCCTGCTGAATTCTGAATAGGGTGGACAGGTGTGCAGTCGATGTGAAGGTTTCAACAATCAGTTTCAATTACTTTTGGTTTAAATGAAAACTAATGTAATTTTGGATTCGAGAGGAACAGGTATTGAAATATCGATTCAAGGAAGCAACCAAACTCATCGATTGTGTCCTGTAAGTCGTGATACCGATTCAAAAAGATAGCAACTCGGATGGAACCAAATTTCATAATATTTTCCGAAAAATGAGAGAATTCACAGATTTCTACGATGTTATCTTAAGGAGAGGGGGGGGGGCAAGGTTTGACACCTGTTTTTTTCATTTTATTTTTTTATCTTTTCTCTGAAAGTACAACATCTGAAGAATATTGTATTAAATTTGTAGGGCATTCGGAGCAAAACTAACGAAGTTACAGTAGGTTGAATAACCGTACCTCTAAATTAGTTTCGCGCGCCATTTAGCTATCTGCGCTGAGCGGTAACTGTTAATTTCGGTCTCTATTGTATTAATTTTATCCCCTCTTTTCGTCTCTTCGTCTCGGCGATGTAGAATATATATTTTAGTCTAGACTTGAACGCTTAGAAGAACATGATGACATGTACGTATTTTATAAGAAAATCCAGTTTTTTTCAAAATAGTTTCATTTTTTCAGTGTACAAAACTCTAAATCGATTTTCCCAAACATGTAATTTTTAAAGTCGGTGACCAGCCTACAGAAAAAACTACTGAACCGATTTGTTTTGAAATTTTGTAGACATATTCTACATATAAATAGCTCTCTAGTTACGTTGAGTTTTTTTAAAAAAAAAAATTACTAAAAATTTTACAATAACAAAACAGGTCGATATTTTCGTCAAAAATCGTTATTTTGGCTTCAAAATGGTGCCGAAAATTAAAAAAATTAATAATTAAAAAACACTCGATGAGACTGGAGAGATAAAGTAATAAACTTAATAAAGCATTTTGATTTTTGGGTTTCAGATGATCCAGTGATGCTGTAGGCTGGTCACCACACAAAAACTTTTTTCTAAGCGCCTGCGGAGATCTACAATAAATCCGTTATTTCTTTTTATTTTTGAACAATTTTTTTTCTAAATATTCTTCACATGTTGTTCTTTCATATATTAATATGTAAAATAAACCTACAGTAATAATTTTTTACAAAAAAACACACGAAAAAAGGTATTTTTTAGACGAAACAAATCTTACCCCCCCCCCTTAAATGCTCCAAATGAAAACATAGAATTCAAGCAATGTTATTATTAGTGAATATTTCTAAGGTAAATGACTATCAACCCTTGAATTATCGTTGAACAGTAAAATAAAGTATTCGGAGCGCTAAAAGGATCTACTTAACTAACCATTCTTATAAAAACCAGGGCGCAAAAAAGCTGTGATGAGGTACTTGAAGGAATGTTTTTGTAACTAAGTTTTAAAAAACTTTTTAAAATATTTATTTAACAGCAAATTATTATTTTTTTCCATTCTTATGATCCAATAATTTGAAACTGAAACTTTACTTTGCGAATGAATAATAATTTTATTCGAAAATGTTTAATACTGCGAGAAAGTCGCAATTCTACTGAATTGTTCTAAGTTTATCTCTTTTGCATGTCTTCAGAATTATTGTAAGAAGATATAATTGTAAAGAATATCCATCCGAGTTTGAATGTCGTATTTTATTTGATAATGAACCATCATATATATGTTAGCTTTATTTGAGTTTTGCGTATAGATATAATGCGGAAATGGTGAAAAATTATTTGAAGTGTTCGGGGGCAAAGTGGTATGCCAAAAAACAAATTTGGCGAAAAAAGCGTGTTTTTGGGCAAACCATTAATGATAAACAATCGAAGAAGAAAATTTAGTGAGTGAAAAAAATTTGTCCCCCATGCGGCAAAGGCTACAAAAAAAGGAAAAATATGAACCAAAAGAGAGTGCCGGTATTTGATCTGATAATTTGGAGAAAGTAGTCACCTAATATGGGAATAAAAACTGACTGCTGTAATAAATACCGCTTTTAAGATAAAGTTTGTACTAAAAGTATGGAAACAGTTTAAAAACTACTATTTACTACTATTTAAACAAATGTAGCTGGTAAAAAAGATCAGAGCTAATGCCCACCAAACCGAAATCATAACAGTCTTTTTTTAGAAAATACATTCTATGTGGTTAGAAAACACTCCATTTTGGTCATTGTATCCTGTGGTATCTACATTGCTTGTTTTTATGGGAGGTAGTTGTGAGGTTAGCCATTTAAACTTCTCAAGGTACCATTAGAACCGCCTCCTAGATTTCTTTAGAAATCGGAATGGCACACGAAACGGCGAAGAAGATTTTCACGTCAACTGGGCATAACGGATTAAAAACGGTCTATGTGAAGGGAAAACTCTGTTTTGCTTAGCACCCTCATAACCTTTCCACGTGAGCAATCAATGTCTTTTTCATATTTGATGATTTTAGCTAGATACTAATTGAATCAATTTTGATTTTCAATATTCTCTGAGCTGCTTAGTCACATTATATAGCTTATTTTTTTACACCGAAACAATTTCATTGTTGTTTTTCACAGCAACTAGATCTCTAAATTCTTTTGAAAAGTTAGTGCCTATTGTTCTCTTTGATATATCGGGCGAATTATTTCCAGCTGACAGTGGTATGACATTTATAAATTTAATCCACTTCTTGGTCCAACAGTTCTTTCGTCCTTGATTCAAATCTTTAATTATATTGTGTTATCTAGTTTTTCACAATCTTTCTAATGTTTATATCTTTTTGTAAATGTAAAGCTGGATTCGATTAAAATAATTTTACCACTTAGGGTAAGTAGTATTGAATCTTGAATCATATCATATCCTTCCTCGATTTGAACGTATGTTATTTCGCAGATTATATTATATGTAAGCATTTCCAGTTGCGTGCCAGTTAAATTTGTATTCTGTTACTGCTTTGAGAAGTTCTCTTCTTCCAGTTGTAACTAGCCTTGATCCTCATTAAAAATGTTTTGCACTGTTTCCCCCAAAAATAAACTTTTCTTCTATGTTTTTGAGAAATTTTATAAAGTCACCCTTTTTCAAACTGTATATTATATAGTAATATGTTGGAATAATTCTTAGCTTTACTAAGAATTCCTTGTTTGTTTTCAAATAAATGGTGATTGCATGTATTTCTTTTGTACCATATTCTTCCATGATGATGTACATATATGCTATAATAGCACTTTCGCTTCCGGCAGTGTTATTTTGAGAGTTGCTTCTCAGATATAAAGTATTTTTGGGAGTTCCAAGCTCTTATTCGTTGATTCCTTCTCAGAAACATGATGTCATCATTTCATTTTAGTTTCTTTTTGAAGAAGCTGACCTGCTTTTGAATACCAGTTTCTCAGTTGATTTAACAACAATATCTTGCTTACTCGTTTAGTCTGTTCAATATTGTTTGTAACATTTGACTATCTAGTCCTGCATATTAGGAAATCTACAAAAAAAAGATTCTTTTACGTTTAAAAAAATAGATTATCAGCAAATAAATAACTTTCCCTCGGCAGTCATTTCCCACTATGAATGCAAGATCTCTTTCTATCAACAAAATTCTGAATGGAGTTTTTGTAGGTAGCATCTGATATATTTAACTGATGATGAAGTGAATTCGGCTTGCTGGCATATATATTTGGTTTAAGATATCCTAACAATTTCCAGAGCGTTTAACCAGTAAACCTAATCCATCAATTGACCTTCGACTGTTTTGAGCTGAAACGTTTTGGATCAAATCATAACATGTGACATCCTTCTTTTGGAACCAAATGTATTCGAGGTTCATACCATACAGTTGGCGCCAAAAGACCTCACATAGGTTGTTTCGAAATTTGTCATCATTGATGGTATCCGCACTTCATTTACGAAGAAAAATGACTCTAAAGTCACATACTGCAGATTAAAGCGATATTGGCGCTCGCGACAGTGGTTCATGGAGATTTCAGATACAAGTATTTTTCAAAAAAAAAATATTTCCTGACCCACTGATATCTCTTTTCTGAAAATATGACCATGTTCGTACTTGGATTGAATATGGTATAAAATCTTTTCAAAAACAAAATTACAATTTTCAGAAGTGGTTTCGACAATAAGAAACTAATTGAAGCTGCCTTGTCAAAGAATATAACGAGCTTAATTCATCAACAAGCCAGCCATGGTCGTGCCGTCTCGTGACGGATGGCAAATGACAGCACTTGAAGAGGATGCCATCCGACACGCCGAAACCACACTTCCTACTAAAATTAACTAGGAACCAGCCTATAATCTGGAAAAATAAAGAACCTCCATTAATGTGCATTAAATAGTGTTAGCAGAGTTGCAAACCAAAGTTGCACACTAGAAGATAACACATGTTATTCAATTATCAGTTTTGGGAGAATGGGAGAAGTGACGCGAATGCAGTTAATAATTGGATATTGTTATAAATAATTAAATATTGTTAATAACAACCAAATATTATTAGTTTTAATTTGATATATAAAGTCAATTATAATTATTCAGTAACGATAAAACATTCTTAATAACGAATGATTATTAGTAATAATAATTAAATACCCTCAATAATGATTGTGGATTCCGGGGCCGAGTTGGAGGACGAGGAGGAGAAATAGGGAAAGGACGAGGAAAAGGATGATGACGAGGATGTCGAGGCTTTGGTAGAGACGACCAGGTCGTAAAGGCATCTTCCTCTGCCAAAGCTTTTATGGCTAAATAAAATAATAATAAAAATAATAAAAGTAATTACTTATATTAATTAATAGTAATTAATAATAAAAACAAATTACAGCTTTTTTATTCACCCCACTGGAAAGTTAGTCGTGTGTGTCGCACTTAGACTACATTTTTAACTTCCCAGTATATGGGAAGTTCTTGTAATTGCCTCGAAAATCGAAATTGAAATTTTCAACTTTTCTTTACGTTTTGAGGTCTATAGAGTATATATAAAGTGTTTTTTTTTTAGAAAGGGAGACGTATGTGTGTGTGTGTGTGTACGTACGCACGTATGTACGTACGTACGTCTGTACGTTCGTGGACAGTTTTTTCTACGAGCATAACTCACGTAAACAAAGTCCGATCGACTTGATTGAGGTGTCAATCAAAGCGTCTTTGCAATTTTCAGAGCTGATTAGTTTTTGGAAACTTCGGTCGGGGGGGTTTGGTGTTTTGCCCGTTTGAAGGTGATTTCTGTCATGCGCTATATCTCGCGAACCAAACATACGATTTTTTGAACAAGGTGTCAATCGACGCGTATTGACGTTTGTGTGATTCCATCAAATTTTCAAAAAAATTTTTGTAGCGGTTTTCAAATTTTTTTAAAAAAAGTGCAAAAAATTAGGGTTTTTTTCAAAAACAATAAATTTTTAACCTTATTGTCAAGTCTTAGTAATCAATGTTTATAAAATTTATGTCTTCCAAACAATGCTCGCAAAAACGTCATCAAAACTTTTTCTTATGATTACGTAAAAAAATAAATTAAAAATAAAAAATCATTAAAAGTCATCATGATTTTCAAGGTCATTTTTATCATTCACTATATCTCACGAACCAGATATAATATTTGCATCATTAAGGTGTCAGTTGACGTGTATTAACATCTTTGTGAAGTTTTTAACATTATAAAAATTCTTTTTAGCCGTTTTTTTAATTTAATAGAAGAAAATGCGAAAAATTATGGTTTTTTTCATAGAAAATATTTTTTAACTTGATTTGCACAGCACAGTGATCCAGTTTATAAAATGTATACATTCTTATCAGTTTCTGGAGAGAAACCGGCAAAATTTTATTCCATGATTATGAAAAAACTAAATAAAAAATAAAAAAAATCATTCAAAGTTACCATGTAAAGAGTGGTCATACGAGTGCTATTACTTTATATCTTTTATTCTAAAAAAATTGTTGTAAAT
Organism: Oxycera nigricornis; assembly: GCA_963942545.1. Classification (NCBI taxonomy): domain Eukaryota; kingdom Metazoa; phylum Arthropoda; class Insecta; order Diptera; family Stratiomyidae; genus Oxycera; species Oxycera nigricornis. Next base: position 27,194,063 of record OZ012662.1, on the reverse strand, counting down.
TCAATCAAAGTTTTAAGATATTTGCATTATTTGAGCAGATTTTTAATAGTTTTTATAGTCTTTAAATTAAAAAAAATTGCTTAAATTTTGAAAACCAACAAAATTTTTCAACACCAAAAAGGCCCCCACCGATTGATCTGCGTGAATATTCAATCTGTCCTCATCGACCAAAAACCTTACATAATCAATGGACCCTCCCGTAGACGATATGATTCATATTAACTCATTCCTGTTACTATTACCTCTCATTGTTGTAATGCTGTTGATGTTTATGTAGATATTACTGGGAAGTTGACCGTGTGGACCTCAAGGGTCGCACCTCGCGGCTTGTTATTACAATAATATTAGTTATCGTTATCGTATGGTAAAGTTTAAACTAAACAAATTATATGTACCACGAAAGTTTACTTGGATACAAATATATTTTCAGCATTTATAAATAAATTCATTTTATAGTTTCGACTTCTTATTGATTCTTTCCTATCCAATACTGTATTCTTGCAGCAAATAGGTCATGTCATTAAAGGCGTAAATATAGAAGACCGTTGCATAAGGGGCCTACCACTCCATAGCTAAAAACTCCAGGTACGCCTATTTATGGAGAAATATTTGGTTTTTATACAAAACTTTTTGGTAGGTAGAATTGCAATATTTCGATCTAAGTTATTTAGATTTTGTTATTAACTTCAGAACAAATTTACTATTAAAATATCTTGTCTAGAACAATTACGCATATGAAAAATTTCAATAAGGTTTAATTTGGATACTTTAGAGATGATGTTAATATTTTTTTAAAATAATAGTTCCTCATTAGTTCTGATGAATAAGTTCAAACAAATTTGCAATATTCGCGTGAACGGATGTCAGGACGCTACAAACTTTACTATTACTTATTTCATTTCAAAATATCCAATTCTTTTGAGATTCAACAGTGTTTCCACATATTACTTTAAAATTGAACGAATTGTAACTACTTTTCAAAACCAAGAGAAACTCAATTAGTTTTCCTAGATGGCAAGATATTTGTTTGGTAATTGAAAGAGATACTAAGCTTTTTTTGGTTGTTGTTTATTTTGGATAAAAAATTTAACATAATAGACTAAGCTGCACCTGAGACTCTTTCCTGGTAAGACATTTAAACCACTTTCATTCAAATCAATATGATTCTTATATCAAAGTCAGATACATAAACAAAAAACCCATGCAGCAAACATTGAACAATAGTTTAAAAAATAGCTTAATTGTAAAAATTTCATTACAAATATCAAGAGGCATAAATCTTTTCTGGCCTACTTTAATGGAGATTGTCTTTAAATTTGATATCACCTGCTTTTCTTAAAGTTAAAGTTAATATAACAAACCGCATATTGTTCACATCCATTCAATAGTTTGATGAATCTATAGATATATAGACAACATAACGCTTTCTTACCTTTTAAATAGAATTTGGCCTCTCAAATTGAATATACTAAGCTCAGAGACTTTTACATGGAAACAAATTTGCAACAACAGACTGGTAGCAACAATTCATCTAATGCTATCTTTTGTTTTTCTTGAATCAACCGACTTTGACCACTTTCTGATAGAACTTAAAAATCATTACAAATAAAGAGAGAAAATAAATTGATCTTTAATTTAAAGTAATGTCCTTGATATAATTCAGGCATTTTGTTAATAATTCATTACACTCTGTTAAGCATTTGCATCAAAAATTATTTACAATCGAAATGATATATTTCCTAAATAAAAGGAAATTTCTGTTCACCATGACATTCCAAGGTTTTTTAAATACCAATCATCCGAAGAACATAAAACCTCAAAAGTTAATCAAAAAGCTGTGTGTCCGACTTTCAATTACACACCCAATGTTGTATATACCCTCGAGAGTAAATATTAATTTCCTAGTAGAATAAGTTTAAGGGAAAAAATTCTCCAGACTGTTGTATAACATTAAGATTGCAAGACACAAGGAGAAGGACATTTTTTCCATGAAAATCGAGCAGTGTTTAATTTCAGGGACATGCAGCTGGGAAGGCAAATTTCATCGTTAAGGATATCAACTTCAAGCTTAACTTGAGCTTTGTTTTTTTTGCTTTTGTTCGATGATTTACTTGACAATAACTGTAATTGTCCTATTTTTGGCAAGGGATAATTTCTATTTTGAGTAGGCTTACTGATAGATTTAAAGACATAAAGTACTTTATTTTGAATGGAATTTTTGCGTAAAGAATAAATAGATCAATTAGAATTAAAGTCGTTTTCAAATGAGTGACACGGATGTTTTTTTTTGGAAAATTCCAGGCACAACATAGTTGTATGATTTCAGAGTTTGATGCATTTCTACTGAACTATGCTTTGAGAATCCTAATTGAGAGTTTTTTTGAGTGTGAAGCGATGCAATTTGAATAAATGTTTAATTCAATTTGGTTTTAGTAATACCGTTGATAGCTTCCATTTTGAGGGTCAGAATTTATGCAAAAAACCTTCTTCTTTTAAATGTGTTTACAATGAATTGATTGTTGTTTCAGTTGTTAGGATTTTAATTGACTGAAAACTCACACGCTGGCCGCTTTTTCTCACGAAACCATAAATTTTGCGAAAAGTTGTGAGCCATCAATTTTGGAAATTTTGAGGAATTTTAATAATAATTTAATAATTTTAACATTAGTTTCCAAATCAACAAATTTGTTTCCTCTTTTAAAAGCTAAGGGTTTTTTATTGGTGAGATATAATCTCAATTTGGCAAGAGTTTGGTTTTGCTAGAGTCCGGTGTTGCTCGTTATCAGAATTTTCATTTAACAATGCATTCGTGAAATTGCCAAAAATTCAAATGAAAAAAATACTCAATCATTATCACTATTAAGCCTGTACTTTTTAAATTACTTGACTTTTTTTCTAGGTGTGGAGATCGAATTTATCATTGCAATGGAAGATCATACCAAGAGCGAAATTTATCATTACTCGACTCCACTTCGAAATATATGACATAAGATACGTGCAATCAAACTGCTTCCTCAGGTGTTCTTTTCAGCTGGGCTCGCTATGCATATATATTGCTGCTTCGATCAACCCTTTCATGGCCTACAGAGTGCGAGATCGCATAGTGTACGTGGCTATGTTCTCGTTTGATGGATTCTATGAAGTCCATCTTATCATTCACGTCCTTACATACATCGAATGCATGTGGTATGAGTAGATTTTTCACAGTTTCGATGTCAACCCAAAGTTGTTGAAGTCAAATACTCCTTCTTCTGTGGAAATGTATGATATGACGTTTAAATTTGACTATATCAACGATGGTACATTCCACATAAACGTAGTTAGTGTTTAGACCTGATTCCTATGCATTGAGGACCAGGTTCGAGACTTTTTGTGGATAATAATTTTCAGAAATGAGATTTGATTTATTTTGTAGTAAACAAGTGGCTGAGTCAAATCAGGGTAATAATCAAGAGCGAGCGTCTTAGTGACTGCTTCATTTTCTAGTTTTCCGTTGGACAGGTAAATAAGGTACACCTAACACTGCATCGAGCCATTGGCCCGATTTTGGGTGTGGTGCAAACGATTATTATTATTAATACTGGATGACAGCACGTGCAAAAAAACTAACAACTACTCAAGGCAACGAGGAAAGGAAAAGTAGACACATTTTCCTTATTATCTGGTGGTGTTTCATTTTGTTTTTGACTGGTTTTTTTGACGCCGCTGATTTTTTGTTTGCAGCAGCTTTTTCTAGGTTCGATACACAACCATTCAAAGATGCTTTTACGGGGCTAATGGTATAACACAATTTCCTTGATTAACAATTTCAAACGTGAAGCGAGAGAATTTATTAGTTTAAGACTTCACTTCTCTAAATCAGCTTCATGTGCTCAAACTGCTCTTTTGCTGACGGCTGTGTTTTTGTCAACAGGTACCACTACTGGAAACTGAGTGGTTAGTGATGTTTGTCTCGCCTTTCTCATGGAAAAGATGGTCACAATTTCAAGCTGTAACTGAATTCACTTCAGATTTTTCACAAATTTTTCTAGATTTTAGCCAAATCATGCTACATTTTATATTTTTATATAATTCAGTTTCGAATATTTTGTGGTTGAAAAATAATGCATGACAAACAATGATTATAATGAACATTTCCGAAAGTTGAGAAGGGAAGACAAGAATCATTCTACATTTGCCCTCAAGAATTGGACTTTCGACAGTTATATCATAATCATCACCCGAAAACCAAGGTCGGATGGAATATTTACATATGAGCATATATGACTAATAACGGGCATACTAGTGGAATGGATGATTGCCTATTGCAGTATAATCTTAGCAAGAATAAACTCTGCAGGCCCTGCCAAATAAAAGTTGATACATCAAAGTATTTTCCTTGTAAATGCAATGCCGCATTTCAAAGACGACTGAAACACTTGAGGTACCCTTACCTAGCCTCAAGAGAAATTGCGAAATTAACTCCGGGAAACTACGATATTCTTAAAATTTTTTAACCTGACTACTTAGGTTGCACTATTCATCCCAGTCTCTACTAAACTTAGACCATACCATAACAAAGTGTACTTGATTTTCGAACATTTCCACGAAAATGGGCAAGACTCTAAGGAAATAAATTCAAACAGTAATGAACGCCTTTACACGAAAATCTTAGTGAAAAATTTACTGCGAAAATGTGAATGTAGTGCTGGAGATAATGTTCATCCAATATTCGTGATATCTGGATGATTTTTTTAAGGGCATTAATTCTACAAGGTAGAGATTTTAATAATTTGAATGAGTTGGCCATTTGTTGGTTTATTTTTGAAGTGCGAGTAATTGCAGCTTTGTTATCCGCGACATACTTGATATAATGTTTAGTGATAAACCTCTGCTGTAAAAAAGATAATTTTAAACTTGAAAAATCATTAACCACATGTAAAAATAATTGCCAAAATTGGAAAGAAATTGCTCGCCCCTTTAGTATCTATTGTTAGAAAATTTATTAAAAACTGTCAAGAAATAGGGTAATGTTAAGGATCGTTGTTACTCCAATGAGCCACAAACAAAAATTGATTGATGAAGTATGCACAATGATTGGAAATATTTCATTTATATATTTGGTACAACTTGGGGTTTCAAAAATACTGGATTACGCTAAAAATGAATATGGTTAACTTACTTAATTTGTAACTCTAATATTTAGTTTTGATAAACCCGTCTGTTTTTCGTCCTGGTTCGGTTCAACGGCAACAGAACAGCGTTAGAAAAACTAAAATAAGCTGAAAATCAATGTTAGCTTATCACTTACTAGACTGAAATGAATGATGGAAATTTTTTTAACTTCCCAGTATATGGGAAGTTCTTGTAATCGCTTCGAAAATCGAAATTGAAATTTTTAAAATATCTTTACATTTTGAGGTCTATAGAGTATATTTTAAGTGTTGTTAGAAAGAAGTATGTATGTGTGTGTATGTACGTACGTACGTACGTAGCGCCTTTGTAATCTTAAGAGCTGATTAGTGTTTGGAAAACTTCGGTTGGGGGGTTTGCTATTTTGACATTTTGAAGGTCATTTCTGTCGTGTGCTATATCTCGCGAACCAAACACGGGATTTTCATCACTAAGGTGTCAATCGATGCATATTAACATAAATATAATTCTACCATATTTTTAAAAGAATTGTTATAGCCATTTTCTAATTTATTAAAAAAAAGTGCAAAAAATGAGGCCTTTTTTATAAACAATAAATTTTAAGCCTGATTTGCACCACGCAGTGATCAATGTTTGCGAAATTTATATACTCTAAATAGTTTTTGAAAAAAACCAGCAAAGTGTTTTCCTAATGATTATGAAAAAATTAAATTAAAATAGTCATTTCGTCATCATGACCTACAAGGTCATTCATGTCATTCACTATATCTCGCCAACAAAATATAGTATTTGTTTCATTGAGGTGTCAATCGACGTGTCTTAACATTTTCATGCTGTTTTTTTGTTTTTAAAAAATCGTTGGAACCGTTTTTTAATTTAAAAAAAATTGCAAAACATTAGGGTTTTTTTAATGAAAAATAATCTTTTAACCTGATTTGCACAACACAGTTATAAATGGGAAGTGTGGTTTCGGGGTGACGGATGGCATCCTCATCAGGTGCTGTCATCCACCATCCGCCACCAGACAGCACGACCACGGTTAGGCTTATTAATGGATTAAGCTCATTATACTTCAACTATTTGTACTATTTGTATCCACGAAGTATAACGACGACTAGACAAGAAGGTTCGAAAACCCAAATATGTATGGAATTGCTACGTATACATAATTAATATACGCTAACGAAAAATTGACAGTCGTTATACTTCGCGAATACAAATAATACAAATAGTTGAAGTATAATGAGCTTAATCCATTAATAAGCCTAACCGTGGTCGTGCTGTCTGGTGGCGGATGGTAACTGACAGCACCTGATGAGGATGCCGTCCGTCACCCCGAAACCACACTCCCCATTTCTAATGGTACCGGCCAGAAGCCTGGAAACAAGAACCTCCATTAATGTGCAATAATAGTGTTAGCAGAGTTGCGAACCAAAAAAGCACACTAGTGGGCAGGAGTTTGTCGACTAGACACGGAGGTTCGAAAACCCACATATGTACAGTAATAAATGTTTATATAATTTATAAATTCTTATCAGTTTGTGAATAGAAACCAGCCAAACTTTTTTCCATGATTACAAAAAAAAAAAATTAAAAATAAAACATAGTTCAAAGTAACCATGTAAAAAGTGTTCATGCGAATGATATTACCTGATTACTCTTATTGTAAAGACATTGTTGTTGAATCAATCAAATTTGATTAATATTTGCATAAATTGTGATGATTTTCAATTGTTTTTACAGTACCTTGTTTTAATTTTAATAAAAAAACTGCTTACATTTTGAAAACCAAAGACAAATCAAATTCGCATTGATTCTAATGAAAACTTTGAATGGTGAAATGTTTTGTAGTTAATACTTTGCAAGATCATATGCTTTAAAAAGCTTTCATCAAATAAAAAATTGCAGTTTTTAGTAGTTTTGTTCTTTAGTTTTTGTAAGATTTCAATTACTTCCTCCATCATCATTCGTAATGCTTTTTAGTTTTTACATGCAATTAAATATATTATTGACTGCACATTTAATGTTTTTCAAGACCAACTGAAAATAAAAAATAAGTATTAGCCTGATTGTTGTAAAATTGTGAAAAAATACAAGCTTATTATTATTATTATTTGAAGTAGTAGTATTATTTTGATAATTTTCATTATGTTTAGTATTTTTAATATTAATGTAGATATTACTGGAAAGTTGACTATGTGGACCTCAAGGGTCGCACGTCACGGGTTGCGTTTTTAAAATGGTAAAAAAATTGGAAGGAAATAATATGTTACTCCATTTTATGACGTTTCTTAGTCAGAAACTCATGGTTATGTCCTTAAATTGATTGACTATATTGCTTCATAATTGCTATTGAAACTGATTCAAATCATTGATATTTTGACCCATTGTTTCGAAATAAATGGTACAAGCGAAGTTTGTGCGAATCGTATTTTAACTTGCAATCGAATTTAAATTAAATCAACATACACTTAAAAGTTTTTAAATGTCTACCATTTTTGCTATGCTACGCTTCTATAAACCTTCAGCAATATATTACAATGATGTTCAGTCCACAATTTACTTCCATTCTACTTTGGAACATTTTACATGATTGCCACCCTCAACGTGCTAACTTAATTTCCCGAAACCTTCTATGCCAAGCTTAATTTTAATGCAGCCCAGTCAACATCACCGTCACCATCCCGGGCCGAAATGTTGGTGTTAACAACGAAAAATAACATTTTCCCTCCGGTTAACTTAAACGTTAACATTTCAGGTGGTACAACAGTGCTGCTGATGTGTGTCATCCGATTTGGAAGACCTTCGCTGCTAACTGACATCCTTAGCGCACGCAATCTATTATCATTTTCGCTCTTGGACGCCTGCCACCACTATTTTTACAACCTTCGCCCGTAATTCAATCAATAACAATCATCAGGTTAATCCGTTCGAGAAGACAATGCGTGAGGTGAATCAGGAATATATATTCACAGGACATTTCATTTCATGATAGCTGCCGTACACCCACACCTTCGAGGAACACTTTCTGTGTACACACAATTCTTTTCAACACTATAAGCAAATATTCTTGGCTCGGATTTTGACGAGATTACAGTGAATGTTAAAGAAGTCACTCACAAGTTTAACGAATTTACGTTCTTCAAGGAATGGTGGTTGGCTTCCATTTGAAATGACAGCACAGTGAGTTTGGAATGGAATAATATCGCCTACATGGAAATTTTTCTGGAAGATATAATATAAGACGCCAAATTAGCGAAAATAACTATTTTGTACTGTCAACAAGAAGTCAAACAGTCAAGTTCAGAACACATCTAAAGGGAGCTTTAATAATATCAGATATTTCAGATAAAAGTAGCACTTTTATAGTTGAATCTCGAAGTAGGTTTTCATGTTCAGTGATTTAAATATGTTTGCAGTATACAGGATAGTAAAGGAACTCCGCAGTGCAAGTATTCGCCAAAATATATTTGCATCACCGAAAGGAAAAAAATAGGGGCGTCCATCTGTTTTCGTTGATTTCTAGACACGAATCATACATAGGGAGGCCAGTGAGCACATTCTGATATTGATTTTTTTGTAGTGTGGATGAGAGGGCATTTACCAGCTAAAATGCAAAAATGAAATCAATAGGATGTTAGATATAATTTATGAGAATAATTACTCACGGTGAAATTCACGACCGTTTTCTTATCCTCATTTATTATGAGAGGTTTATCTAATATTGTCTGCGGTTGTGTTTCAGTATTGATTCTAATAAACAGTGGCAGGAAAGATTTCTTGTCCCACGATCGACATAGATAGTTGGGAATCCAGTGGTTACCAAGAGGAGAGGGTGGACCAATCGATCGAAACATTTTGTGTGATGTTTAAAGGAGACTTTGAGCGTCCTATAGTGATTTGAAATTGATGAGCCAATTGCTAACACACAAAAGTTAGTAGTTCCTACCATAATAGTAGTTAATTGTGAAGTACGACGACAATTTTAGAAGGTGTTTAAAATGCCTGCAAACTACCTCAATGAATCAATCATTACGTAAAGAGAGATCCACTAATTTTTCTTTAATTTGACTGCCAATCTACTTCTTATGGATCTACATATAAAGCCAGTGGATGAGAAATGGTCCTGCTTCTACACTCGATGGTTTAGAGTGCCATCAAGTAATCCTATATCAAAGTCAAATATTTTACTTTGGGTGTTCATTTACACCCTATTTCTTATGTCATATTGCTCAGAATCTTTTTTAGTGCCTTGATGAATCTACAATTTCAGATCAAATGTTAACGTAAACTATTTTTGCAAAGGGTTTGACTACCATCGGCAATCGCTACATACACATATATATATATATATATATATATATATATATATATATATATATATATATATATATATATATATATATATATCAATTTTCGATGCTATTTTTAAGAATTCTGTCTCACTTTTTTCCATTTTTGCCGCATCATTTTCTTTTTACACACCTTCATCATATTTAATTTTTCTCACGAGACTAGACTTTATTTTTGAATAAATATAATGTTCTTACTATCCTCTCGGAAAGATTTTTTTTGGTTCTTTATAGTGGGTGACCACTGTAACTTAAGTTTAGCAAAATTGGATTAAAAACAAGCAGTGATTAATTTTAAAAAAAATTATCCTGCATTGAAAACTGATATTGCTAAAATTGCGGCTGTTCGAAGAGATCATTTATTTATATCCTTAAAAAAAACTGTTCTTGTGGAAAAATTAAAAACAAGCTTCTTGGTTCAATGTCTATATAGACCAGGACGGATCTCTAAAAAAACGATTATATTTGGCTGTTGAGAAGAGACACACTGATTTTTGCAGAAAAGGTTGTGGAATAATTGAGTAATTCTTCCTCTCGAAAATTTGGAAACATTAATAAATAAATCAAAATGTTTAAAATTATAAAAAAACTCGATTTTTCCTAGTTTTTTCACTTCTAACTTTGAAACGATTCATTTTAGAACAAAGTTGTGATGGAATTAAGGTTTCATAATTAAATTTTCTTTAAGATATGATTGGTTAAAAAAAATTTACCCTTGCCACAAAATAGCAGTAAATATAAAAAAGGAAAAGTAGCCTTTTTAATTGATTTTTTTCCACTTCGAATGCACTTCAGAATTCGCCAAGAAAATGTATATAATATAATAAAACAGCACACTAATTTTCATCGAAATCGATTTTGAAGATTAAGCATAATAATTTTTCAATCTAAATTTATTTAAAAAAATTCAAAATTTTCAAATTCTTGCAAGTCAGAAACTAAAGCATATAGATGTTTGAAAATTATATTATTGACATTTGTTTGTGCTTTGTGAGCAAAATTCTTGACAAGACCAAATAAAAAATGCTGGTTTCAAAATAATATCGACACTTTATCATGGTAAAAGAGACGGTGAAGTAGATTTGAATGAGCTGAGGTGTTTGAGTTTTTAAAAAAAATTAATTTAACCATGCTTCCGCCAACTGAATCCGCAGCCGCCCATCACTGTTTTTGGATTTATTACCAAGTTTTGCAAAACTTGCTAAGGCCACCTTAATAATCCGATTTTAATTTTATCAAATGCATTTTATTTTATTTTTTATATGTAAAAAAATTTGAAACTGCTATACACTTTGTTTTTGGACTAAACTTTTGAATTTGTTTAAATAAATTTCAATTTCAAAATTATTATGCGAAACTTACTAAATCGATTTCGATGAAAATTTGTGTGATGTTTTATTTGTTTTTGAGCTAAATATATAAATAAAAAATAATATATATATATATATATATACATTCCGAAGTTACTGTAATTTCAAATTATAACCAATTCCTCCAAATTTATGAATTGCAACCTCTTAAGATAAACACAAATTGATTTCGTGAAATATCAAATTACAAATATTCAATGAATTGGCACTGAAAATGTGTGCAATTGTTACGTATCGTATGTATCTGAGGATATCTAGATTAAATTTCCAAACAACCATGTTCAATTTCTTTGTAATAATTTAAGTTTTGTACGATTGCCATTTTGAGGTAAACGTTGAAATGTTAGAAAGCGATCAAAGGATTTAACTGGGGATAGAATTATCTGCGAAAATTTCTCTTTTAGAAGCCCTATATAGTTTTCTATGCATGCATATGAATTGAATATTGATTTAGCGGATGAAGTTGAACAATTTCTTGGTTTTTTTCAGATGTTATAGGTAAGTAAAATATTTGCTCTGAGAAAATGCAAACCGTTTGTGATGTAAGGCAGGTTATTTGGTTCGAAGAAATTTCATTGTCATTTTGTTTTATTTGTTTCAAATGAACTCCTGCTTAGCTATAATTAAAGAATTCGTTTCACATAATATATACTAAATACCTTTAAAATGATTTCTAATCTCTCTTAATGATAAAAAAATAAATCGATTTTTTTTTGAAAAATCGAAATCAATTTTATTTATTTGCTTTCTACATTTTGAAGCTTCACATATGAATTGGGCTGTTGAAAAAACTCCTTAACCAAAATTTTAATTAACATTGATACTTTCATTTAATAGGGCCCAAATGGTTGTTGATTTGCTGCCAAACACCCAACGTATACGGTGGTTTTCTACACTTTAGATCATGAAAAAGTTATATTTTCACATGAAAGTGTATTCTTTTCATCAGTTCCTTTAAACTGAATACAGCTTGATCGATTTTGCAACTTTTGCTCTTATTTCTTGTAATATGGAGGCATGTATCTTTTATTTTGGAGTTGTGGATCTAACGTCTGAATTTGTGAAATAAATTACAAGGAATTCGTAATTTTTAATGAATAACAGTTGTTCTGCAACGTGGACTAAGTGTTGCTTGTAGGCATATTTAGTCTTTTTAAAACAAAAAACATGTAAAATCTGTCCAATTGGTTCTTGTTTTCGGGTAAAGTAAATTCTCTTGTAATGAAAATAAATTGAAATAATGAATGCATTTGAAAAATTCTATGCTTTAATAACAAAAGTGTTCAGAGTGGTACCTTAAGAAGAATTCATCATAATAAAATCAGAGTACATAAAAATATTTTTTTTTATATTCTCGTATAAAGAATTTTTCATTGTTAAATGCATCATTATTTTGCCATCATATGGTGGTCCAACCTAAGACAGAACGTTTATTTTTTTTGTCCAATAGAATATTTATATTTTAGTAATCTTCCTTAAGTTTCGTTAATCAAACTGTTTATGAAGAGCCCTACATCTTCTAACTGAAATTTTCGAGAGCCCGTCCAATTTAAAAGCTTTTAAATATTGCTACAATTACGATATCATTTTCCATAGTAAAATATGACAGAATTCCTTGCTCTTCAGTCTCATGTTACGCCTGGCTTTGAGCACAATTTTTCTTTAAGTCCTGAAGCAAGAAGTTCATCTAATTTCTTCAATAAATTTTAATCTTTAATTATGTCATTAAACATTTCTTGAAGAATCCCCTGAAGTGTCGATTTGCATCAAACTCACTTTGGCTACTGCTTTTATTCTTAGTGTCTAACACTCTAGAATTATCTTAGGAAATGTTTAATATTATAGCAAATTCGTCGTTTTTTGTTCACCTTATTTTCCATATTTGTATATGGCAAAATTGTTGACTCCGTAACACAAAAATTCAACAACTGTGAGAATAAAATCGAACAAATTAACCAACAAATTTTATCAAATAAAAATTAGAAGGTGATACCAGCCTGCAGTGAATTTCAAAACCAGGAGTATCTCATAGACTGTAATAAAATATGCAATGTTAATTTTCTGTATGTGTAACCTTTTGTGATGTGTGTATTCACGTGATATTGCTTTTTTAGCCTTGAAATTTGCCTTTAGAATACATTAATGTAGATAATGCAGTGGTTAGATGAAAGCAATGTAGTTCCTTAATCGAATTACCAAATGCGCACTTTAATATCTCATTTACGGCTAAGTTAACTGAAAGATTTGAAAACTGTATGTGCCAAGCAGCTTTGAACCTGATACCCGATGCATAGTAAGCAAGTTATCTAATCCCTTGGCTACCCAGACTCCCGTAGTAGTATAGGCTGACGATAAATTCAAATAGTTGAAATGGATCAAGTGGCAACCAGGTACTTTAATTAACCGCAATATTGACACTAATTTTTAATAATAATTTTAAAAGATGGAAGTGACATTAGGATTAGAAAATGGTTTCATGAAGTTTTTAATATTAAATGCAACGTTTACATTTTCCGTGCAATTAGTAAATGCTTCCAATTTCAAGATATGTTTAATTTTTTTTGTAATCCTGACTTCAATTTACATTCTTCAATCATTTGATTGGCATATACAATTCAAATTTGAATCAAGATGAACTATCAGACACTGTAAAATTCTAACTCGCAATGATCGATAAATTATAATGATAAATTCCTCTAATTTCACACTCACGATCTCATAAAAGCAAATTAAAATGAAAGTATCTTATATCTCAGTAAGATATGTAATATTTATGTGATGCCAACGATTATCCTTACATATTAGCCAAAATATCAACGAAAGAAATGTTGAAGCTTTATCTTAAGCTTGGTATCAACACAAATAGCCCGAAACGACTTTCTCCCATGTTTCCATCATTGTCGCCTACGATACTCATAAATCTGCAGCAAATGAGCTAATCCCTTTATCCACCTGCCAGAAGATGTAAGTTGAATGGCAATGCATGCCTAGCATCATGTTAAGTAGCTACGAACTTCATTAGAAAGTACTGAGCAATCTTAATTATCGATAATTAGTAGTTGTAGGAAATTTTAAATCGAAATGCTAATAGGATTACCGATCAGCATGTCGTCCTTTTGGGATAAGTTTTATTTTTGCCTGGGAAGCATACTATCCGTACATTATCTGTTGTAAATTTTATATAATTGGATGTCCTAGGCTTTGCGTTGAAATGATGACTTTAGCAAATATATGGATTTGTGATTCCACAGGACATTTCGTTTTATAGCTTACCATTCAATTTGGTTATTGTTAATCCCTGGGAGGGAGATTCTATGTCACTTAGCACGAAATAGTCTCATTTTTTCTAAACTCCAATGCCTGCATCTCAATGTGACAGGACCTTATTAAAAATGTGACCGATGAGTCCCGATAGGTTGGATATCTGAACCGTAAAGCTCGTGTAATATGACGATCCCTGAAGAGCAGACTACTTGTGGCTTATTTTCAATCTCAGTGCGTATCGTTGCATTTAATTTGGAGTCAAATTGATTCGCCTCAACGAAAAACGTACGAAATTAGAGTCTCAGCAGTATTTACGCTGTCCATAGGATCATACTGTGAGTACTTTCTTAACATTCACACATTCCCTGCATATTGGGGTGAGATTAAGCTCCTTGTTCGCTTTGCATGCACACACATGGACTAAATGGTAATCTTAGTGTTCAGGAGATTTTCGTATTCCGATACATGTGTAAGAATTAACAATTGTCACGTTCATGCCTAGTAAATAGGAAAGGCAAACGTTTACCAGCTATCTTTCAGACATGGGCATGAGCGAATTGTTGGCTAGGCGTTGATTCTAAAAGAGCAAACTTGGTAGCATGCATAGTTTGTTGATTCCAGTTGGCAAGCTGTAAAAATTGTACAGAAACATTTGTTTAAAATGAATGATTTGTGCTAAATGAACTCTTTTCCATATTATTGGCAAATGAATCAATTGTTTAATTTGCTCTGATCCGAATATTGCTTCCTATATCCAAATAAATACGAAACCGCTGAAGAGAACACAGAAGATATCATTTTGAGTCGATATTGTGCTTATCTAAAAAAAAGGGGGGAGAGATTCACAAAAAACCGTCAATGTGACTAAAGTTGAAAAATTAAATTAGCCAAGTTCTATCAATTGTCAACAAGAAAACATTTTACATGTCCTGCGGAATCGTTTTAAAATCATTGGGCCTTGGCAAAGTATGTAACATACCTAGAAGAGCATGTTGAAGATTTGGGCGCTCATGATGGTATCGTTGGTGAAACTAAGCTGAACAGTCGCCTATTTATTTTCAGAATCGAAGAGAAATATCAGAGGGTGCTTTCTGTATGATGTTCAATAGAAATGCATAGTAATGAGCTTGAAAAGCAGCCAAATGTCGAATAAAGAACTATCCCGAGGACAAAACTTGAGTTCCTGAAGACGAAACGGATTAAATTGTTGATGTGCAGAAATGTATAAAAATTTACTTGAAGAAAACGAAACATGAAAGGTAACTAGAAATATTAGAAGACAAATGATACCTTCGATTGGTTAGCAAAAATTGAAAGCATCAATTTTTTTCACGACAAAGCAAAGATATTTTATCCAATCTATGCAAAAATGTCAAATTCGAGTTAAAACGAAAACACAAATGAAAATATAATAACTGTGTCTAAAAGTTGCTTTGGAAAGAATAAAAAAGGATGGGAAGGAACCAAGTATGATTTCAATTTAGGAACAGTTGAGTGCTCAGGAAAGCTGTACATAAACAAATATGCAATAGACGTGGTGCAAGTTTTTCAACCTTTGAATTTAGCTTTGAAGTTGTAATGGCGCACGGCATGGAGAGAAAAATATCTTTGTTTCACTCAAAAGCAGTAACCCCGCACCCCAAGCATGTCGTCTCAAAAACCAGCTTATTGCGCTCGAGCCAGTGAATCTGGCAACTACCCGATCGATTCTTGCGAGAGAACCGTTATCGGATCGGGAGTACAGTCGCTGGAGATAGACAGAAAAAAGGAAGTCTGGTTCATGTCGAGCACCCGGACGGAGGGTTTCGAGGAACGAGTAGATTTTTCAGGGTTTTTCTGAAGAAAAAAAAGTTCGTGTGAGTCCCGATAAAAAAGTGAAAATGTAATTCGAGTCTAAGAATTGATTTTCTATTCGCTTCGAATACATGATGCATGTTTATAAATATCCACGGAAAGTGAAGGAATTGAATTGAATATACGAAACATTGGTTTCATTTGGTGGTGGTAAACACATTAATATGATTGATGAAAATTGGTTAATTCTCTATCTAAATCCAGAAAAATGAATTATAAAATGTAAAAGGCAGGTTGGAAAAAAATAAACTTGAAATATTATTATTATTATTTGGTTACAATGTAATAAATTAAAAATTGTAGCTTAAGAATTAGCGCTAGCTCTAAGGCCTTAGGCTAAAAAACTTGAAATAAAAAACCTAATCAGTGAGAGTTTCCCTTAGATTTCTCCCTCCTTCTGGTTTTAAGGAACAGGGTTCTCCCCGGCTGAGGTAGGTAATTGGTGGACCTAGTGTGCACAACACATACTGACACGCAAGAGCTAGGCCATGGTAGGGTGGGCCCAGGCAGCGACATCTGCGCCTGGCGAGCTCCACTGAAGCTCAACTTCCTAATCGAGAGTAGCACATCCACCCGAGAGATTTTTCTTGTGCGCTTTAGCCTTTTTTCATGTCTTTTTTGAGTAGTTTCTGAATTTTACCCGTAGATCGAAGTAACGTACAGGGTTTTTTTTCTCTCTCGAGTAGGTTTTGAACGAGGTATGTTATCGGGCGAATTGATGGCTGCATTTCTGGAAATGAGATTCAGAACTGATGCTAGAGAACGCACCCACGACATTTTGCGCCAAGC
This sequence comes from Oxycera nigricornis, assembly GCA_963942545.1. NCBI lineage: Eukaryota > Metazoa > Arthropoda > Insecta > Diptera > Stratiomyidae > Oxycera > Oxycera nigricornis. Next base: position 27,177,301 of record OZ012662.1, on the reverse strand, counting down.
TGAGCTGGCCTGCCAGCAGCCACCACTCCTCTAGCTAGGTAGAGGCCGAACCCGAAACAAGACGAAAGTCTTGTTGCCTTGAAATTTCAAAGCGATATCGTTCGTCAACTAATCATTCCAATACAAAGTATTCATACAGCAAAAAAAAAATCGAAGCCGAAAAATGGATTAATATGTGCAAACCCAGAAGAATAAACAAAACAATGATAATAGAAACATCCGAGTGAGTTATGGAGATTTGTGTAGCTTTCAGAAATATTAGCCACTAACGCAGCTTTGCCCAATTGGTAGCTCGTGAGCCACATGTGACTCTGACATGTGAAATTTTTTCCTGTGACTCGTGTGACTTTAGAGATTTTCCCGTTGAAATGTCCTATTGCCATAACAAAAACTGCATTTGATTCATTATTGCATTCAACGAATCATTTAGATTATGTTAAAAAGCTACATTTTATGCCAAAGTTAGTCAGCTCAAAAATTCATGAATCCTACCAGGAAAAATAATAATAATAAACGATCGAGACTTTACTGGTTTAACATTGAATTCAGTAGGAGGATTTACTTTTTCGTCATCACGTGTGCAATATCGATCAAGCAAGTGAAAATTTACTTTTATTTTCACTCTCGTTATATTTTATTAGCTGCCACTGATTTATGCCTGCAGCATTAAACTCTAACCGAAGATAACTAGGAAAAGCATGAACGAGAGTGTACATATATACCTTTTTTGTATTCTCGCAGAGTTTTAGTCCTGTTTTTTTTCAATCGATGTGAATTTGTATCGAGAACTCTAGGCAAGAGTCTATAAAAAAAATTGGATACAATATGTAATAAACCGGCATGACGGTCCTACCACTACACACATTTGCATAATTTGTTTAACCAGATATAATTCAATTCACCTCCATGTATAACCTTGTATTAAAATCACTTTTATATCTTTGGCGTTTTTACTAAGCACTACGGAATATTTTTTTTCAACGTTGGGAGGTGGAAATCTTCAAAAGATACCGATCAGCTCCTGCCTCTCGTCATGCCGGATTTCTACCGACTAAAAACCACCTCCGTTTCCTTCAATCACTCTCTCCATCAAAATTTATTAATTCACCGTATTTAAAATTTTAGGACATAGTACTTCCCAGACGATAAGAATCGGTATAAAGGATAGTACCAAATCTGTAAGTTTTAGTGTCCTTTTAGTTAGATTAATAGTTCAGACTATATGTTATGAATTATTTTCTGTTGATTACATGTTTGGCTTTGAGTTTAGTGGAGTTGATTGTACTTGTAACTTACTTCGAAATTTGGTCCTGAAGGAGATATTTTTTAGTGTCGTTTTAGAGGAAGTTGAGTTCGATCCGTTTTTAATTTTGTCCAGTAGTGTATTGTAAAAGTTAGCTGCTTTGTTGAAGTGGTCAGTTCTAGCAAGTAACTGCGTATAAATTTATTTGCTTTTCCAACAATTCCATATTCACCGAGCCTGTTGATTAAAGTTTCATGTGTAACTGTGTCGAAGGCTTTTTTTAAGTCCACGAAAACTACTGCAACGTAGTAGCCCTTATCCAAGTATTCATTTACAAATTTAATTACATCAGGAATGGCATCTGTTGTACCTTTGCCCACTTGGAATCCGTACTGGTTTCTATCCAAGATTTCGTTTTCCAATAAGAATTCTTTGATTCGAGAATCTACAATTTTTTCGAGGATTTCACTAAACGAATTCAAGAGTGAGATTGGTCTGTTTCATCACCCCCTTTAAAAATCAGTATAACTGCAGAGATTTTTAAGTATTCCGGGAATCTTCCCTGCCTAATACATTTATTTATTAATTTCGCGAGAGTATCAGCAATATTTTTTTTGATTAATTTGAGGTCATCAACGGAGATACCATCAGGACCTGGTGCAGTATGGTTTCGTAGAGAATTAATAGTTATTATTTCTTTTTTATTGGTGGTTCTTAAATGAAAAAAAGAGATTGGGGATGTGTTTCGAAATTATGATGTCCGTATCGTAGGCAATTTCGTTACTATTTCATGGCCTATTTTAGAGAAATGGTGATTAAGGCAGTTGGCGATTTCATTCGGTTCACTGATCATCTTGTTCGAGAAAGATAGTTTTTCGATATTGTGTGTCGTACTTTTTTCGCCTTCCCTTAGAACACCGTCAACTAGATTCCAGAACTGGCTATGGTTTTTTGAGCTTTGTTCAAGTTTTATGGTATAATATTGATACTTTGAACAAAAATCTGCGAGGAAGGGATCAGTGAACTGGTAAGCCATATTGTCGGATTTCGCAATAAGTTTCATTTGCTTCAGTATTATTTAATTATCATTTGAATTGAATTGAAATAGCTTTTGAAATGCAGAAAGTCAGTCAGCAAATAATCATAAAAAGTTATGAAGCGAAGTTTCAAAAATGAATTAAAAATTTGATACCAAATTTGCTGAATTTCAAGGAAAATGGCTGATGCAGATTTATTTGAAATATTACAATAGGAAATAAAATCCGTATTTCTGGAATTTATGCTTAATTTTTTTAAATTGTATGACCTTTTTTAGGTGTGAAATTAACATATATTTAGAAACCCCATGAACAATGAAGCGCTGTAACGCATTGAGAGAACTTTTTCAACCAAAGTCGTTATTGACATCGATTTCGGATTGCTAATCATGCAAAAAATCAGTTTCAACATTATTTTACATTAAATGGTTATGTAAATTTTTAAGGAATGAAAATATAGTTTAAAAAATGAAATGATGAAACAACCAAACCCCACAAAACTTGTTTTAGATAAAATTGGACGTCTAAAGAAGTTGCACAGAAAGTAAAGAATCGTTTCGTTAGATGTCATCAAGTGCATTGTTAAAATTTAAATGGAAAACGTGGGAAATCGGTAGTTTTTCATAGTTTCCAACTGAACTGAGTTTAATCATCTAAAAAAAATTTTTTAATTAAAAAATAATTGGAATGAGTTCTGAATGTTGACATCATAAACAAAGTTGAAAAGCATACAATTTATGAAAATCAAATGTTAAATGTTCAATTACAGTCATGTTGAGTTTGGCGAAAATCGAGTGGAAAAATCATCCAACACTTTGAAAACACTATAGTTTTGCCCGAATTTCATCCACATTCATTGACTATTTATTGAAAATCACATTTTTTGTTATAATGCATAAATTATGTTTGAAAATATAATTTCAAAAATTTCATGACAAAATATCTATAAATCATCTCTAACCTTAAAAAAAAGATTTGACGCATAAAAAAACGGTACTGATACATAGTCTCCTGCTAGAAATATAATGAAAACCCATGAATTGCCAAAAATTTAATGAAAATAATAGGCAAAGCACGGATGCATGCAATGAAGTTTTGATGTAAATAATAATTAAGCGTTGTAATTTTAGTAACCCACGAATGACAAGATTATCACTTTCCCTAAAAACATACCGTATTATGCAAGTCCAATTTATATGGAACAAAAAACTAGTGCAAAATGGGAGTTCGGTTCTTAAAGTTAAAAAAAATTCATTTATTTTGGTTAGGGAGATACATTTTTAACTTCCCAGTATATGGGAAGTTCTTGTAATCGCCTCGAAAATCGAAATTGAAATTTTCAACATTTCTTTACGTTTTGAGGTCTATAGAGTATATATAAAGTGTTTTTAGAAAGGGAGATGTATGTGTGTGTGTGTGTGTGTACGTACGTACGTACGTACGTACGTTCTTGGACACTTTTTTCTACGAGCATAACTCACGTAAATAAAGTCCGATCGACTTGGTTGAGGTGTCAATCGAAGCGTTTTGAAATCTTAAGAGCTGATTAGTTTTTGGGATACTTCGGTCGGGGGGGTTTGCTGTTTTGACCCTTTGAAGGTCATTTCTGTCTTGCGTTATATCTCGCGAACTAAACATACGATTTGCATGATAGAGGTGTCAATCGACGCATATCAGCATTCGCGTCAATCTATCAAATTTTTAAAAAAATCGTTGGAGCCGTTTTTTAATTTAAGAGAAAAATGTGCAAAAAATTAGGTTTTTTTTTTCATAAACAATAAATTTTTAAGCTGATTTGTAAAAAATAGTAATAAATCTTTATAAAATTCTTTCTCTGCAAACAATGTTTGTAAAAACATCATCAAAACTTTTTCTCATGATTACGTGAAAAATTAAATTAAAAATAAAAAATCATTAAAACTCATCAAGATTTTCAAGGTCATTTTTATCATTCACTATATCTCACGAACCAGATATAATATTTGGATCATTAAGGTGTCAGTTGACGTGTATTAACATCTTTGTGAAGTTTTTTACAATATAAAAATTCTTTTCAGCCGTTTTTTTAATTTAATAGAAGAAAATGCGAAAAATTATAGTTTTTTCATAAAAAATATTTTTTAACCTGATTTGCACCGCACAGTGATACCAGTTTATAAAATTTAAACATTCTCATTAGTTTTTGAAGAGAAACCAGCAAAGTTTTCTTCCATGACTATGAAAAAAACTAAATTAAAAATAAAAAATCATTCAAAGTTACCATGTAAAGAGAGTTTATACGAATGCTATTACTTTATATCTTTTATTCTAAAAAAACTGTTGTAAATTCAATCAAAGTTTTAAAATATTTGCATAATTGAGTAGATTTTTAATAGTTTTTATAGTCTTTTAATTAAAAAAAACTGCTTAAATTTTGAAAACCAACAAAAAATTTCAAGACCAAAAATGCCCCCACCAATTGATCCGCGTGAATATTCAATATGTCCTCATCGACCAAAAACCTTACGTAATCAATGGACCCTCCCGTAGACGATATGATTCATATTAACTCATTCCTGTTACTGCTATGAATACCTCACATTGTTGTAATGTTGTTAATGTTTATGTAGATATTACTGGGAAGTTGACCGTGTGGACATCGAGGGTCGCACCTCGCGGCTTGTTTACAAAAGTTTTCATCAAAAGTTTTGAATATTAGTTCGTAGTAGTAGTTTTCGAAGTAAGATTTCAGAAAAGTGTAATTTATTTAATTCGGACCCATATCTTAGTAGCAACAGTTATATTTTTGAATGTTTCTTTCTATCTTTGATCAGAACCCTCAAAAAATGGATTGTTTTATTTTGTCATATGATTTGTAATCTGAGAATTAGGCCTATTGGGGACACCTCTTTAAAAAAACTCGTACAAAAAGTCTACCCCATGGAAATGACGACAAATTTGCTTGAGAGCGCAGAGTTGCTTCCCTGCATGGGCTGCAAACAAGCTTAGCCAGCCCTGATTACGACTCTGTCTGTGCTTAGTGACAGTTTCACTTTCCCACGGCATTTACTTCATTAGTTGCTTTCTTTTCTGGCCTGTAGGTATTGAAGGCGTTTTAATATATGTACTTGCAAACATCCATATACACTTTACGGTTCCAAGGAAGCCTACAAATACAGTGTAGATTCTTTCACACGTCAAGCGCATAATTTTATAATTTGAATGAAAATTTCATGATTGATTCAAGTAAATGAAACCAGACATGCAATCGGGCTGAAGTCTGCCAGAATTGTTTTTGGAGGACTCCAACTTTGACCGGTGAAAAAGTATGATTAAGCATGATTACATAATTATATCTTCATATCTACACCGAAGCACTAGCAAACGTACCTAGTCAAGACGAAATATGCCCCCCCTCCCTTATCAAAATCCTGCGTACGCTGCTGGTCGCCATCAAAGCAACAAAATTATTTTCAAAACTTTCAATGTAGCGTTTAATTACCACAACGAAACTCTATTCATTAATTTATGTCACTACGACAATAATCGTTGTACGAATGAAAAAATTTCAACAAAAATTTTCTGTTTTACTTTTTTTGAGTTGCTGAAAGTATTTTTATCATATGAAGGTGGTATCTCTTAAAGCAGGCTAATTTCCGAATGATTCACTTGATTATGACTGTGAAGTTCCATTTATTCATCATAGTTCTACAAAGTTACTTTTTTGTTATGGTTAAGATTAGAACCGCTGATGCGAGATAAGGAGACAGTCACTCTAGGTTGTATCAATGTGGTAATATTATGTTCATGAATATCTAGGGCCAGCATTGACAAAAAATGCTTCAACTTAGGAAACATTGTCTTGACGTTATGAAAAGTTTAAGAACTTTGAGCGCCAATTTAAAGAAAGCTTAGAACGACGAAACTTTTTCCTTAATTCAATGGATAATCGTCATTTCCAAATTGATGAAAAATTTCGTTATAATAATGTATATATTTGTAAAATTAACGACTGAATGTATTGCAGAATTTGTTTTCGTGATCACAACGTAAATATGAATACCCCACTTGAAATATCGAATACTGATTTCAATATTTTAACGAAAAATGCTTTAAAACATCGAAAATAGACGATTCATTCAGTTCATTGATATTACGAAGATAACCTTTAATATATTATCGTTTCTGAGATTATTTAAACATACTCCACGTGTAATTTCATTTAAACTATATTTGATTGTATTTAGTGAAACTAGATAAGGTTCAAGACTGCAAAATAATTTAAGAAAGTGTATAAATATTTTTACCATTTTCAAAAATCGTTATATAAATATGGTAAATGTTAATCATTGTAAAGTTCTCGACAATTCCACAACCGTGTCTAAGTGAAATCGTGTTGTAGGAACCCGTGTTCTATGATCAAATCACAAATATTTTATATTATAATAACATATATATATTTCAAGGGTGAGAGTTCCCTCTTCTTCAGTGTTATTTTACTAATGATAGTAAAAAAAATTCTCTAACTGCATTTAAAAGCACGATTCTGTTCACAATGTTTACTATAGTTGTTCTCGGTAATAAAAGGTGAAGTTGCTGAAGGTCAAATCTTTCAGAAATTTAGTTTATGTAAGTGGCTTAAATCAGGTTCAACCTACCCAAGCCTCCAAACTGCATATCCTTTTTCCACGAACATCTTGAAAGTCCTCTCAAAAGGCACAAAAACATTCTTTTGTTCGCATTTCCGAAAGATACATTTCCTTTGCAACTACTTGTGTATGTGTATTTTAGAAATAGATTCACAACTCCAGCAGTTATAAGATAAGACAGTCCTGACCCTCTGCAATCCACAAAGCAAAAGGAAACTTATAATGCTTATTTCTAGAAGCAATCCGCAATGGTGGAAAGCGAAAGAATGCTTCAAGTTGATGGCAACCATGTGACAGTGATTCAAATAATAGCATTAGAAAATCAATTGCCTTAACCTTTAGCTTTCAGTCTTCAGCGCCTAGCTTTCAGCTCCCACACGTAATTTGTGGACTCATTGAACTGCAGCTGTGTGAAAAATCAATTTAGATAAACACAACTGCACAAACGGTTGAAAATCATATCATAAATATGAATTAACGTAGTAGAAAATTTCTTTTTCGCTCGTGACATGATGGCCCTACGCCAAAGAAAGGAAACCCATTCAGTGCTACAGCCAAACAAAATCCGAATACAATAGCTGAAGGAAGCTAGGATATCCAGTGTGGAATTTGATGCGTCGTACTTGGAGCTTCAAAAGGACATCAAATCAATCCGTTCATATGCTGCAAAACGAGAGATGTTGTTGACTGATCAAATGTTTTCCTTGTCCACAAAAGGATCTGAACAACAACGCAAATATATTCGATGCATTGAGATTTCAAAATCGGAATATTAGGATGTGTCCTGATTTTCCAGCTGGTAGGAAAATCCGGCCTGGTAGCTGTTTGTCGTGACAAATTACTGTTGCGTCATAATAGTACTTTATTTTGTGTGGGTGGCTGAACACTGTATTAAATACAAAATGACACCGACGACAACGTCGGCCATAACCTACGGTGACTACGGCGCCGACCATGAATTTCGGAAGGATCCATTTCTTATAAAGGTTTAAATTTATGCAAATACCAGCAAAGGTATCAATACAGCTGAACAGCGAATGGAGGAATGTTTGGGGTTTCATAATTAAAGTCATGGATCTTTCATGAATACTAAGTAGTCTTAGCAAAAATCTCTTGTCCGAGAGACGACAGAACATTTGAGGTAATTGATTCGTTTGAGATACAGTACGAAAAGTTTTAGTGTTTCTTAAGAGAACAAGTAATCAGGCATGCTACAATATTTACGTAATAAACATTTTTTAACAACAAATTTTTCGATTATGAAAGTTAACACCCAATTTATTTTCGATTGGAATGTTATGGTGAAATAAAGTATACTTTTATTGAATTGAATCTTACCAGGAAAATGGACATAAAGTCGAATAAAATACTTTAAGGCGCATCCCTTTAAGTTCAACTCACGCTTATATCTGAGAATATTTTCAGAAGGTCGCAAATAGTGTTCTAATGATTTTTCCCTTTCGAAAACAGAACTTAGCCATAATGTGATACAGATATATAACAAATATCTTGGCTTTCTATGAAAGCTACCAGACCATGAAAAGGAATGACCTCTACTTTAAAGTCACGTGGATTGAAATTTACATTGAGCGCAAGAAAATCATCTTTCATATTTAGAGTGATACTGTCTCAAGCTTTGAGAAAATTCCATTTATTTTCTGCTGTCGATAACAGTTTCAATCGTCGAATAGTTTTCACTGACTATCCGCTTTATACATAGTAGCCAGTGTAAATGACATATTTCTTCTTGGATATGGATATGAATGTTGTGCTTGGACATGCAGAAAATGGGCTCAGAACTGGCTGTAACGAAACTGTCGAAAACAGAAATAGTTGTTTATGTTTTAATGATTTTTTTAAATTGTATTTCGTGTTATAAAGTGTTTCTTTTATTTTCAAATTGCAAGTTTAATTAGAGACATGTTTATATTGTTACCTTCAAGAACTTTCATCAGTAATCAATGCTCAAAAATTTGAAGCAATCTGAAAAAAAATTCTAAATTCCTTATATGACAATTTTCAACAAATTTGCAATCTGGATATTGGAAACAAAATAATGCCGAGAAAATTATAAATGAATAGTGAGGAATACCATAGAACGCTAGAACATCCATCCAGTTTTAATTCCTCTCAAAATATCTATCAATAACTTGTAAATCCGTTGTTCACAATGTAAATGGCAATCTGAAGATATGGCAGAATAGGATATTCTAGTGAGTAAAGATAAAAAGTTACATCTGGATATATGTACCTTCGGACAAAATTATATTTAGTTTAAATCGGCTTTGATTGTTATTCAAATGTTTTGATAATTTATTATTTTCATTTGTTTCTTGACTCTCGAATAATCTATATTCAAATTTTTGTCAAATTAATCAAACAATTGGTCAACCAACTTTGACTGGACGAATTCTTTTGGTAGTCGTACTATAGTACATATCTTCCAATATCAAAGGTGTGCCTGTCTCATATCATATAGATGCCAACAACAAGGAAATCGTTTTTTAAATAAGAGTTAATATCTAAATAATGCATAAAATTCTCAAGTATTGTATGTAGTATATCATTATAGAAAAAATATTAAATTCAATTTAAAAAATAATTCTTTATTAATTCTTCATAAGTTTAAAAAAATTGTGGTTTTGCGCATGTTTAAAGAAAGTATCTAAAGAACTGTCATAAACTTTAACATTTAAATAGTATTAAATGGTATTGAAAATGTCTGCAGATGTAAACATGTTTCTATTTTGTATTTTTTATTTAAAAAAAAAATTAAACAAGCCGCGTAGTGCGACCCTTGAGGTCCACACGGTCAACTTCCCAGTAATATCTAGATAAACATCAAAAATATTAAACATAATGATTATTTTGAAAATACTACTACTTTAAATAATAATAATGAGAGGTATTCACAGCAGTAACAGGCATGAGTTAATATTAATCATATCATCTACGGGAGCATTCATTGATTACGTAAGGCTTTTGGTGGATGGGTGATGATGATTGATTACCACAAATGCAAATTTGATTGAAATTTTGATGGTTTTCAAAATTTAAGCCGGGCTTTTTAATTAAAAGACTTCAAAAACTATTAAAAATCTGCTCAAATTATCCAAAAAAATTAAAACTTTGATTGAATTTACAACAAAGTCTTTAGAATAAAAGATATAAGGTAATATCATTCAGGAGAACCCTTGTCATATGGTAACTTTGAATTTTTTTCAGAATCATGAAAAAAGTTTTGCTGGTTTCTCTTTAAAAACTGATGGGAATGTATAAGTTTTATAAACATTTATTACTGTGTTGTGCAAATCAGGTTAAAAAAAATATTTTTTATGAAAAAAACCCTAATTTTTCTTCTATTAGTATAAAAAAACCGCTGAAACGGATTTTTATAATGTTGAAATAATCAAAAAGATGTTAATACACGTCGATGGACTTCTTAACGATGCAAATATTATATCTGGTTCGTGAGATATAGTGAATGGAAGAAATGAACTTGAAGATCATGATGATGATGACTGTTAATGATTTTTTATTTTTTATTTAATTTTTTACGTGGTCACGAGAAAAAGTTTTGATGTTGTTTTTACAAACACTGCTTGGAGTATATAAATTTTATAAAAATTGAATACTGTCTTCCGTAAATCAGGTTAAAAATTTATTGTTTATTAAAAAAACCTAATTTTTTGCACTTTTTTTTTTAAATTAAAAAAACGGCTCCAACGATTTTTTCAAAATTTGATAGATTCACAAAAATGTTAATACGCGTCGATTAACACTTTAACCATGCAAATCGTATGTTTGGTTCGCGAGATATAACGCATGACGGAAATGACCTTCAAAGGGGCAAAAGAACAACCCCCCCCCCCCCCACCCCACCGAAGTATCCCAAAAACTAATCAGCTCTTAAGATTGCAAAGATGCTTCGATTGACACCTCAACGAAGTCAATACGTGTGTGTTTACGTGAGTTATGCTCGTAGAAAAAAGTGTCCACGAACGTACGTACGTACGAACGTATGTACATACGTACACGCACACACATACATCTTCCTTTATAAAAACACTTTATATATACTCTATAGACCTCAAAACCTAAAGAAATGTTGAAAATTTCAATTTGGATTTTCGAGGCGATTACAAGAACTTCCCATATACTGGGAAGTTAATAACTGCAAAATTTAGTGTGACAAATCCTTTTGAATAATTTAAAAAAAAGGGTGTTCAAAAATGAATTGTTGATCAAATTTTTACTCAAAGAATTTACGAATGAAATTTTCAGAAAATGTAAGCATAATTTTACAGAACAACTGCATCCATGCACATGCTATGAAAAATGGAGCCTTAAAAGTAAAGGAATTTGTTTTACATTAATATTATTTAAAAGTAAAAATTCATATGTGTACAAAATAGTCACCGAAACATTTGTTAAATGAAATTCTAAGAGGAAACATTTATGTAAAATATTTTGAAACTAAGTCCCACCGATAAATCAAAAAAAACTCAATATGAGATCATTGGAAAACACAAAAGATCTAGAATAATTAACTTCCCAGTGGGAAGTTATTGTAATGGGGTCGATTTCGCGAATCCCAAATTTTGACTTATCTCCACGTTGTAAGGTCTCTAGAATCCAAATCTATCGTTTTAAGAGAGATGTCTGTGAGTGTGTATGTACGTACGTGCGGATGTGCGTTCGGAATTATTTTTCGTCTCGATTATCTCAAGAACCAAAGATCACATTGATGTGAGACTGGTTTCATTCGACGCGTAATTACGTAACTTAGAACTAATTGAGTTTTCAGCAAAATCAGTTTAGCCGTTTTTTATTGAGGATAAAAAACTGAAAAAAATTGCTTGATTTTAAAACTGTTGAAACGCACTATTAATTCGTGCAGATCCCAAATACCTTCATAGTAATATTATTATTATTGTGTGTTTTAGCAAAATTCTGATCAAATTTGTAAAAAATGCCATTTGAAAATAAATGAAGATTATTTTTTAAATTCCAAACTTATATTATCAGGTTTGAGAGAATGAGAAGAGAGACGCTAATGCAGTTAATATTGGATATTGTTATAAGTAATTTAATATTGGATTGAGGATCTGGAGGAATTACGATATGGGAAATTTAGGATCTGGGGGATTTATGAAATGGGGGATTTGGGATCTGGGGGAGTTTTGATCTGGGGGATTTAGGATATGGGGGATTTTGAATCTGGGGGATTTAGTATATGGGGAATTTCGGATCTGCAGGATTAAGGATCTGGCGGATTTTGGATTTGGGGGATTTAGGATATGGGGATTTAGGATATGGGGGATTTAAGATCTGGGAGATTTAGGATCTGGGGAATTTTGGGTCTGCAGGATTTAGGGTCTGGCGGATTTAGGTTCTGGGGGATTTGAGATCTGAAGGATTTAGAATCTGGAGGATTTGGGATCTGGGGGATTTAGGATATGGGGGATTTAGGATCTGGGGGATTTTGGATCTGGGGGATTTAGTATAAGGGGGATTTAGGATCTGGGGGATTTCGGATCTGGGGGATTAAGGATCTGGGGGATTTGAGATCTGAAGGATTTAGGATCTGGGGGATTTAGGATCTGGGGGATTTAGGATCTGGGGGATTTAGAATCCGTAGGATTTGAGATCTGGGGAATTTGGGATCTGGGGGAGTTTCGATCTGGGGGATTTTTGATCTGGGTGATTTAGGATCTGGGAGATTTTGGATCTGGCTGACTTAGTATATGGCGAATTTTGGGTCTGCAGGATTTATGGTCTGGCGGATTTAGGATCTGGGGGATTTAGGACCTGGTGGATTTAGGTTCTTGGGGATTTTGGATTTGGGGGATTTAGGATATGGGGATTTAGGATATGGGGGATTTCGGATGTGGGGGATTTAGTATATGGGGGATTTAGGATATGGGGGATTTAGGATATGGGGGATTTAAGATCTGGGAGATTTAGGATCTGGGGAATTTGGGATCTGGGGGAGTTTTGATCTGGGGGATTTAGGATATGGAGGATTTTGGATCTGGGGGATTTTGGATGTGGGGGATTTAGGATATGGGGATTTAGGATATGGGGGATTTAAGATCTGGGAGATTTAGGATCTGGGGAATTTGGGATCTGGGGGAGTTTTGATCTGGGGGATTTAGGATATGGGGGATTTTGGATCTGGGGGATTTTGGATGTGGGGGATTTAGTATATGGGGAATTTTGGGTCTGCAGGATTTAGGATCTGGCGGATTTAGGATCTGGCGGATTTTGGATTTGGGGGATTTAGGATATGGGGATTTAGGATATGGGGATTTAGGATATGCGGGATTTTGGATCGGGGGGATTTAGAATATGGGAGATTTGGGATCTGGGGGATTTTTGATCTGGGGGATTTAGGATCTGGCGGATCTAGGATCTGGGGAATTTAGGATAAGAGGGATTTTGGAATTTGAGGGATTTAGGATCTGGGGAATTTAGGTCATGGGGGGTTTTGGATCTGGGGGATTTGAGACCTGAACGATTTAGAATCTGGAGGATTTGGGATCTGGGGGATTTAGGATCTGGGGGATTTAGGATATGGGGGATTTAGGATCTGGGGGATTTAGGATCTGGGGGATTTAGGACCTGGCGGATTTAGGTTCTTGGGGATTTTGGATTTGGGGGATTTAGGATATGGGGATTTAGGATATGGGGGATTTAAGATCTGGGAGATTGGGGATCTGGGGAATTTGGGATCTGGGGGAGTTTTGATCTGGGGGATTTTGGATATGGGGGATTTTGGATGTGGGGGATTTTGGATGTGGGGGATTTAGTATATGGGGAATTTTGGGTCTGCAGGATTTAGGATCTGGTGGATTTAGGTTCTGGGGGATTTTGGATTTGGGGGATTTAGGATATGGGGGGTTTTGGATCGGGGAGATTTAGAATATGGGAGATTTGGGATCTGGGGGATTTTTGATCTGGGGGATTTAGGATCTGGCGGATCTAGGATCTGGGGAATTTAGGATAAGAGTGATTTTGGAATTTGGGGGATTTAGGATCTGGGGGATTTGGGTCATGGGGGATTTTGGATCTGGGGGATTTGAGACCTGAAGGATTTAGAATCTGGAGGATTTGGGATCTGGGGGATTTAGGATCTGGGGGATTTAGGATCTGGGGGATTTAGGACCTGGCGGATTTAGGTTCTTGGGGATTTTGGATTTGGGGGATTTAGGATATGGGGATTTAGGATATGGGGGATTTAAGATCTGGTAGATTTAGGATCTGGGGAATTTGGGATCTGGGGGAGTTTTGATCTGGGGGATTTAGGATATGGGGGATTTTGGATCTGGGGGATTTTGGATCTGGGGGATTTTGGATGTGGGGGATTTAGTATATGGGGAATTTTGGGTCTGCAGGATTTAGGATCTGGCGGATTTAGGTTCTGGGGGATTTTGGATTTCGGGGATTTAGGATATGGGGATTTAGGATATGGGGGGTTTTGGATCGGGGGGATTTAGAATATGGGAGATTTGGGATCTGGGGGATTTTTGATCTGGGGGATTTAGGATCTGGCGGATCTAGGATCTGGGGAATTTAGGATAAGAGTGATTTTGGAATTTGGGGGATTTAGGATCTGGAGGATTTAGGTCATGGGGGATTTTGGATCTGGCGGATTTGAGACCTGAAGGATTTAGAATCTGGAGGATTTGGGATCTGGGGGATTTAGGATCTGGGGGATTTAGGATATGGGGGATTTAGGATATGGGGGATTTAGGATATGGGGGATTTAAGATCTGGGAGATTTAGGATCTGGGGAATTTGGGATCTGGGGGAGTTTTGATCTGGGGGATTTAGGATATGGAGGATTTTGGATCTGGGGGATTTTGGATGTGGGGGATTTAGTATATGGGGAATTTTGGGTCTGCAGGATTTAGGATCTGGCGGATTTAGGTTCTGGGGGATTTTGGTTTTGGGGGATTTAGGATATGGGGATTTAGGATATGGGGGATTTTGGATCGGGGGGATTTAGAATATGGGAGATTTGGGATCTGGGGGATTTTTGATCTGAAGTTTTGGATCGGGGGGATCTAGGATCTGGGGGATTTATGATAAGGGGGATTTTAGATCTGGGGGATTTAGGATCTGGAGGATTTGGGATCTGGGCATTTAGGATCTGGGGGATTTAGGATCTGGGGGATTTAGGATCTGGGGGATTTTGGATCTGGGGGATTTAGTATATGGGGAATTTTGGATCTGCAGGATTTAGGATCTGGCGGATTTAGGATCTGGCGGATTTAGTTTCTGGGAAATTTTGGATTTGGGGGATTTAGGATATGGGGGATTTAGGATCTGGGGGAGTTAGGATCTTGGGGATTTAGGATCTGGGGGATTTAGGATCTGGGGGATTTTTGATCTGGGAGATTTTTGATGATTTTAATGAGCCTATTGCGATATCAATCTATGAGTTTTATTATTCGAATGATTTGATACAGTTTTCAATAAATTCAGGTTAGACGTTTTTTGCTTGAATAAAAGAATCATATTATTTTTCTTAAAAAAAATATTCTAGCTCAGTAGCACTTCTGCAAATCCATTCTTTTCAAAATCAAATGTTTTAAAGAGCTTTCATTACATAAAAATTATAGGTTGTTTTCGTACTTCCGAAAAATATTCATTTGGAAGTAATAAACAATCAAAATTTATAATTATTAAGAGAGCGTCTATCAATTACGTAAGGGTTTTTTTGTGATATTTTTGAGCTCATTCATTGTAAGAATCGTACGTAAAATTTTATGTTTTAATTGTAATCAGATATCGATTACTGCAAATTACATGTTGTTTTAAGATCAACTGCCTAATAAGAAATGATTGTTATTCTTTGCAAGATAAAATGAAAAAATAATACAGGTTAAATATATATGTGCCACCTATGAATGATGAAAATTGGACATCACGCAACAAAATTTAGTCCATTCAGCGTAGAAATAAAAATTGTAATAAATAACCCTTGAACCTCAATTTTCCCAAAAAAATTGCTTATGTCCTTTTGCGTTTCACGCGTCGATATAAAAATAGCCATTTACTTAAGAAAGGCACCCTGTCTCCGTTCCGATTGTTCTGCGTAAAGATTCAATCCGATAGTAAAAGGCAGTAAAAACGAGTGTAAATATTCAATCCAACCTTCCACTAACCAAAGACCTCCCTAAGGTGATATGATGAGTATTAACTCATTCCAATTATTGTAATTAGTTCTGATCATTATTATCATTTAAAGCATTAATATTTTCACTATTAATATTATGTCAAATATTATAATATTCATGCAGATATTAGTGGGAAGTTTTCCGTGTCCACCTCAAGGATCGTGTTTGGGATTAAGTTAATATTAACAGAGAATATTCTTGCAATATGAAAAAAATCAAAATAAATAAATTTCAAAATTTTAGTGTTAATCATTGTATCACAATGGGCCTATTGTGACCTAAGTGAGTCATCTTTGGATAAAGGGGGCTGCCACTATAACCAACCAACCAAAGTGTTAATCATGTTCATTTTCTCCGGATTGATGCGTATCCAGCATTAGTGAAAAAATACGTATTTTAATTTTTTTTTAGGTAACCAAGGTCAATAAGGTCGTTTAAGCGAATAGAAATTTGATAAAAGCAAGGCAAAATAACGTTCAACAAGTCAACACAATGTCGTCGCGCGCCTATCACAATGCACTTCCGGGAAAATTGTTAACATCTAAAGGCTAATTAAAACAAATCCAAGGATCAAATTTCACTTAAAGCTTTATTATCCGGCTCGCCAGAGTCGCTGCCATAAATTAAAGCCAGCTCCTTGTGTAAGACACTATTTCATTATGGTTGTGCGCCCCCTCGTAATGGTTGTAATAAATTTGTTGGCGATTCACTTTGACTCTCGCAGCTTCTGCAATGATATTAATAAAGAAGTAAAAATGGTTTTAATGAGATTTATTACGGGCCGTCAGTAATGCGGCCAGTGTTTGAGTTTGTGTTTGTTGCGCGCATTCGGAAAATGAAATGAGAAATAATTTTATTACATACTGTTGTCATCAGCAGTGCATTAGAGCAAGAGGCTGAGCATTATCAAGTTTATGACGTCCAAGGAATTGCTTTGTTGTAATTCGAAAGGAGAGGCCGCGCGTGTGGGTGCTAATCTAAGAATGTCTTTTGCACCCCATGTAGCCAATCGGCAGTGGCAGGACTACGACTAAAGGACACCATATAGAGTCTTGAAGCACAGTCGGCATTTTGCAGCCCTGAGCACTTTTTCCGATCAGGATCAATCCGGGAACGATATAGGATGCTACTCGTTGAAGAGGGTGCGTATGCAAATTGGCTGTTTAGCAACCAAATCCATTTGTAAATTATTTCCAGGAATTCGCTTTATTTTAGAGCTACTTAAAAGTGGGCGTATGTTTTTGGTAGGACAAAAGGACTCATTTTGAAATTGAGCTTATTGAAAATCACTCAGCAAGTATCAATCTGTTAAAATAATTCGGTGCAGACTTTTAGCTGTGGCCTCATGATTGTAAAGAGAGGACCAACCATAGCATGTTTTCTGCCTGTGAAAGGAAAACTGAAAATGGCCTATGTTTTGGAAAGTAAAGGTGGTCTGCTATCACCTAATAGTGTACGGTTTCAATTTTTCTCTTATGGATGCAGAGATGTCCCACATATAATTTTTGAAAAACATTCATAACCACTTTCATTCAACAGTATTAATTTGCTGTTATAATTCATTCTCTTTTCCATGAAAATTTTCCCAACTATAAGTTATACATCATTTTGACCCTGCACTAGCTTCGTACCTGAACTACCTCTTAAAAATATCTGTTGGTTCCTATCTTCCCTACTTCTACAGAAACTGACAATTGATATACATCGATGGAACAATATCGGCGTATGAAGGCTGAAATCCCGTCAAATTTATGTAAATGAAATGAAAACACTCACAGCCTCTCGAACTTTTTGGGAACTGTTTTGTGGACAACCTGTACTTGGTTCTAGGGAAATTGATAGTAAAAAGGAGCAAAAGCGAGTACTCTCCGCGGATTGATTCGTAATTGAATTGATATTTTAGATACATTTGCCTACAAGCTGCCTAAATAATCCAAATTAAATGAAATTAAACGAGTGGGTGGGTTGAAGCAGTTACTTGGAATAATTCGCAACCCTTTTTGGTTTTACGTTTTTTTTTAAAGAAATCAAACCATAGAATGAAGTGCGATTGCTACTTACATTCACTATATTGTATGAAACACATGCTTATTAAATGAATGAAACTATGTTGAATTTATTTTCATTGATATTGTACGATAACGTTGCAGTATTGTTTCTTCTTTAATAGTTTTTTGGGGGGAAAAACTAATAAAAACAAGCCGCGAAGTGCGACCCTTGCGGTCCACACGGTCAACTTCCCAGTAATATCTAGATAAACATTATATATATTAAACACAATAATAATTTCGAAAATAGTACTACTTTAAATAATAATAATGAGAGGTATTCATAGCAGTAACAGGAATGAATTAATATTAATCATATCATCTACGGGAGTATCCAATGATTACGTAAGGCTTTTGGTAGATAGGCGATGATGATTGATTACCACAAATGCAAATTTGATTGAAATTTTGATGGTTTTCAAAATTTAAACCGCTTTTTTTAATTAAAAGACTGCAAAACCTCAAATTATCCAAACATTTTAAAACTTTGATTGACTTTACAACAAAGCCTTCAGAATAAAAGATATGTGGTAATATCATTCGGAAGAACCCTTATCATATGGTAACTTTGAATGATTTTTTGTCGTCGAATCTCTAACCCTATTAGGAACACGGGAAACACCTGGAGCGAACTATTGAATATGAATGATTTTCCATATTGTATTTTGTGAAAGTATCGAAAGTATTCACTCGTTTGCTGTAAATATTATGATATTTGAACAATTTCATAGTATCCAATATGCCATATTCGTTACGTAGGCTTTGCAAAATTCATAAGTACTTCATAATTAGTACATTGCATAACGTAGAATGTGTCATATTCGCTTGTTTGAAAGTGTTAATATTGACACAGTTGGTCCGACGTAGTCATCAAACTATCAAATAAATCGCACGGTTCTGAGATAATTAGAAACAAAGACACGTGCACTGTTCCAAAAAGTGGTAACGCTTTGATTCCGAGAAACCCTAATACTCGAATCAACTTCTCCTAAATCTCCACTACAGTTTAGGGTTCATTTCCTTTAGTTATTCAGTTTGTAGCTACATGCTTTAGTAGAATGTTCTCCAAGTGCGAATTATTTTTGAAAAAGTAACAAGACGATGCTTTTGGGAGGACTACTTCCTATGAAAACAAAGAAACAGATACCGTCACCAATAATGGTAAGTATTATTATTTAACATAACTAACAGGTACCTAACTTTATTTTATGGCTTTTCATTTGCGAATCTACATCTCTTTCAAATGCAGAAATAACACATCATTTAGAATATAATTGTGTGCTACCGAGTAACCATATTGTTCACCATCCGGTTGATGATGGTGATAACAAAAGCAACCCCGGGCAAGGTAATTTGTTCCTGAAGAATTTACGACGCAGGTTTTAATTTTTATGTATACCTGCAATAATAACTATTATCATTTCCTTTTCTTTATTATTTATTGTTAAAGGTAATTTCATAATAATTTATAGGAAACCTTCTTGTATAAACTTTTTTAACTTTTAATTTTTTGTATGGGAATTATCCTTAGTTGTTGGGCAAGTTTTATTAATTTAATTATTATTACATTATATTGTTGATTTCTTACAGTTGACAAGAAATATGGTAAAACCACCAAACGAAAGAAAGAGCAGTCCAATGATGATAGTCTAAAAGGTTCATTTGAAACGGAATCAAACTATGAAGAGGAGATTGGAAATCAACAAGCTGTTTCTGGCCACAGTGGAGAATCAACGGATCAGGGACAAATTGTATGTAGTACATCTTTTACTCATGATTCACCTAAATAGAGACGTAAATGTAATATTGCTGGTTGGAAAAGAAATTTCAACAAAGTCTATAGGTCTATAGGTCTATATAGTAGAATCTTACTGTACAGTAAGTGGTAAAGAAGTTTCGGCCAAATGTTTGAAACCGTCCCCGTGTATTAATAACTGCAAACATAAATGCTATGAAAATATTCCGGAGGACAAACGACAAATAATATTTTCCAATTTTCACTCATTGGATTCCCTGCATAAACAAAGTGAGTTCTTCATCCGTCACATTACGCAAGAAACCCCTAAAAGAAAGGTTGTCGATGGGACATCAAGGAAGGGCGTAACTAAAATATAAACAATATCGAGTGACAACCAAACCCACCGTGTATGCAGACAGTTTTTTCTTGACACTCTTGGTATTAGTGAGGGCTTAATAAAGCGGGCATTCCAAAAATTATCTCCAACGGGAGTTGTAGAGCCTGATAGGAGGGGCGGGAAAAGATCAAAAAAAAAATTTGGAGCTGACGGTCAACTTGTCGAAGATGATGAAGAGTCCGTTAAAAAGCACAGCTGCTCATTTCCTGCATTAAAGCCTCACTATTGTCGAAAAAAGTGACTTTAAATATTTAGATTCAAATTTAAACGTTAAAACAATGTATGAATTGTATAAGGAAGAGTGTAAAACTAACGGGAAGAGAGAAAAAAGTTATGAAACGTACAGGAAAACATTTAAAACGTACAAGTTGAAATTTCACAAGCCCAAAAAGGATCTTTGTAAAGTTTGTGTCAATTTTGATGGGAGTTCAGAAATAGAAAAAATTTTAAACCGCGACACCTATGACAGACACCAAAAAAAGAAAAAAAGCAGCACGAGAAAAAAGAAATGAAGATAAACAGTCCGCACTGGAGGATAAGAAATCAATTC
The DNA here is from genome assembly GCA_963942545.1 of Oxycera nigricornis. Classification (NCBI taxonomy): domain Eukaryota; kingdom Metazoa; phylum Arthropoda; class Insecta; order Diptera; family Stratiomyidae; genus Oxycera; species Oxycera nigricornis. The sequence continues at coordinate 27,156,475 of OZ012662.1, read as the reverse complement.
AATTTTGACTTACAATCGGGTTTTGTCAACCCCCAAATGAGCTGCAGGACCTTTCTTTTATATTAGAAAACTTGCAATTTACTACTTAACAGTTTACAATTTAGGGGACTCGAGTGTACGATGTTCCTTATCGGATGAAACCGAGGGAAAAAGAGGAAGCATTAAAATTGCAACATGTATATTTAAGTACATTATGTCCTATCCCAACATTGAACATGTTAAAATGATGTCCGACTGTTGTGGAGGACAGCAAAAAAACTTTCATTTTTCGGCTATGTGCCAATATGCTGTGAGTGCTCACCCAAATTCAAACAACTATTGATCACGTTTATTTTGAGCCAGGCCACTCTCACATGGAGTGTGACTCTATTCACTCCAAAATAGAAGTAAAGTCGAAAAATTTCCCAGTATACACTCTGGAAGGATGGTCTCAAATTTTTAGAATGGCACGCAGCAAGCCCTGTCCATTTGAAATCACTGAGCTAGTGCACGACGACTTTTTAAACTTTAACACTAAAGGCGCTAAATTTGGAGTAGTAAAAAGTGGAAACCAAAAGATTAACACAACTGAACAGAAAAAAAAATTAAATTTAGCGACGCCGTGTGGTATCAGTACCGCAAAACTGAAAACAAGAAGATCTTCATGAAGACAACGATCTACGCAGACATCTTCATTACACTTGCTTCGAAACAAAAAAAAATGGGAAAACAAAAATCAACCCCCATTGCCCCTTATAAAGAGAGGCTCTCGATCACTGACTTAAAAAAAAGATCTATTATCACTATGTGCCCAAAATTTGATCCCAAGGCCATACCATGCATATTAACAAAATTTTCCTGCCTCCAGTGACCACAGAGATTGTCTTCCGGAGCCCAATGCCAGTGAAGAAGAAGATTAAGTACGACTTTAGTCATTATTACCCGGAAAGCCAAATTGCAGGGGTTAGATTCTAAGATCAGATTCCATTTTCATTTTTTTTAAATAGAAATTTGGTTGTTAATAAAATTATTTTTAACACCATTATTTTAATTTTTTATGAGTCATGAGTAATGAAGGGTATCTACAAATTTAGCTCTAATAAATTATTTTAAGAATAAATTGGTTTTCTTATGCATCAAACTTTTCAGTGTTTCATTTTTCCCATGTTGAATGTGTAAGTGTCAAAATAATTACAAAGCAAACTATCTAAAATGCCACATTCGCACGTTTGAAACAGCGAATTAAGATAAATCACTGATTAGCACTCAGTTGCAAAGTAACGAATATGATTTATTGGTAAATAAAAAACAGAAGACTGATAATTGTTAATACCATCTGAAAAAAGATTAAAGAACAGATAGAAAAAATTAAAAAAGATGCCTTTTTGGAAATAGGCTGATTTTGACCATTAAAAGGGTATTTTTGCTCTCCTGAAAAGTACCAATTTTCACATTCGATAGTTTGACGTGGTAGGGACGATATTATAGAAAGGTGTTGAACTTCTTACCACAACTTTTGACTTTAATATAGTCCTTCTAAACTTTAAACCTCTTATTTCAAAATGCAAAGTGGCATTCTTAAAACTTTAAGAAATATTTCTACTATTTTTGAACTTTCAAAAGTGCTCTCCAAATAGTCTAGTTCTCAAATTGCTTCAAACAGAGATTTTGAAGCATACGTAATACAGCCCCTGGTATCCATTGATCCCAAAAGCTCTTTTAGCGCAGAAAAACCTTTTTCTGGGTGAGATTCTAGAGGCATGTTTTACGGTAATCACAAACTTTTTATTACATTATAATTTCAAATAGCCATCATATCCGTTCCCTGCCAATCCTCTTGTTCAATCAACAACCGCCGATAGACCATGAAATGAATTTAAACTTTCCCAGACTTTAAAGTATCCAACAATCTTCGTTCGACTTCGGGGAAAATAAACCTATTCCAAAGTCCTCAGCATCCATGACACACGGCATCTTTTAGTAATTATTATTCAGAATGGGTTGTGACCTGCTTGATTTTTCATAGTGCTGGGCTGGTTTACCATCGCGAACGTCATGTATAAACATTTTACATCTTGTTCCCACTTCACTTACAATTACCAGTTTGATCAATTTGAAATCGTCTTAGCATGACTACAAACTCCTTTAACATCGTGACATGCTCAATTGAAATCACAAATCCTTGCTGCGGCCTTGTAATGTAAATAAGAATTGTGCAGTCCTTAGTCCTGGCAAACTATTCGTGAACGGAGGATAAGGACTCATGAATGCAAAATCATTGAATCAATATATCAATAATGAATGAACGCGTGAGTGGTGAGTGGTGAATCTAAAGGCTTACAATGATGGCTCAATTGTTTACCAATGTCATTTATTTGGCATGAAATGCAGACATTTTTATTTTGCGCGGCAAAAATGAGGCATTCATCTGTTGATTGTTTCTGAAAAGGCTTTTCTATTTCTATTTCTGAAAAGTGTTTTCTATTTTATTTTATTCACAAATTGTAAGAGTTTATATTCTAGTTGGGCATGATAAGAGGCAAGGAAATTCATTAAAAAGTTTACATTACAACAAATAGTTAAATTTACAGATAGCTGAATCAAAAATTATCAGTGACCGTGAAACCGTAAAAATTATTATTAAGCTGGGGTACGTGTGAAATTAGAATATTTACTTCCTCAAACCTTTCCACCAAGATTGTGTTCTGCATCATAGAGATCCTCGAATCAAAGTACTACCATTAAAATAATATAATAGATAACAATCACAATCAACGTTTGAGGTTAGTCTTTGGAATTTTGCAAATATTTAATTGCAACATCTTTTACATTTGAAGCTGTACTTTTGCTCGTGCAATATCCAGAACTACGTTTTTCTGATGAAGTCTTCATTTGTTCTTAAAGCTCTCATTGTGGCTTCTTGCATGGAATAGCATCATCTGCTACCTTTTATTAACTTCCCAGTATATGGGAAATTCTTGTAATCGCCTCGAAAATCGAAATTGAAATTTTCAACATATCTTTACGTTTTGAGGTCTTACTAGTATATTTTAAGTGTTTTTAGATATGTATGTGTGTGTTTTTCTACGAGCATAACTCACGTAAACAAAGTCGTATCGACTTCGCTAAAATGTCAATCGAAGTGTCTTTGCAATCTTAAGAGCTGATCAGGTTTTGGGATACATCGGTTGGGGGGTTTTCTGTTTTCACCCCTTGAAGGTCAATCCTGTCATGCGCTATATCTCGCGAACCAAACATACAGTTTGCATAGTTAAGGTGTCAATCGACGCGTATTAATATTTATGTGATTCTGTCAAATTTTAAAAAAAATAGTTGAATCCATTTTTTAATTTTTTTAAAAAAGTGCAAAAAATTGAGTTTTTTTCCAAAAACATCAAATTTTTTATCTGATTTTCTTGACGCAGTAATCAATGTTTATATAATTTATATATTCCAAACAGTTTTTGTAAAAAACCACCAATTTTTTTTTCATGATTACAAAAAAAATTATATTAAAAATACAAAATCATTAAAAGTCATCATGCCCTTCATGGTCATTTATGTCATTCATTATATCTCGAGAACCAAATATAATCTTTGCATCATTAAGAAGTCAATCGGCGCGTATTAACATTTAAATGATGTTTTTAAATTTAAAAAAAATCTTTTTAGCCATTTTTTAATTTAATAAAAAAATATTGAAATTTAGTGTTTTTTTATAAAAAAATTAATTAATAGTTAATAAAATTAACATCGTAATAATAAATGTTTATAAAATTTATAAACTTTTATCAATTTCTGTAGAGAGAGCAGCAAAATATTTTGTCATGATTTCAGAACAAATTGAATTTAAAATATAGGGTTTTCCAATAAAAGGTTTCATTTTAATAGATAAAAAAAACGAGTATTTTTTAAGAGAAATCAATGGATGTTTATTTCATTGTAAAGAGGAAGGTATGCCATTAACAATGGAGAACGATATCATTCAAATGGCCACCACGGCTACGCTTGCAGCACCATATCCTTTTCATGAAATTTTCCATGACCAATTCGCACATTTGCAGCTCTATGTCCTCGATAACTTCACGAATTCCATCTTTAAGGTCTTGAATTGATTGTGGAGCATTGGCATAGACCTTATCTTTCACGTGGCTTCAAAGAAAAAAGTCTAAAGGTGTTAAATCACAAGATCTCGGTGGCCAATTGTGATCACCTCTTCGAGAAATAACACGGTCAGGAAACTTTTCTTGCGAAATTGCGATGGTTTCGTTGCTTGTTTGGCACGTAGCGCCGTCTTGTTGAAAATAAACGTCGTTCACATCAATATCTTCCAATGCCGGCCATAAAACATCATTAATCATAGCTCGGTAGTGCAATCCATTCACCGTAACAGGTACGCCAGCCTCATTTTCGAATAAGTAAGGTCCAATCACACCACCAGCCCAAAGACCGCACTAAACAGTGACACGTTGAGGATAGAGAGGCTTTTCAACAATAATGCTTGGATTTTCCGAGCCCTAAATTCGACAATTCTGCTTATTCACGTAGCCTCCGAGGTGAAAATGGGCCTCATCACTGAAAATGATTTTTCGATGAAAATCTGGATCATTTTCATGCATTTCTAGGACCCAATCGGTGAAGATACGAAGTTGCTGGTGATCGACCGGCTTGAGTTCTTGTGTTAACTGAACTTTAAAAGCCTTAAGACTTTAGTCTTTATGCAAAATACGGTGTAATGTCGTTTGTGGAATGCCTAATTCCAAAGATCGACGAGGAATCGACAAACCTGGGTTTTCGTCAACACTATGGGCTACAGTAGCAATATTCTCAGTTGTTCTTGAGCGACGCACACGGTTTCGATTCTTCACATCACTAACTTGTCCCAACAGCTCAAATTTTTCCACCAGTTCCACTATTGCCGGCCGAGAAGGTGCTTCACGACGACCAAAACGTGCTTTAGTTTTGCGAACTGTGACTGCAAAATTTTCACCATTTTTGTAGTGAATTTTTACAATTTCAATGCGTTGTTGAAGCGTGTATCGTTCCATTTTTAATAATGGCGTAGTTTTTACTTGTTAAATATCAAAATATGACAGCATCAAAAGTGACAACTGCCCAAATAGTGGGCTATTCAAAATGAAACCTCTTATTGGAAAACCCTGTAGAAAAAATCATTCAATGTCACCATGTAAAAAGGGTTCAAACGAATTTGTATACCTTAAATCTCATATTCTAAAGAAATTGTTGTAAAGTCAATCAAAGTTTATTATTATTTGCATAATTTGCGGAGATTTTTAATAGTCTTCACAGAACCGTGTTTTAACTTTAATAAAAAAACTGCTTAGATTTTGAAAACCTATACAAATCAAATCAAATTTGCAATTGTGATAATCAACGTTTTGAATGGTAAAATGTTTTGTAGTCAACACTTTTTGAGATCATATGCTTTGAAAAGCTTTCATCAAATAAAAAATTGTAGTTTTTAGGAGTTTTGTTCTTTAGTATTCGTAAAATTTCAGTTACTTCCGTAATCATTTGTAATACATATATTTTACTTTTTGCTTGCAATTGAACCTATTTTCGACTGCATAATCAATGTTTCTCAAAATCAACAGAAAATAAGAAATAATTATTAGTTTCATTGGTGCAAAATCGTGAAAAAATACAAATTCGGTGATTATGCCGAAATGCTAGCAGTTTTGACCGCAACCATTCAAAATGGCCATCACGCGACAAAATCTCTTCAGTTGTCGTAATAACAAAAATTGCATTCATTTTTGCTAGCGCTGTTTTGTCCTTCAAGCATCGATATGAAAATAACAAATAACGTAGAAAAGGCTTTGTAACCTGTCCTCGTTTCGATTGATCCACGTGAATATTAAATCAAACCAATCCACGAAAATCTTTACGTAGTCAATTGTAGCTCGCGTAAATGTTACGATTAATATTAAGTCATTCCAATAACTTTTATGAGAGGTACATTTTTATTATTGAAAGTAGTATTATTTCCATAATTATTATTGTGTTTAATATTTTTAATATCTATGTAGATATTACTGGGAAGTTGACCGTGTGGACCTCAAGGGTCGCACCTCACGGCTTGTTTATTACTTAGTAGACGACAGTGACGACGTGAGTGAAGCGAAGGAAAAATGGAAATGATTCATAAAATAAACGAATATTATACATATTATAATCGAAAAACAAACAAAAAACACACTTGAAATTGATGGCCTAGTGTAACATCATCCAAAAGAACACCCCGCAACATAGCTTATTCAAATCATAACATGCTTTTTTATTTGCATCAAATGCGATTGGAATTCTATATCAAGTGCACTTAAAAAGTTAGTCAGGAACGAAAATCAAATATTTCTTAACCTTTTTTCATAATTATTGACAGTTTTGTTCAGGGTTTATTTGAAAATAAAAATATTCGCAGACGGCGAACTTTTCATTATTTCTAACATTTAAGAAATAGTAAATTGGGTCGAAATTTTATAAAAACGTTGATTTCGTTCTTCGAAAAAATTCCAGGTACGTTAATTTATGTGAAGAACCTATGTAATTAATATATATAATAATTAATCTACACAGCTAGAAGAAAAATTGACGATTTCGGTTCTACCATTTCTGATAATAAACAGTAAAAACAATTTTTAGCAAGTGTTATCTATGTAATTAATTCGTCTATCTTTGAAATCACTGTATTTGTCAGATTTACCTGATCGTAAAATTATGTTTTAATTTATGTAGGTTCTATTGATTTTTTTTTTAATTGATATCAATAAAAAACCAGAACGCTTTAACTCGGTTCAAAGAGAGAAATTCTCTTTCAGCCTGAAAAGTTGAGATAAGAATGGTTAAAATCAAGATCAGAAGGACATATATGTACTTCGAAAAATACTGCTTCTAAATCTTCATTGATAAAATCTTACGTATTCTGCACAAACCAATATTATAAAAATGTTTAGCTCGGAAAATGAAGTAGAGCTTGTTTTAAAGGCCATTTTTTTTAAAAAAGCTTTAAATTTTATAGCTGTGGACATATAATTAGAAATACTTGCAGCATACAGAGAAAAACCAATTTGTCAATGAATCTTTTGATATAACTTATACGCCTTAAGTTTGTTTGTAAGCGTATGCCACCTCTACAAGGAATACAGGGCAACAAAGTCCTGAAAAAACTTAGACTCGGAGCAAACGCGTAATAGTTTATTTATTTACACCAAACAAGGCATCAAGTAAACAATACAAAATACATAAATAATTAATAAGTTAAAGTAAAGTAAATTAGTTTAATTACAACTTAATCAGGCTTAGTTGGGGAGTGCGTGGTTATGATGACAATAGGGCCTTTGTCAAGTTACGTTTAAAGGACGATTTAGGGATACCCGGAGAATAGTGGTTACTAATAGTGTTGAATATTCTGCAACATCTATTTATCGGTTCATTATGACCATAGGCCGTGTGATGCCGATATTCTTTAAGCAGGGTTGTGTGTCGAGTACGTCGTTGTTGGTCATTAAATTTTATCCTATCAGCGAGGGCTACTATATTTACTGCGCCACTGATAACGTCGAAGGTGAAACTGGCACTAATTAGTGTTCTTCTAGATGAAAGAGGCATTAAGTTTAGAAGGTTTAGTTTATATTTGTAGGAAGGAAGACTATGAAAAACACTCGGGTTGTAGAGGTCCCTCAAGACGAAAAGCAAGAATTGTTTCTGGATAGATTCAAGTCTGTCGCTGTGGCGCACAAAAAAGGGGTTCCAAATTATGCAAGCATATTCGATCAGAGGCCGCAGGAAGGTGGTGTATAAGGACTTGGTAACCCAAACGTTTTTGAATTCCTTGGCTCGTTTCTTAATGAAGCCAAGCTGTTTATTAGCCTTTGATAGGACTTTGTCATATTGCAGATTGAACAGCAATTGGTTGTCTAAGACTACGCCGAGGTCAACGACATGATCAGCCCTGCTTATCATGTCGTTAAGGTAATAAGAATAAGTAGTAACTGCATTCTTACGGGAAGAGCTCAACACATGGCATTTGCTGACATTGAGATAGAGCTTATTCTGACTTCACCAGTGTGCAAGTGCTTGAAACTTGGACTGAAGGAAGGCTGCATCCGATTGCTGTCGAAATTCATTGCGAACTTTTCACAGAAAGCATCGGTATTTCGATGAGAACAATCAGAAGATGTCTTGTGGCAGCCAGACTATATGGCAGAGTAGCCAGGAAGAAGCCTCTGGTAACAATAACTGATCGGAAGAAAAGAAAGGAATTTGCATGGAAGCATTTAACTTAGAAAAATGAGTGGAAGTTCATCCTTTGGAGCGACAAAAAAAATCGCATTGGCCCTAATATTAGGAGATATGTAAGACGACCAAGAATTCAACGCTCGCTACACTTCAACTGTTGTTAAGCACGGAGGTGATTCCAGCAATGTTGAAGGATGTTTCTTGCGGTTTGGTGTTCGACCAATACACCGTATAGAAGGAATATAGCCAAAGAAAAATACGCCGACATCTTAGAAAACATTATGTTGCCATGGGCTGAGAAGAATCTTCCTATTATATGGAAGTCTTAGCACGACAACGACCTGAAACATACGGCGCGACACACAAGGAAGTTTCCGGAGGAAAACAGTGTCGCCGTTTTAGACTGGCCATTTACGAGTCTGGACTTAAATCCAACCGAGCACTCGTGGAAAGGCATAAAACAAACCGTAGCAATAAAAAATTTCACAAACATGGACCAATTGCGGAGAGATGCAGGGGCTTTTAACGACAATGCCGAATCACCTACAAATCAATAAATTTTGAGATTTGTTACACCTGTAGTACCTGTAACGCTCACCACTACACCGCAGCCGATCCTGGCCACGGTTTGGACAGTCCCACCTGGCTTAAACCCGCGAATAGGGGTGTTGGAATATATTTTCAAAAGGGCGCTACCCGTTTCTGCGCCGGGTCTGCCCTGTCTGCGAATCCGTAAACGGAAACTGAATTTGCGGTGACCCGAAACCATTGATCAACTGAGGGATTCCAAGAAAATGGATTGCAAACACTGGACTGACGCGGCGTTCGCTCCGCCACTTCACACAAATCACCAATCTAATCAAGGCATCAAAAAATCCCGCCAACTGTTCTTCCCGCGATATTTATGCGATCCCCCGATCCCGTTTGCTGCATCGACGATCAACGGCCCACGAGTTTGCTGACCTCATCGAAGCTTTCCTAGCTTTGTGACCGGTTTTGGCGACGAAACCAGCTGGCGATTGAAGCTTCGGGGGTTTGGCCAGAGCGTTGCACCTCGGTGCGGGGGGGGGATGCTGTGACTGCTGCTTGAAGGATGTGGTTGGAGTGCTGATGAAATAATCGTGGCAGTCATTAACCATGGTGAATTGCAATTGCAAATGGTTGTGGGTATCACAGGCGCATAATAGACTCCATTGGCGTATCGTAGACCGGGCGGAGCCTGGATTTGGATCTCTTGCGGCGATTGTGTGAGCGTTGTTTGTTGTTGTGATTGCTGGCAACTTATTTGCAGGGTTTGTGACGTTGACTGTAATGCATTTTGCTGTTGAAGATACTTAAATTACGCAGCTTCGCACGCACGGTCAGGAACACTCTCCATAAAAACCCTACTACCTACTTAGCTATCTAATCCAATATTCTTAACATACATACATCTGCTTTATATTTATATAATTCAAACCTCTAGCCTAAATTGACCTTCTCCCCACAATATACGAGTAATTCATTAATAACAATATAATTCATTAATAACTTGTTGGATGAAGTGGTGAACGTAACATTATCAATTTTCAAAGGACTGCGTTTACCCGCACGATGGTTTAGGGTCTTCAAGAACAGGGCAGTCCCATATTTTGCCCGTATGGGTTTGTGGGTCGACCACGTTGCGTGGCAAACGTAACAGATTACTAAGTTGAAAAACTTGAAAAAGATATAAGACATCAAAGATTGATTTAGAGTACCATCACTCTAAGAAGTGTAACCTTGAAGAATTCTTGTTATTATATTTTTTCCTCATTCATAGCATTATGCTGCTAATTTTTCCCTACATCTAAAAGATTATAGATAGATAAATGTAGTGTATGTATGTATGTAGTAAAATGCTGCAAATTCAACTTTACATAGTTTTCCATACACATTTTTTTGGTGGGAGTCATGTTTTTCGAGACATGGAGGTGTGCCTTGTTTTCTTCTTTTTAAGATGGCCTATTAGTGTTTGATAAGAATGTTACCAAGCATGAAATTAAAAAATCACTAGAAATATTTATGCTATAAGAGCATTCATTTGTATCAGTTTTTCTGGATATGCTATTTTTAAAATCGTTATAAATCGAAGTAATGTAAATAAAGTACTGGTTCAATCAAGTGATATGTGTGATTACAAACAAAAACGCTGAAAATTAAAATAATTTGCTGCTTTCCTTTTTTTTTATTTATTTCAAAGCGAGAAAATTTTGATTGGAACTATCATATTTTGGACCAAAAATATGATGGGACTTAACATTTAAAAAAACTATTTCAAAGGAAACGAAATGATTGAATAGCCATTATAGTGGACAAAAAAATATTGTAAAAGTTGAGGGATTATGCAACAAATATCTACCAATGACATGTTTGGAATTTATTTCCAATGAATTTGCGATGATGATATTCACACTTTGATATTCAGTCGTGAATGACTGACACCATTATGTTTTTCTAGCGCCGCATCAGATTTACAATTGACAACACCTGAAAACACTACGTTGAAAAGTGTGGTCTCTGCTGAATATATGCTGAAAAATTTATGGGAGTGTGCAAGCAAATAAGCGAGTGAAATCTGATAGAAAATTTATTTACCATCGAAAAAACAAAGCTCATAAAAGTAACATACATTTTTAACTTCCCAGTATATGGGAAGTTCTTGTAATCGCCTCGAAAATCGAAATTGAAATTTTCAACATTTCTTTACGTTTTGAGGTCTATAGAGTATAAATAAAGTGTTTTTAGAAAGGGAGATGTATGTGTGTGTGTGTGTACGTACGTACGTACGTACGTACGTACACACACACACACACACATACATCTCCCTTTCTAAAAACACTTTATATATACTCTATAGACCTCAAAACGTAAAGAAATGTTGAAAATTTCAATTTCGATTTTCGAGGCGATTACAAGAACTTCCCATATACTGGGAAGTTAAAAATTAGGTTTTTTTTATAAACAATAAATTTTTAACCTGATTTACGCAAGACAGTATTCAATTTTTATAAAATTTATATACTTCAAGCAGTGTTTGTAAAAACAACATCAAACCTTTTTCTTATGATTAATCAATCGACGCGTATTAACATTTTTGTGAATCTGTCAAATTTTGAAAGAAATCGTTGGAGCCGTTTTTTAATTTAAGGAAAAAACGTGCAAAAAATTATGTTTTTTTATAAACAATAAATTTTTAACCTGATTTACGAAAGATAGTATTCAATTTTTATAAAATTTTATACTTCTAGCAGTGCTTGTTAAAACGTCATCAAAACTTTTTCTCATGATACCAAGAAACATTAAATAAAAAATAAAAAACCATTAACAGTCATCATGATCTTCAAGGTCATTTCTTCCATTCACTATATCTCACGAACCAGATATAATATTTGCATCATTAAGGTGTCAATCGACGTGTTTTAAAATCTCTTTGATTATTTTAACATAATAAAGATCCTTTTCAGCGGTTTTTTAATTTAATAGAAAAAAATGAGAAAACTTAGGGTTTTTTTCATAAAAAATATTTTTTTAGCCTGATTTGCACAACACAGTAATAAATGTTTATAAAATTTATACATTCCTATCAGTTTTTGAAGAGAAACCAGCAAAACTTTTTCATGATTCTAAAAAAAATCAATTAAAAATAAAAAATCATTCAAAGTTACCATATGAAAGGGGTTCTTCCGATTGATATTACCTTATATCTTTTATTCTAAAGACTTTGTTGTAAAGTCAATCAAAGTTTTAAAATGTTTGGATAATTTGAGCAGATTTTTAATAGTTTTTGAAGTCTTTTAATTAAAAAGCCCGGCTTAAATTTTGAAAACCATCAAAATTTCAATCAAATTTGCATTTGTGGTAATCAATCATCATCACCCATCCACCAAAAGCCTTACGTAATCAATGGATGCTCCCGTAGATGATATGATTAATATTAACTCATGCCTGTTACTGCTATGAATACCTCTCATTATTATTATTTAAAGTAGTAGTATTTTCAAAATAATCATTATGTTTAATATTTTTGATGTTTATCTAGATATTACTGGGAAGTTGACCGTGTGGACCTCAAGGGTCGCACTTCGCGGCTTGTTTATCTTAGCACCTGGTTTGTTTATCTAATACTATCTTGGCGATCAACGTTTTAAGAAAATAGGTATGAAAAACTCGAAAATCTCATTAATAATTAAAACTCTCTTTTAATAAATTGTCAGTTTCGAGAAACATGTTTACGAAATTTAAACGCCACATTAAGATCAACACCTGCAGTGAAAAGTGTTTTTAGAGCACCTTTGGAATCCTTGAAATTGATTGGAGGTCTTATAAAAACTCATATCCCAATTACTCTTTCAAAGAGTTAAAATTCATGAAAAAAATTTAATTAAACATATAATTGGGAATCAAATATTGCATTTCCTGACTTCTCATTAGATCCGATGAATATGTCTGCAATAAATGGCACATTTAAACTAGGATCCCATTCCAGTTCATTTGGTTTTCTGAACCATTGAAAACATATCGTGCAATTCATTTAAAAGCTCAAATCATACAACAGGACATTTAGAAATAATTCAATTAATTTGTGCATTCATTAAGATAGAAATGACACCATGAAAAAGATAGCTTTGTGTCCTGGGTCATTTCTTGTCACTTCACATTTCCCTTACTATCTTTACAAATGAAGCCCAAGGATAATACACTTAATAACCTTTTGTTTTGTTTTGTTTGATTGAACTAAAACCATCCATAATGTTGCGCATTTACGAAAAATACTTTATTCCATTAATGAAAAGTGTCACAAAGTGTAGAACTGCAAACTAAATGAAGTGCAAACCTAAAAATAGTCCTTCGCGTGGGTTCTACACAAAGTTTGATCAAAGAGTAACATGTCGCTTTGGCGCCGCAAATTTACACATGTCTACAAGGACATCATCATATAGGACAGATTCGTATTATAAGTGGGGATGTTTGTATGGACAACGGCACAAACAAAATGGTGTGTTTATATACGCACAACCGTCCATGATGAGTTTCTTTCGTTTGGTTTCATGCCTCCCCCGAAAGTCAATAAGACACCCCGGCGTAGATGATAATTGATAAGTACACACCCCCTACGTATGCACATAATATTTACTTATTCAGATTCTCAATGAAGGATCTGCTGGCCTAATTGGCAATTACACACAAATGTTAAAATTCTCGGTTTTCGTGTCTATTTGAATATCGCGAAGAGTTGGTTTGAACGGTTGGAAAGTTGCGTAATGTCTAGAGGAGTTTCTACAGAAAATGCTATGAATTACGCGTTTCTCGCCCATCAACCTTAAAGAATGGTTAGAATACAAATATTTTAATAGAATATTCTTGATGAAATCATCCCTTTCAACATCATATTTAGTAGGCAAACATTCGAATACCATTGATTTCAGTCTCTTCATATAGAAAGCACCTCTTGGTTTTTGAAAATTGGTATCAAAACAACATCGTTGAATCTTTTAAAAAGAATGTTGCTTTGTTCACGAGAGTACACCCTTCGATTGTTATTAATTTCAGTTAAATGGCTGCTTTAGAATCATAGCAATACCAATGATCCTTAATATATGTCAATTTTTCAACTTTTTCTATTATAAATTGTCTTACACCTGGGCCTGACGAGATTTCATTCGACCATAAACTTTTTTTCAATTCGTACAGTTTCTGTGATACACAATTCACTTTTCTAATAAATGTTTAATACATTTCTGAGCTCCTTAATCGTTAAACATCATATTTCCTCTTTTGACGGCTTGACACTAAATTTTGGAAATATGTCAAGCATCACTGTTGCCAATGTTGGAATAACACGCACTTTGAAAAAGTTAAATGTGCATCGCCATATATTATTAGCAAATCAAAAGAGTGTACATAAGTAAATTGTCTTTCCTTTTTTTAAAGCTGCCACTCAGAACACATTTTTTTTTCTGCTAATTCAATTCGAACGATGATCTTTTTTTAGTAGTGTTGAGATAAATTACCCTGAAAGACTTTATACACAGCTACTTATCTAGGTTTTCATCCAAATTGTGTTTTCTCATGGAAAGTAATACCTAGCTTAAGTTTATATAGATACTCCAGCAATCATCTCTTTTCTCACGAGAACCAGAAATATTAGGAGAAGAAACACAAAACACAGTTGATTCTCTATTTAAAATCCTTAAGGGGGAACACCACTGTAGAGGTAAAAAAATTAATTTTTTTTTTTTTTTTTTTTTTAAACCAAACAACATATCGAAGTTTAATACAAAGATCTATATTGTACGAGTATATGACATCCTCTTTAAATTTGTTCAGAACTTTAAAAAACAAAATTGCGGATCCCTAGCATTTCTCCAGAAACGCCTTACTTTTTCATGGCTTCGCGGCCAGACTGTTTTCTCCTGAAATGTTAAGGTTATGGTTGTTAAACAAATAAATGTCGATAAAGCATAATAACAGCCAGAGAAGTATGTACCATTTTTTTAAATTGATTTTTGACAAAATGGCGTCATTTTTATAAAAAAATGTAAGAAAAACGAAACAACACTTGAAAATTGTTAATAACAATTGAAATATGCAACGTTAAAAAAATCCTACGTATGTACTTCCTAGCAGACACTAATTTTGAACATACTGTAAAAATTTCAAGTAAATCGAACAAAAATTGTTTGAGAAAAGAGTCCGGCCAGTTTGAAAAACGTTGTTTAGAGATAAACGCGTTTGAAGTTTAAGTTATTGAAAAATCATGAATAAATTTGATATACCTCTATTCTGCAAAATACGTACTTCAGCGTTCTCTACTAATGTTCAACTAACAGAGCACGTGTACAGTTTTGAAAAATTTATATTAAAATTGTTCTAAATTTCAATACCAACAGCGCGCGGGGATACGCGGGGATGGCGCTCCGAAGTGGCAGGCGCCGCGCTAATTTAAAATTTCGAACACGTCGAGATTTTTTGACTATATAAAACTTTGCTACATGATTTCTATGATGATAAAGTATACTTTAGAGCAATAAAAAAACTGATTTTTTTTCAAATTTACCTAATATTCATTCGGTTATCATATCTCTTCAAATCAATTGGATATTTTTTCATTTAAGTTTCCTCATAGCAGGTCTAGCAAATCACTAAACCTTTGCATTTAAATTTCACCTTAATAATTCACTTTTGTAAATGGGTGTAACTTCACATGGGCACAAAAAATCACATGGTTGATCAAAATCTCGCCTACGTGCTCTCTCACACTCGTGCTTTTCATGGAAATATCAGGCATACATTTCAGTGGTTGATAATATTGTGTGGTTATATACTAGTAGATATTATTTAGGCGGGAAAAAGATGTAAAATTTGTTGAAATGGTGGACAATTAGAGATGGTAAGGGATGAATGAGCTGATCATGGTCCGAGGCAGACGTTGCGTTGCGTTTTTCGACCGCCACATGAGGCTTATGCAATTTTTGTGTGTGCGTGTGAAGTACGCATTGTACGTCAAACTGATAGCTAAGTTTAAATTTTGTGAAATTGCAAAATGGTGAACGACCGCCCATATTTGTAAAATTGTCTTGAATTTCAGCAAGAGGACTCCGTGCAAGGGTGACTTCGAAGAGGCTCTCTTTAATGTCGAAAGAGTCAAGAAAAAGAATCATTTTTTGACTTTGTCCAGATCTTGAGTAACCATTGAGAAATTGCAAAATGCCATCAATAATGAATCTTGATCCTGGGTTAAGTGTTTCTCATCCTGACGTTTTCGACGTTGCGGCTCTGCCAGCCTTGCTTCGATGCGACACTACTAAACAAATGTAGTTTTCATGCATCAGCGTGAATTTTGGCTGCAACATGTTAGTAAGTTTCACAGCGATTGCTGGATGCGATAGTAACAACAGACGGTTTTTTCGAAGTATAATAATAAAGTATACGTTCAAATGTTATGTCTCAATATCTGAAGAGAAAATAATTTTTTGTATTCATTTTTATATAATAATAATAATAATCTTTTAATGTTCAAAATTAAGGAACGCGAGTATATTTTCATCTTCAAAATAATGGAATAGCATAAATAAACCAATTTAAAAGTGAATAGTGTTTCCACGATTTCCTCGACAATGTGGTAGTAAGTTGCGTGTAAGGCTAACAGTTGAAGTTCATTCTTTTCTCATCTCTCGCCACATGCATGACTTGGTCGATAGTCGGTTATACAAACTAAAACATCACTATTTTACGCAGAATATGCATCATCTCGTGAACTTCAGGTTGAAGTGCGCTCAAATTTGTGAGGCCTGTAGCTGGTTATGTGTGGGTCGTAGCACGCATGTGAAAAGGGAACAACCTTTATATACAAATATGGAATGCGTTTCAAATATGAAAAGTATGAACAGTTTTAATTTAAAAGGCAAATTAATTACTTTTGCCTCTATATATTTAAAAATATAAAATGTGATTAATTGTAAAATATAAATATAATATATAAATTTACTTCATTCCAAATAAATAAAATTAATTCAAAGTTCAATTAAGTATTATTTCATGCTTTTCCTCATAATTTTTTTAGAATGTTCGTTTGGGAAATTAACTCGATTAATCATAGTCGATTTTTTAATGGCCCTTTTTTCTTCTGGAAAGCAATTTGCAAACCAGTTTTTGAAAATTACAGGAGTTCATAATAGACCCCTTAAAAACAAGCGGATCATTTTTGATCTTAAAACCGCGAAGATTTTTCGAGTGATGAAACCAAAAGAAGTTTACGTTCAAAGTCACTACTAGAACTCATATCTAGTAAAAAAGATGATTCTTTCTCTTGCAGCCTTAAATTCTGAGGCTTTTCTTACATCTTTGGAGGAAGTGATTCTACCACTTGCAGTCTTAAGTTCTTAGGCCATTCTTTCATCTTTTGAATTTAATGACATATTTGGCATTGGCTTCTGTTTCATATACATCCTTAATTTTTCGAGACGAAAGCCTGCATTTTCAATCTCTTGCGCTAACTTTTTTACTGCTTCACCATCAGCACTTTCAGTCTCTTGCGATAGCTACGAAAGTTCAGCCCAAGATTAAATTTCTCAATGTACCCTTTGATCGCAATTAAGGATTTTTCTTCACTCCTTAATATTTAAGTGCACAAGCAACTGTAATACTTTTTCGTAACTTTATCAGTTAACCTAAAGGAGACAGATTTCCTGTTTGTTACTCAATCCATGCCGACAGTACTTTTTTGCCATCATTTTCGGACAAAATTTCGATGTTTCTTTACTTTTTCTACTTGATAAATCAATTATAGACGACTTTGTTTTTTCTATTCCTCAATAATTTTGATCTACTTTTCATGGCTGAAAACTTTATTACTCTGTATTTTGATGATAGATACAATTTTTATTCACCCAGAAATTCAAACATTACCACATACAAACATATTTCCAAACACTTTCCAACCATTCGCACGAATCTTCTTCCAAACATTCACCCGAACATTTTTCCAAACATTTGGCCCCATATTTGGCCGAATATCTGTACGAACATTCTCCCAGACACTCGTTGTTACGGTGTAGTGGATCTACACATATCTACACAATCAATCAGCATTTTACTATAAACTAAACCCACAAATCAATAATCAACGAGCAGTCGTAGAATATACAAATGCATAATTTACGATCACCTTGTAATGCTCACTTTGCATACTCGTTTTGCATTACACATAATCTACTCACACGAAAGTCCAATTCATGTTATCGCTAAAAATAGACACATGAACGAATGTTTATACTAACCCATCGCGATCGCACCAGACTAAGCGGCGCCTAGCATTGGCAGGTGCAATGTACACACAAAGTACGAAACCTGAGTAGTCATTACTCATGGACTATTATGAGTGTTACATATTACTCATGGACTATTATGAGTGTTGCATTTCACTCATGGACTATTATGAGTGTTGCATTTCACTCACGGACTATTATGAGTGTTGCATTTTAAATTGGGTCATATGGAAAAATGCTGATCGATATTTTGATTGGTAGAATGAATTTACCATATTCAATTCTTCCAGTTTTAGAGTAGGGATTATGTATTAAGTAGAATAAAATATTAGAGTAGGGATTATATGTTAAGTTGTAAAAAGTGTATAAAAGAAAATTGTAGAAAAGAAAATATAGTCATAGTTAAAGCGTACTTTTGACTCGTTTGTATCAACGCATTATTGCCGTAGTTTGGCAAAACGCTCGAGCCGTAACTTGGCTTTAGAAGCGCCTCAATTGTAGCGTAACCAGTCGCTAAACAAAAACTTAATAAAAATATCGGCTAGCTTGGATCTTGAATCCTGCGCCAGACATGTGGCAATTAACTTGCCGGTAGGTACCCCAATTTAACCCTGTTCTCTCACTAAAAGTGCGCTTTTCTTATACAGCGCTAAAACCCGGATCTCCCTTGAAGAATACAAGATCCGGCGTTCGGCGTCCAACACCGAGAAGGCATCTCCTGCGACGAGCTATCATTTACAGGCCTATCTTTTACAACGGCCTTGCATGCATTAGGTCTTGTTTTCACTGATCCTCAACATGCTAAGTCGCTACCTTAAGGTCCCGAAATGAATCTTTGCCATAAAGAATGGATTTGATTGCATCAGAGTACGCTTCTATTTGAGTGGACTTCAAAAGTGCCGAACTGTTGCTACTCCGAAGTGAATTCAAATGGTGATAGAGCCGGGAATGGCGAAGTATAAAATATTTTCAATCGGAAAATTAAAATTATGAATATAGCTACGCATTATCTATCATTAACTTAAAGAGAAACTTTCCATCATAGAGGCATCTGCGGTTTTTAGCACAAATGAATAGTGCGTTGAATTCTTTTAGTGAGGTTTTCATACTGTTTGAAAGCAGTGTATCGTATGACCTTTCTAGGATTCGATACAACATATTTCTTTTTATCTTCAATTGAACCGAAAAAGCTGATAAGCTAGCTATTAAATCATTTTTTTAGCGAATCTCACACAGTATCTTAAAGTGATTCCAAAATCTGTTGTTTGTTGACTTTTCAAGAGTAAAAATATAATGAATCAAACGGAAGGATTGCTTCTTTTGATTTCCTCCAAATGTGTCACTTATTCAAGACTGAATATAGAAATAGATATCCTAGTCACTACTTGAAGAATTCTAATTTGTTGCAGGTTATCTGAAGGTCGGTGGAATTTGTTCAAATCGTTGGCGAGCTTCAAGCGTAACACGGTCATGTTAATCTGGGAAAAGTGTATGCAAATTAGTAACTAGGTTACAGCCGCCCCCGATGCATACCATTCCGCAGGATCCAATGCGATTCTTTAAATCCAATTCGAATAGCAATTTGTTCAGGACGAATAGTGCATCTGATGTCCCCATTACTATGTAATTATTTCACACATTGATGCATATGGTGACGATTTTTGTTGTTGATGTCCGGTTCGCAGCTTCTTTTCCATCATCACCAATCAAACAATGAATGAATTTTTCGTGCACTTCTAGAGAATCTTGGCGAAACCAGAAAAGTGTTTTCTTTAATTAAGTGTTGGTTGCCCCATCATTGGAATTGATAAACAAATGATAGAAAGGATTTGCGATGTAATGGTTGGTTGCTTTATCTTCGTGTGATTGTGATTACGATTTTGCAGAGATAACAGTTGGATATTAACTCGACATGCATTATTAGTAAATTAAGGGATTTTTCATTAAACAAAAAAAATAAGAAAGCAGAAAAAGATTCTTGCAAAACAAAGTAAACAATGATTTAAGTAATTGGATGTACGATGCTTTATGAATGATCATAATGATGAGCAGCATTAGTTTTATGAGTGAGGTACCCCATTGTTCAAATTTAAAATAGCAATTGTCAACATTGAAAACATTACGAAGGCTATGCGATTTTTTTTCTATAACCGTATGTGGATATCTTCAAAAGTTCCTTACCGATTCGTTGCTGTTTCTCTCTGTGCTGGATTATTACCAAATTCAACCACCTACGTCTTCTTCAAATCTCTCCATCCGTGATAATTTTCTTGAACAGTTCTTGTCCAACTTATTTCAAGACTGTTTTTTTGTTTGTTTAGAAATTTTTCGGCATTAAATGTCGATATAAGGAAAAGCAAACAAATCGCATTATTGTTTTTATTTAAAGTTAGTTAGCATTTATTGCAAATATAACTCAGAAAGTTTATCCCTTTACGCTGATGCAAGTAGTCAATTATCCAGAGCAGGGAAGACTGGGTCATAGAAAGAAGTAAGAATCGATCGACATCTACACTGTTGTCTTCTCAGAACAGCTAGACCTGAAATTATCCTCTTCTTCCTTACCACTGCAGCGTCCTTCAGGCAGAGGTTATTGCAATATACAAGGCAATAGATTGGTTAAGAAGACTGAATATTTTTATAAGAAATCCAAACATCCCCTCTGGCTGTCAAGTTGCTATCCAATCATTATCCAACGTGTACACCTTATCTTAAATTGTAATGAAATGTCATATACATCTAAACGAAATGTCGCTTCACTGTGAAGTGATCCTATACTGGGTACCGGGGCATAGTGATATATGTACCTGGAATTTGCGAAGCTCATACCTTTTGTAGTGTATTCCTAGTTCCAAACCTGGAACTAGCCAATACACAACTAATGTCCCACACAAGCTTCTCTAAGCTTGGGTAAGCTCTCTATCGTAGCACAGCACATCCTCAAACCTACATCGATATGGCGTGATACCGTGTGTAACTCTTAGTAGAGCATTGAACCCAGAGTAAGCAAAAATATAACTTATGCGACGTTAAATGGGTCAGTGCAAAGTAAGCTATATTGGATACGACGAACTCTGTGGGAACTAATTTGAATTGCGTTCGATTGGTTATAGTAAGTAGATTTAAAACTAGAGTAGGATTTTTTATAGAATAAGCAAATTTAATGTGCATAGAAAATAAGAGAGAAATTTGTGAATAAAAAGAAGGAACGAAGCTGGCACTGGGCTCAGAATTGTTCCTTAGTTGAACGAAGTTGTTTGCTTCTATACTGCAACTTTTGCCTTAACATCGGCAAAACGTTCAATAGGAATAATTGAGTAAAGCCTGCCTTATTTCGGCAGACTACAAGTTGCCCTTTTATTCGGCAATTTCAATACTCTGAAATATCGGCTACCTGTTCTTTTGGACTGCGCCAAACATGTGGCAACTAATCAATTGCCGGTAGGTCTCTAGAAATCTTCATTGTTTTTCTTTTCTGAGAATAACTTCTTTCGCAGTGAGAAGAAGATTATATCTTTAGAAGAAAATCGGAGAAGACGCCCATCACTTGGTCTACCACGCGCTCCACATGTAATAAACACATTGCTTGACGATCCTACGACCAGGGGCGGTGCTACCATAGGTGCAAATGGAGCAATTGAACCGGGCGCCGAAATTAAAGGGCGCCAAATTAAAAGTGAATCAATATTGAAAATAATATAATTCGACATTCATCTTTCATTATATTTCCATTAATTTTTCTTAAATCAAGTAAATTTTGCTTATTTTGTCAACTGCAAAACTTATCTACAGAATTCAAATCATGTAAACTTACAACTTTACATATTGTCACTCATCATCATAGGCTATGTATATGATCTATAACACTGTGCTCATCATCGCCAGCGGATTGACGCTGGTTCAAAACAAACATCTTGACCCAAACGATGAGAAAATTCACACATGATTTTATGCACACTGAAATGAGTCATCTATGGGTGCTATAGGCAATTTGGTTCAAGCTAGAAGTCTTGAACCAAGTCGAAAGAGAAAAGCGATTAAGAGATATGATAGCAATATGTTTCACACAGTGTTCATGGATCATGGGAAAATTTTTCATTTGCATTTTCCATCCATTTTACTTTGATTGCATTGAGTATAATCGGGATTTTTTTTAGTTTTGCTGTTCTGGTGCTTTTCATAAGGCTAAGTCATGAAATTAAAAATTCTATTGGAGGGAAATTTTGGCATAAAATGTAAATTTGAACATATAATGATCTGAAATCGTTACTTATACAGCTAATAGCACTGACAAACTCTCTCTTCTATTCAGAATGAAGCCGAAGAGAAACTGATTCCTACATAGTTGTCGACCAATGCCATTGAAAGGGTTCAATATTAGTGATTTGAACCTGAAACTGAAATCGTGATAGAGTGTACGAACATTGAACATTACAATTTTGAACAGTGATTTTGAATACAATTGATTAAACGTTTAAAAAAAAACTAATTAATATGTCGGGTGTGAAAAAAAAGTTGTCGGGCATTGAAAATAGGAAACGACGGAGGAAAGATGAAATTTCCTGTTCGAAGCAAAGGGCCGCTATGGAAAATTTTCTGGAAAGAGAAGTAATAGATATAGATCCTAATTATGACAAACCCCAACATTTCCCTTTATCCAATAATTTTGAAACAAGTTCGTCGCAAGTTTTTGCAGGTAACTTAAAATTATCTTCACCAGGTGTATCCGTTAGATTATTTTGAAGATCCAGGAACCTGGCCAGAATAAAATGAAAATCAGATTCAATTGATAGTTAAGAAAAGGCCCTATCAAATTAAAGATTTCCAGTTTCCATCTTCAAAAGGTAGAAAATTTAGTGCAAAACTATATGAGCGAACATTGCAAAATAGTGAATCTTTCACTAGACAGTGACTGGTGTACTCCACCTCAAAAGATGCGATATTTTCCTATTGTTGTCACTTATTTTCAAAAAACAAAATTAACTGTTCATTGTCCAGTATAGGATATTCTGATTGGAATCATGTTAATAGACTGATTAAAGATCACGAAAAAAGTATTGTTCATATGACCAACTTTAAAATTTGGAAAAAGCTTGAATAGCGAGTTTCTAAAAATAAAACAATAGTTGCCGAAATGAAAAAAGAAATAGCTATGGAAATTCAGCATTGGAGGGAAGTTTTAAAGGGGCTTTTGATATTTTTTCAGTTTTTGGGCACACAATCTTTAGCTTTTAGAGGGCATTCAGACGTTTTGTATGAGCCCAGCAATGAAAATTTTCTTAAATTAGTAGAATCAATTAGTAAATTTGACTCGGTGTTGCAGAACATTTAAAGTGCATCAATGACCATAATAGCCAAAATAAATATTTGAGCAATGACATCCAAAACCAGTTGATTGATTTAATATATAATGCAGTAAGACGTATAATTATCTCAAACATTCAAAATGCCAAATATTACTCATTAATTGTAGATTGTACACCAGATGTAAGCAGGAAAGAGCAGCTATCGTTAGTAGTCAGAATAGTCAAACAGGTTGATAACATATTCACAGCCAAAGAATATTTTTTCGGGTTTTTGATTGCAGAAGACACAACTAGGTTTTTAGTTTTAGATCAACTTGAAAGTTTAAATATTTCAATTTTTAATTGCCGGGGAAAAGGATACGATAATGGGTCGAATATGAAGGGGAAGCATTCCGGAATGCAAACAAGGATAAGAACTTTGGAGCCTAGGGCCTTTTGTGTACCTTGTGCATCTCATACTATTAATTTAGTGGTTTCCGATGCAGCTCATTGCGCTAAAGATGCTGTTTATTTTTTTGATATTGTGCAGTGTTTATATAATTTTTGTTTTTCTTCTGTAAGTAGATGGGTAATTTTAAAGAAACATCTCGCAACACTCAATTTAAAACCTCTTTGTGCTACTCGATGGGAATGTAGGATTGATGCCTTAAGACCATTAAGATACAATTTAGATGATATTTATGAAGCCATTGTAGAGATATCGGAAAAGGGGGGCGCGATATTACTTTTTTGCTCCGGGCGCAAATAATGACAGCCCCGCCACTGCCTACGACAATCACATTACACCTTGCTAGAGCTGACACTGAGTTCTACGATTACACACGAACACCCCAAGTCGGCCATCCTCTAGTCTCCATAAAGCTAGGATTCAAGCAACATTACATGGAGGCTCCAAATAGGGCTTGGCTACTGGAAGAAACCTGAACGAAAACCAGGCAAACTTGGCACGCAAAGAGCTCCAACCAGAAGCGGCTCCTCAACACGAGGAGGAGATGAAACCTTAAGTTTCATCCTATCCGTACTGACGGGGCACTATTTGATTGGCAGACATGCAGAAAGATTGAGCGTTTCCTTCAACGATTTCTGGCGAAGCTGCAGACCGGAAGAAATGATCCAAAATAGCATGTTCGAATGTCCAGCACTATCCAGAAAACGCATTCAAACCCTAGACACATCATTCCTGGATAACGGAAGTAGTTAACATGAATATTAGCTGCATAGCCAACTTCATACATGAATTTAAATGGTTCACATCATTTCTTAGTGAGGCTATAGTCCCTGTTCATTGGCCAGCTCGATTTTTTCAACTGAAAAATTTCCTAACATTCATTTTCTAAATTTTGATCTAAATTTTAAACATAAGTTTAATAAGTTGAATTTCCTGTCTCTTTAGCTCAGCTATAAGCTTCCAAAGACAATTTTAGATACAGTTTTTATGTCCTTATTCGAATTTTTCCAACTTTTCGGTTGGATTATAGTCTTAAATTCAACAACGTAAATTATTCTATGTTATAGTCACACTGGGTAAAATCGCCGCAAGCTACCGTACACCGTTAGATGACTGTAACTTTCAAAAATCGAGGATAGATTTCCTAGAATAGATAGAATCCTCTGGAACATTAATTGTGAACCGTCTAGTTTGTTCAGCGGGCAATTCAGGAGTTCGGAAAAATCTGGAGCCATGACTTATGCAATTGTAGACTTAACTGAATGTTTTATCTTAACATTTTCGCGATGGAGTTCTTATGAGAAGTGTATTAAGTTTTTCCACGATGTTAAATAAAATATATTACGCAAATATGCTCACATAATTAAATTTTCGTTGGAAAATTATAATTTTTTCGGTTGGGTTTTTTTCAACTTCGGAAATGGAAATCTTCAAAAGATGCAAGGTCACTTCTGCCTTTTGGCATGTTTAAATTTGCTTTTATGGTTGCTCAACAAAGGCTACCGAATGTTTTTTATCAATTCATATTAGGCATGGTTGTTTCTTAAATTTACGTTCAAAGAATCTTAAATATAACGATCACTGCTGGAATCTGAGGAAAGAACTGTTAGAAAGAAGCAAAATATAGAAAACGTTAATGTCAACTTTTTCGTTAATAATAAATGCCACTGAACTCGGCAGCCACATTCCTGTTATAGTAGTAGTCCATGGAACTTTTTTTCGGCATGGTTTGAGCCATTACTGGATTTTGACGTTTAAATGATTGTGAATGGATTTATCAATCAAGAATGTCAAAACCTCGTCGATTGTGAATCAGTCAAAGTGCTTTGATGCGAGTTGTCGCTTCCCGCAAATATTTTGTTGCAATGCCATAACTGGCAGATTGAAAACTCAGTGCCCACTATATTCGTATCGAGAGCTACTTTATAACTCGTGACATTCAAGAAGAAGCCGTGAAATTCGTGATAATCTCGCCAAGGTCATCGTTAGCTCCAAAGCCAAATGTCACTTGTCGATCATAAGCCAACAGCTGGTGGTGGGCTGTCACGATGGCAGCATCGTCCGTGAAAGCCAGCGTTCCACGTTCGGTCGACTGATAACAGAAAGACAACAAAATCTTGTGGCACTTACGGCTACGACTGTGCGCTGTTATCTCGCTCGTGCGCCGCGGACGCTGGCAGCGCAACTAGTCCCGCGTTCATTTAGATGCAGGCTTTTCGCTTAGGACGTTGCTCGCGTCGCCCAGCCCACTTCCAATTTGATCGCTCGAGTACGTGTGCCGTTCAGTGAACCGTCAAAAAAACCTCTTGAGAAGGTACAATGTCCAGAGCTTCCTGCAGCTCCTGCTTCCAGTGCATAACAGTTGTTTTCGTCTGCATGTGCAGTCGCTAGAAACCGTGGTAAGAGTGTTTGTTGCCCAGTGCCGTGAGTCCGAGCCCGCGACTTTCCGTGCGTGACTTTTGAGTTCGTCGCGAAGCTCGAGCGCCAACCAAGCGGATTCCGCGGATGCTAGAGCGCAGAAGGCCCCGAAAGATGACCCTCAGCATGTCGCACGACGCCCTCACCCAGTCCTACGCCGTGCAGTTCCAGGCGGTGGCCGGCTCCAGCAACAGCCCCCTGCGGAGCGGCGAGATCATCCACTCGGGCCAGTTCATGGTGTCGGACTTTGAGGCGGAGGCGCAAGATGAAGACGACAACGAGATTAAGATGCCTGATCCGGACGACCCCAACTTGGAGAGGGAGCCGGGCCCCGTGGACGGCTCCCTCGACGCCTGCACGGCCGTGCAGCGCTACGCCCCACGGTACGGAGTCACAACGGGCGCGGCGGTGCTGGTGTCCTCGCGAGTGGAGATCGACACCACCCTCGCCAAACTCTTCAAATGCATGAACTTGGCGTACAGGTGAGCATGTTTGGACTTTGTTTTGTCATCCGGTCAGGCCCGCAACGGCTCCTATTTTTGGACTCCGCGGGTCCTCCCGCGCCGCACTGTCGCCGCTATCACTGGCATTCCATACTTTCGCCTGCTTTCATTGATGCTGCGCGGCTACACTCCGAAGCGTGTATTTGGGGGTCCGCCGCACTGCCAATTCCTCCGAATCGTCGGCGATTTGATCAACAGACACATGCGCAGCTCCAACTCGTACCCGCTATCGTTTACAAAATAACAAACTGCGGCGACCACAACAAATCAGCGAAGCCCCCGAGTGGGGCACGCGTTTGTTGACCACTTGTTGGAGAGAAGCACTCGCTTGGCTCGACTTGGCCTGGCCTGGCGTTCCACAATATCGCAATTTGGCTTAGGTGCCAGGCCGAATCAATGATTTTTTCGACTATTTTTGGACCATGTATGCATGTATTTTGGGACTCACTGCATCGTCCGAATTTCCGTGCATGACGCAATGTCCCTGTCCGTATCCGTTTAAGCCGCTTGCGAGCGGACTGGATGCAGTTCGTCACAAACCAGTTCGCCAGCCGATGATTGAGTGGCCGGGGAAAACTAGTGGAGCCAGTCCGGCTTCTTCAAATCAGCAGCACTGGTTGTAATTATTCCTGTTAGATTTTAATTATTCATCGAGGAATCCAAGAAAACGTGCTGCAGAAAACCATGCAAACTAAATGAGTAATCGACGCTAGTGTGAGAACGCGGCGATAAGTGCTGGTCGCAGTTAGAAAAGTCGCACGAGCCCCAGATCGGCTTAATCATTGGTGGAAAGTAAATACCAATGGCTTCCCAGAAACTGAGCAAGTGTATCAGATCCAGCTCTGTGGTTATTTCAAATTGATAAGCATAAATCATGGAAAACTGCAATGGAAATACGTACGTGGAAATTTCATATTAAAATTATGACGCTATTTCAGTATAAAAATTTGCGTCTCAAAGTGTGTGGTAATCCCACTTTCGATGCATTCTACAAATGGATTACATTGGATGCTCAGCTGGAACGAACCCATCCATTTAGTCTCTAGAACAGATTCTGAAGAAATGCGCAACTTATCGCAAATTTCTTGCGAATTGTCCTGGCAGGACATCATATCGCTTATTAAATATCACAATCTCATGACAAGAATAACAAGTTCCGAGCTGATAGAATAATCAAGTCTTAGTTTTACATCAGTCCCAGGAATTTTTTTATCGCAACCTTAAGATAGAGTAGATTGCATCTATTTATATAAGGTAAACGCCCATCACTGCAGCGCTGAGATTTATATTTTCCTCGTTTTATTGATAAGCTGAATGTTCGTGAAAATAATTTTAACATAACCTCAATCCAATCTTGCTCAGTTTTGTATACTTTGTCTAAGCATAAAAACTTGTATTTGTATTTTTTTTTTTACAAATTCATCAACCATTCCATTGTTTCCAATTGGTTTTTTAAAAATTGACTGTGTAGGCGATTCCGTTAGAAAGTGTCCCTAATTGCGGCATGTCAAGGACATATCGAGGGTGTTTTTTAGAGGTATAGAACTTTCGATAGGTATATCTGTCATTGTAGCTGTTTAATTTACTTTGACAAATTACCATGCTAAAACTGACAACGGAACAACGTCTCAAAATAGTAGAAATATTCATCCAACACGAGCTCGTACAGTGCGTACCGAAGAAGCGGTAGTGTGAATGAGGTTCCAAATTTATCAATCCGACGCCGTTCTCTGTCCGTCCACTAGACGGGAAATTTTGAGGAAAGATCTTGGACTAATGCCCTATAAAATCCAAATAATGCAGCAATTGAAGCCATAGAAACATCGTTTGTACATTCTGTGAATGGGCTAAGAATGAGTTGGAAGTTGAACTGTATTTTAACGTCAAAACATTTTTAGCGATGAGGCTCATTTCTGGTTTAATGGGTTCGTAAATAAGCGAAATTGCAGCTTTCGGTGTGGGAATTATCCTCAAGAGACTTTGGAAGTCCCATTACATCCCGAAAAAGTCACTATATGGTGCGAATTGCATGCCGGCGGTATAATTGGTTCTTCCTTTTTCAAATCAACGTGACCGTCAATGGCCATCACTACCGACAAATGAATTTTTTGCTCCCCAAACTTAATGACAATTGTCTGAGGGATAAATGGTACCAACAGGATTGCACAACACACCATACAGCGCATGAAGCCATTACTTTATTGGGCCGAACTTTGGTGGGCCTTTGGTAAACGAATCATCTCAAGAATTGGACCAGTGAACTGGCCGCCCAGATCATGTGATTTGACTCCATTGTAGTGGTGTGCAAAAAGTAATCATTCGTTATTTTCTATTCGTTACTTAAAATGAATGGAAGTATCGAATACGCATTTCAAAATGTATTCGATAGCCATGTGTAAAATAAATTATTATTAAACATAAAATTTGCAAGCTAAGAAAACCAAAATGTTGGCCTTTTCAATAATTGATCTTTTTTTGAAAAAATGGTGTCTTTAAAAACCACCCGATATTTTGATCAATAAAAAATTAGGTTACCAACCATCTGCAAAAGTGCACATAATTAAAGGAATAGATTTTACATTTATCAAATAATACTGCCGGGTTTATTTTCTTAACAAAATCTGAAACATCGCAGAATAAGATGTCAGGCCAGCATCGATTTCAACTAATCCGGGACTCTCCGCCATCATATAAAGTCGGTGAAATAGTGTAGACTCATCGTTTACGTTGCATAACAGTGCTCAATTTCTCATATTTTAACTTGCAAAAAAAATATATACCGAATATATGAAGTGTATCATGAAAATTACTCAATGCAAAATTAAATTCATGAAAACGGTCTCACTAAAATATTGACTCACTAACTCAAATATATAATTATATGATATAAAGGAAGGAATAATATTTGAACTAATATGTTGTAGCATGTTCTTTCGAGTTAGTGAATCTCTGCATTCCATTAAGCATCGATTGCCCTCAGCTTTTTGTCACTGCAGGACTTAATTTACCCCATTTTTCTTCAATGCGTTCTTTGAACTGTATGTTGGGTTTGCCGATCGAATTTTTCAGATGCATCCTTAAATTATCTATTGCATTTATATCTAAAGATTGCAGTGGGGTTTTAAGTAGCGTAGTTTAATTACACAGGATCCACTTCCGCATAATACAAGCACAATGTTTGGGATCATTGCACTGTTGCTCAAACGTTACTTTGTGGCACTGTCCTTTAATTTTTAGAAACTATGACTGTTGGACAGTTTCATCCAATAAAATGCTGCTTTTTAATCCCTGCTGCCGATACGCTTTTCCAGACTGTCACGAAACGCACCTTGTTTCACAGTGGATTGTATTTTTTTCCTTTCGTATTATTCACCCAGCTTTCTCAACTCGCGTTTCTATCGAGATGACCCAAATGGTTCAATTTTGGTCTCATCAATAAATAAAACAACATCCCAAAACTCCTTGGACTTATTTGTATATTAGTAATTGATTTCATCTTCACAAAATACTACGTGTGTTTGTTTTTTAGAAAAGAAAAGCTTCCTTTTAATTTTGTGTATCTTTATTTGGATTCGTAATCGATTTTCGACCGTAATCGATTACGAATCCAAATAAAGGTACACAAAATTTAAACGAAGTTTTTCTTATTTGTATGCTCCTTTGCAAATGCTAATATTTTGACACTATTGAAATTGTTCATCTATCGTTTTCTCCTGGCAATTTAACCATGTAAACCAAATCTTGTTATCAATCGTTGAGCTGCTTTAAGGGGGTAGTACCGGTTAGAGTGCTAAAAAACAGCCTAATTTTCAATATTTGTTTTCTCAGCTCCTGTATTGTAGATAAATTTTAAAATTTGCATGGGTTTACCAACATTTTGAAGGTTACAAAAAAATCTTTTCTATTTTTTTCTTCATTTTTCTACTTATTTATAGAGGGTGCTCATTGCGGACAGATAATGTCAGGAATGAAGAATTTGGAATAAAAAAACCAGACCGCATTTTAAAGAGGAATGTTTCTTACGTACTTCTTTGAAAAAATTATCAAGAAAAAAATAGCGGTTTCGCAAAATCGCTTTTTTCACTTTGTTTCGTTTGCCAAATTTTTTGAGATTGATTTTTGACCTTTATCTTGGTAGATTACCACACAAGATACTTGAATAAAGTAGCACACCAAATTTGAATTAAATCCGTTCGGCCAATCCGGAGAATAAGTGTCCGCAGTTGGAAAAACGTCATTTCGAGAAAAACACGTTTAAAGTTTCGATTACCGAAAATATCGCTTACCAAGCGGGAAAGGCGTGCGCGCTCAAACTGCCGTACCTTCTTTATTTTTGGGAATATTGTAATGAAATTTTGAGACGTGATTTCCGAAAGTATAATAAATTGAAAAATGAAAAATTGATTTTTCAAAACTATAGACGGTACTACCCCCTTAACACCTAAATATCTATCAATCATATTAGGCACTTCATCACAAACTTGTACCGCCAAAATTTCTTGATCTTCTTCTACGCGTCTTCTAAATCGCATTTCAGTTGTTTCGTTCAACATTTTCGGTCACCCATTTCTCTGTTGTTTTGCATCTCGACTGATTTTGCGCTGTGAATATTCTTTATAAAAAAAGACATCACAATTTTTTTTCTTCAAAGCTTTAAAAGTATAAATATGGCAATAGGACGTGCTATTGTCTTATTTATAGCATTTACCTTAGTAAACGTTGAAGTATTGGAGATATCAAACTCAACATGACTTTTCAAAACTTACATTTTTGCAATTTCGACTTTTGAGCCAAATCGGCTTTCGATGGCAAACTTCGCAGTGCAAAATCCTATGAAATATTTTAGTAGGCAGGCAAATTTTGGCTGCAATGTGTGGTAAATCGAACTATAAGTTTAAGAGAACTTTTCCATTAAGAATTAGAAAAAAAGAAACTCTTTTAAAATATCATATTTATAAACACACTTTTTTTTTGCATTTTTATATGCATATTATAAATTTTATGGGTATATGGTTTTTATAAAGTTTTTCCAAAAAATCAACAAGCCGCGAGGTGCGACCCTTTAGGTCCACACGGTGAACTTCCCAGTAATATCTACATGAATATTAAAAATATAAAACATAAAAATATTTGTGAAAATAATAATACTTTAAATAAGAATAATGAGAGGTACTCATAACAGTAATTGAAATGAGTTAATATCAATCATATCATCTACTGTAGCGTCCATTGATTACGTAAGGATTTTAGTGGATGGGGGGTGAATTGGTTTGATTGACTATTCACGCGGATAAATCGGAGGGGGGCGGGCTATAAAGCCTTTTTTACGTTATTTGCTATTTTCATATCGATGCTTGAAGGACAACAGAGCGCTGGCAAAAATGAATGCAGTTTCTGTTATTAGAGATTTTCTCGCGTGGTGGCCATTTTGAATAGTTTTGTTCAAAATTGCAAAACTTCTGCATAATCAATGAATTTGTATTTTTCACGATTTTACATTTTTGGGACTAATAGTTATAAATTTTAT
The DNA here is from genome assembly GCA_963942545.1 of Oxycera nigricornis. Lineage (NCBI taxonomy): Eukaryota > Metazoa > Arthropoda > Insecta > Diptera > Stratiomyidae > Oxycera > Oxycera nigricornis. Next base: position 27,124,247 of record OZ012662.1, on the reverse strand, counting down.
AAACATTTATAACTGAGCTGTGCAAATCAGGTTTAAAATTTATTTTTTATGAAAAAATCTCTAATTTCTCGCATTTTCTTTCATTATATTAAAAAAACTGTTGAAACGATTTTTTTTATAAAGTTAAAAACATCAAAATAATGTTAACACACGTCGATTGACACCTTAATGATGCAAATGTTATTTCAAGTTCGTAATCATTGAAAAATCATCATGAGAAAAAGTTTTGCTGGTCTTCTTACAGAAACTGTCTTTAGTATATAAATGTTAAAAACATTGGTTACTGTGTTTTGCAAATCAGGTGAAAAATTTACTGTTTACGAAAAAAACCTAATTTTTTGCACTTTTTACTTCTTGAATTCAAAAACGGCTCCAACATTTTTTTTTAAAAACTTAAAAGAATCAGGTGAATGTCAATACGTACCGATTGACACCTTAAGAATGCAAATCCTGTTTGATTCGCGAGATATGGCGCATGTGCGAAATGACCTTGAAAACGGCAAACAACATTTATTTCTTGCTACTGTAAGTTTGACATTCTATAATATTAACAATGCTTACAGTTTCTATAAAAAACAGTTTGCGATATAATATGAAACAACATTTTGAAACATGAAAACTGAACATAAACTTCTAAACCCAATTTTTTTTTAAATAAAACTATGAAAAATAGAAAATTTAGTTTTGAAAAAAAAAATCGCAAGAATTTTATTGTAAAATCTACGGTTTCCGAAATAATAGCGAAAACTGTTGATGGCGGCTAACGCTAACTTCTTACAAGTTCAAATTTTTAGTTTTGTAGTCGAAAACCATTCCCTAATAATTTCTCATGCAAAAACCGATCGTAGAATCTCTACATTCTGCAGCTAAATTTTTATTAATTCGATTGTTCTAATACGCTGAATTTTATCGTCTTTCTCGCGCTTTGTTAATTTTGCCGTAATACTATTTGCATCGCAGCAAGCTACAAAGCCTTACACACCGAATTTCCACACGTAGAACTCTGATGATTCTCTTCTGATATCACATGAATAACCACGAAAACAAATGAGTTTCATTTTAGTTCCGTTTCTTCTTATTTGCAACCATCCGTTAATTTATCATATTTCATTAACTTTTTACGCAAATAAAGTCTTGTAGGTTTTTTAGCGGTATTGTGGTTTCAAAAGGACATCATAAAGTACTAACAGCTGATTCACGTACTATGAGCACCAAAAGTGAGTGCACACCTTTGAAATTTGTTTTTGGGCTTCAATTTAAAAAAAAATGAGGATATTGAAAAATATTTTCAATGAAGTATTTTTAAACCTTAATTTGTCAAGAACATTATACAAAAAAATCAGTTCCCAATATTAACTCGCAAAAAATTTACAGAGCAGCAAAAACAATAAATCATAGAAATATGAATCAAAAGTAAGTGCACAGGTGTATAAACATTTAGGAATTTTAGCCGTAAACAAAATAACGAAACAGTTGAATGCAACTTCAATGTTATTCTCAGGAAATAGCGATCACAAAAATTCTTAGTAAAGTAATTTGTCTGGAAATAAGTTTGGTTTAAAACGTGCTAGAAACAGTTGGCCCAAAATGAGAAAAGAAACTGAGCCAGAAACAAGAAAAATTATAGTGAATTTGCATTGTAAAGGAAAAAGCTTGCGGGAAATTAGAAAAATTTTGAAAAGACCACACAGCACAGTCAAAAAAATTATTGGCAAATATAAAAAATGCAAAACATTAGAAAATTTGAAAAGATCAGGACGACCAAGAAAATTAAATAAACATGATATAAGAAATATAGTGAAAAAAGTTCGGTGTAATCCACGCTCAAGTGCAGTTAAAATAGCAGAAAATTACTCCGCGACAAACAATCAAATTGTTTCAGCTACCACAGTTCGAAGAATATTAAATGAACACGGGTTGGATGGCAGAGCGCAACGTAAGAAGCCGTTCATTTCTAAGGTGAACAAAAAAAAACGCTCAACATATGCAAAAAAGTATAAAACGTATGATTTCAACTTTTGGAAAAACGTTTTATTCTCCGATGAGAGCAAGTTCAAAATATTTGGTGGCCATAAAAATAAAAATTTGGAGAACCAAAAATACCGAGTTCCACGAAAAAAATGTTTCCGGCACGGTCAAGCATGAGGGAGGATCTGTTATGGTTTGGGGGTGTATGGCATCAACGGGAGTTGGAAATCTTGCATTTATTGATGGGAAAATGAATAAGCAAGGTTACCTCAAAATTTTACAAGAAAATATGGAGGAAAGTGTTTCAAAATTGGAACTGCCTAGGATGTGGATCTTTCTGCAAGATAACGATCCTAAGCACACATCCTATTTAGTCAAGGAGTGGTTGCTTTATAGAACTCATAAAGTATTAGATCATCCTCCCCAATCCCCAGACCTCAATCCCATTGAGCATTTATGGTATTATTTAGACAGGAAAATTCCTTGAAAACTGCGCTTAAGGAAGAATGGGAAAATATACAGACAAACATTACCAAAAAACTAGTCGAATCCATGCCTAGGAGATTGGAAGCTGTTTTGAAGGCAAAAGGGGGTCAAACCAAATACTAATTTTCCTTAAATTTATTAGTAGAATTGCTATTATATTGACTGTATACTTACTTTTCGTTCATATTTTATTGACTTTTTGTTTTTGATGTTTTGTAAGATTTTTGTTAGTGAATATGTGAAACCAGATTTTTTGTACATTGTTCTTTACAAATAAAGGAGTAATAATATTTAGTTAAAAATATTTTTGAATCAGTGTATTTTTCAAAATTGAAGCCTGAAATCAAATTTGATAGGTGTGCACTCACTTGTGACGCTCATAGTACATATAAAAATATAGATTACACAATATCTGAAACGGCTATAGCAAAAAAATATATTGCATCGCTCGATTGGATCTAAGCATGATGCACAATTTACAACGCGTCCAATTAATCATTGATTACGGATCTTAACTTCTTGATAAGAACTTTTGCAAGTTTTCATCATCGCTCGTTTCGGTGGTCCCAAATTCGACTACAACTAGCTCGTTACAATCATATAATGTCTACTTCATGTCAGATGTTTTCTAAACATAATCTTATCGTTAATTTTTGCTAAAATGCCAAATTCTGTAGAATTAAACGGTACTGCTTTGAAGGTTGAACAAACTTTAGATAAATAAATGGATGAACTGGTTCATACCGCTTTCGCTTCCATCCATTCCTTTGGAATCATGTGAACACTTGTTGAGCCTATTATTCTACAATCAAAGATATATCTTTATAAATTGCAAACCATGCAAATTAAATCAATAAAACATTTAAAAAAATTTTCCTACAAAAATGGAAGGAGCTCCGGAATCAACGTGGGTCGATCATTCTCGAGTAGCGAACATCAGTTCCAGCTTTATCTTGCAACAAATAGGTTTTCGCGTTAAACAAAATGTTTGCGATCAGAGCCTCGATTAAATTGATAGGCAAGTGCGTCACTTTTTCATTAACAAGGCTATTTATTTGAAAACGTGCAATTGTGTCGAGAAGACTGGTGCTGGCAACGAGGGCGGCGTGTGGGTCCGCACCACAAACAATAGAGTCCACCTGGGGTGGCTGACTGGGGTGTTAGTATTGTTTATTGGCTACGCACGAGCCAAAGACTCCAAATCATATCGGAAGCAATGATCCATGATAATGTAGATAAAAGAGTTAACGGTGGGACTCTGCCAGTCTGCTGTCGCTTCCGTTAATAATACTAGCGAATTGTGAGTCCTGGTCAGCTGCTGTTATTGTAACTCCAAATTAAAGGCTCCTCACTTTCCTGAAAATGCTGACGAATGAAATGACGTGCATTCACTATCCAAGTATGGCGTAGTTATATCTTTGCATCGTAGATGCACTGCTAGAATCTGTTCCAGAGAATCTCCATTTAATCGGAGTATCTTTAGTGTGCCGATGCCAAGGAGAAATCACGAATAAGCAAATTCTTTTGCATGTGCATAATTAAAATACAACAAGTGTTATTTGAGTGGCGGAAGTTATGAAACTTGCAGCGAGCTATCAGATACTTGCTCGTCTCACCACTTCTCTTTCACGTGTACAAGTTAATTCTTCACGCAAATTAGTCAATTAGCAAAAAAGCTAATCAAATTTTGACTTGGATTTTTGCAATTTTCGTCGTCTATAAATAATAGCGATCTTTCGATGTTCGCTTATTGCTAACACAAAGCCAAGCTCAGAATTGCGATAATATTCATTTCTTGCTTATCTTTAAGCGCAAGATTAAGCCTGGTGAGAGTAAAGATTCTATTGAAACAATGTGGGTGTGTTTTAACGTTAAGTGATGAAATATACTCGAGAAGTTTGTTCTGGTGACAATGCGTCGTAAAAAAATATATCAAATGTTATCAAGTCTTTTTCGAGCAGATAATAAATACAGCGATAATTGCACGTTATCAATAATTTAAATAATAATTTTATTTGTGAAGGTCATTCATAATTTTCTTTGTTAGCATCACTATCTTTGCAGATTAATCCAGATTCGATGTCGATCAAACTTTTAAACACAAAATTTTTTGCTCACTTGGAACGATTCGTCATTTTAATGACTTGTAAAACCGCAGCTCTGAAAAGATTTGACAAGGATTTTTTTGCACGTTTAATTATCGCGAGTTAATATAGGATGTTATGTGACATTTTATTGGTTTCAATATATTTTGCCTTAAAGTTTATCAATCTTTAGTAGTTTTATGAGATGAGCTAGACGAAGTTTGAGATTGGTGATTTTTCAAGCAGTCAAATTGCTTCAGTTATCAGTATAATGCATACCCCACCCCAAAACCTATCGAAAATCGCAAGAATCACAAAATTGAAACTTAATTTAAACAGGCCGCGAAGTGCGACCCTTGACGTCCACACGGTCAACTTCCCAGTAATATCTAGATAAATATTAAAAATATTAAACACAATAATAATTTTGAAAATAATACTACTTTAAATAATAATAATGAAAGGTATTCATAGCAGTAACAGGAATGAGTTAATACTAATCATATCATCTGTGGGAGCATCCACTGATTACGTAAGGCTTTTGGTGGATGGATGGGTGATGATGATTGATTACCGCAAATGCAAATTTGATTAAAATTTTGATGGTTTTATAATTTAAGCCGCTTTGTTTAATTAAAATACTGCAAAAACTATTAAAAATCTGCTCAAATTATCCAAACATTTTAAAACTTTAATTGACTTTACAACAAAGTCTTTAAAATAAAAGATATAAGGTAATATAAATCGGAAGAACCCCTTTCATATGGTAACTTTGAATAGTTTTTTATTTTTAACTTCCCAGTTCCTTATGGGAAGTTATTGTAATGGGGTCGATTTTGCGAATCCCAAATTTTGACATATCTCCACGTTTTAAGGTCTCTAGAATCCAAATCCATCGTTTTTAGAGAGATGTCTGTGAGTGTGTATGTACGCATGTGTGTATGTGCGGATGTGCGTATGTGCGTATGTGCGAATGTGCGTATGTGCGTTCGGAATAATTTTTCGTCTCGATTATCTCAAGAACCAAAGATCGGATTGACGTGAGACCGGTTTCATTTGACGCGTAATTACGTAACTTAAAACTGAATGACTTTTCAGCAAAATCGGTTGGGCCGTTTTTTATTTAGGATGAAAAAACTGAAAAACGACTAAAATTGCTTATTTTTAAACTGTTGATACGCACTATTAATTCGTGCAGATACCAAATACGTTCATAGTAATGTTGTTATTATTGTGCGTTTCAGCAAAATTGTGATCAAATTTGTATAAAAATGTTTTTTCAAAAAAAAAAGATTAAATTCCAAACTTATATTATCAGGTTTGGGTGAATGGGAGTAGAGACGCTAATGCAGTTAATAATTGAATATTGTTATAAATAATTTAATATTGTTAATAACAATCAAATAATATTAGTTGTAATTTGATACTGTAAATATAAAGTCAATTATAATTATTCAGTAACGGTCAAACATTCTTAATAACGAATGATTGTTGTAAATAATAATTAAATACCCTCAATAATAGTTGTGGATTTCGAGGCCAAGATGGAGAACGAGGTTGAGGACGAAAAGGAGGACGAAAAGGAGGACTAAAAGGAAGACGAGGACGAGGAGGACGAGGTTGCCTAGGCTTTGGTAGAGAATGACCAGGTGGTGGAGACGTCTTCCTCTACCAAAGCTTTTATGATTAGATGAAAAATTGATAAAAATAATAAAAGTAATAATAATAATTTAGAATAATAATATTAAACATTAGAATAATAATGTTTAATAATTATTAATAATAGTAATTAATAATAAAAGCAAATTATAGCTTTTTATTCACCCCACTGGGAAGTTAGTCGTGTGGGCCTCAATGGTCGCACTGAGACCACATTTTTATTAATTAAATTTTTTTCAGAATCATGAAAAAAGTTTTGCTGGTTTCTCTTTAAAAACTGATAGGAATGTATAAATTTTATAAACATTTACAACTGTGTTGTGCAAATCAGGTTAAAAAAATATTTTTTTTAAAAAAAAACCTAAGTTTTCTCATTTTTTCTATTAAATTAAAAAAAACGCTGAAACGGATCTTTATAATGTTAAAATATTCAAAGAAATTTTAAAACACGTCGATTGACATCTTAATGATCCAAATATTATATCTGGTTCGTGAAATATAGTGAGTGAAAAAAATGACCTTGAAGATCATGATGACTGTTAAGGATTTTTTATTTCTTATTTAATGTTTCTTGTTATCATGAGAAAAAGTTTTGATAAAGTTTTTTCAAGCATTGCTTGAAGTGTATAAATTTTATAAAAATTGAATACTGTCTTCCGTAAATCACGTTAAAAATTTATTGTTTATTAAAAAAGCCCTAATTTTTTGCACTTTTTTTAAATTAAAAAACGGCTTCACCGATTTTTTTCAAAATTTGACAGATTCATGCAAATGTTAATACGCGTTGATTGACACCTTAACCATGCAAATCGTATGTTTGGTTCGCGAGATATAACGCATGACAGAAATGACCTTCAAAGGGTCAAAACAACAAACCCCCCTGACCGAAGTGTCCCAAAAACTAATTAGCTCTTAACATTGCAAAGACGCTTCGATTGACACCTCAACGAAGTCGATACGACTTTGTTTACGTGAGTTATGCTCGTAGAAAAAAGTGTCCACGAACGTCATACGTACACACACACACACACACACATACATCTCCCTTTCTAAAAACACTTTATATATACTCTATAGACCTCAAAACGTAAAGAAATGTTGAAAATTTCAATTTCGATTTTCGAGGCGATTATAAGAACTTCCCATATACTGGGAAGTTAATAATACCTTTGTATACTCACTTCTTATTGTGAAAAAATGCAAAAATTTACTATATACTACTATAAGTAATGAATGAATCGTGTAGTACAACGATAAATTCCCCACGAATTTATGTAAGAACATAAATTTAAAATAGATCTACTTTTTAATGTGAGTTAATCTTCTACCGAGTCATTTAAATTTTAAGACACAACAACCACTTTTTGTCCTTGCGAGATATGTTTCTTGAATGCTCATAAAGTATTTATATCCGGAAAATATATAACTCGAACAATAATTTTGTCATAAAATCAGTTTATTTAAGTCATTTTAATTTCCACGCATAAAAATAAAGAGTTACAAATCGGTTTCTTAAAATTGTATGTATCAATTTTATTGCGTTAAATTCATAAAATAAATAAAAAAATTTATATAAGGAATTTGTGCTAGTCAGAATTGTGAAAAAATTTAAAATTTCATCAACAAAAATAAGTTGAACTGTTGTGTGATGTTTTTTAGTTTATATATAACATCATGCTCTTACTTTATATCTTGAATAATTTTCACAGAAATTTCAAAGGAAAATATGCATTTTAGATCGAGTTACGAGCTCCTTTGTTGACCACTTTCCTAACAAACTATCTGTGGGTTACATTGTGAGATAAACTTACGACGATCACACACAAATAAAAAACTCTTATTTTAGAAAACAAGTAAAGCATCTTCAAAAGTTATTGTAAAATATAAATTAAATTTGGAAAATAAGTAGGTAACTTATTGCACACATCGGACGAAATTCGCAAAGTGCAAACAGGGCTAGATAAATATGTCCAAGTCATCTCCAAGCGGAAACGAAGTCCGAAATCTGACGCAGCAAATAGTGCAGCGAAGCTTGCCAAAACACAGTCATCAGTTGCTTCAACAAATCGTTTCAGCATTCTCAGTAGCGAGAACACAGAGGTCCCTTCTCAAAGTGCTAAAAAAGCGAAACCACCACCAATTTACCTACGTGAACGTAGCAGCAATGCAGTGGTCAATTTCATAAAGGGAAAAATTGATTCTTCTAAATTTTATGTCGCTCCTTTGAAAAAAGGAAATATAAGCGAAACAAAAATTCAAGTGCTGGACGAAAACGACTACCGGACAGTGATTAAAAGCTTAGATGAAGCTGGCAAAAAATATTACACTTTTCAACTGAAAAGTAGTAAGGGCTTAACGGTAATGATAAAAGGCATCGATTCTGAGGTTGATCCAGACGATATAGCTAATGCCCTTATGGAACAAGGTTTCAATGCTAAATCAGTCTTTAATATAAGCAACCGAGACAAAGTTCCACAGCCAATATTCCGCATAGAGCTGCAGCCGGATTCAAAAAAGCTTAAAAGAGGTGAGACACATCCAAACTATAATTTGCGATACCTCCTAAGTCGACGGGTGGCTGTGGAGGAACCCCACAAACGAAAAGGACCTGTTCAATGCCATAACTGCCAAGAGTTTGGGCACACTAAGGCTTACTGCACACTGCCAAGTGTGTGCGTCATATGCGGTGATCTTCACCAAACACCAAAATGTTCACTCAAAAAGGAGGACCCTTCTGCTATAAGATGCAGTAATTGCGGTGGAAACCACACTGCAAACTATAGAGGCTGCCCAGTTTACGCTAGCATGACGCAAAAGCGACAACTCCCGGCTAGACCTTCAGCAATTACCCCGATGCCAATCCTTGCATCTAATACTCCTGGCCAAAGTGTAGCCAACAGTAACCAGATGCCAATTTCCTATGCTGACGCCCTCAAAAACTCTACAAGCGAGAATATGAATACTTCCAGCCCAACGGGCAATATAGAGCACGTAATGATGCAGCTGATTCAGAGCATGAATCATTTTACCACCTCTATGCAGAGTATGATGCAGGAAATGATGCGTAACCAGACACTGATTCTTCAAGCTCTCCTTAACAAAAAATGAGCATCGCGAAAATATGCCACTGGAATGCCAACGGTGTAAGCCAGCACAACTTGGAAATTCACCATTTCCTGGCTATCAATGAGATAGACATCATGCTCATCTCCGAGACTCACTTAACCAACAAATATAATTTTAAAATTCTGGGATACTCTTTTTATGACACTAAGCATCCTGACGGAAAAGGTCATGGTGGCACAGGAGTTTTGGTCAAACATCGAATCAAGCACCACGTCATTGACGAATACGCCAAGGATTATATGCAAGCCACGTCTGTGTGCATAGTTGAATGGGGAGAGCCGATTACAGTCTCGGCGGTTTATTGTCCCCCAAGATTCAAAATCACTGGAGAACAATTTAATGATTTCTTCAAAAGCCTTGGTAGCCGATTCATTGCAGCCGGAGACTACAACGCCAAGCATACTCACTGGTGCTCCAGGCTAATCTCTCCAAGGGGAAGAACTTTGTGGTCAACTGTGACAAATTCTAGTAAGCTCTCATTCATATCAAGCAGGCATCCGACATATTGGCCGTCAGATCGTCGAAAAATCCCGGACCTCATTGATTTCGCTGTAATCAAAAACATAAGGCAAGAGCAAATATCAGCAGCGCAGTGCTTTGACTTACACTCTGACCACTCGCCAGTTATAGTGACTATCTCCAAATCTCATGTTATCCAAGAGCACTGCAAACTCACAACGAAACAAACCAACTGGCTTAAGTACCGGAAATATATAAGCTCACACATACCACCACGCATACGTCTTAAATCTCATTCTGATATTGACAAGGCTGTTCGTTCCTTCTCCGAGATCGTGTCTTCAGCAGCTATACAGGCCACTCCTGAGCCCACCCGCCCTACCTCGTCTGCATACAAGTCGTCCAAAAATATAAACGAGCTTATCAGTTTGAAGCGGCAATTAAGACGTGAATGGCAGCAACATAGGTCTCCAAACCTTAAAAAAGAGCTATCCGCAGTTGGGAGAAAACTTCATGCAGTCCTGAAACACGAACGAGCGAAAAACATAGTACACTATTTTGAAAGCCTTTCACCAACCCAAGGGTCAAATTATTCGTTGTGGAAAGCTGCTAAAGTTAGACAGACCAGTCAAACGGGAGTCACCAATCAGGCTTCCAAATGAGGCCTGGGCCCGTACTGATGCTGAAAAAGGCTCCATCTTTGCCCGCTACCTCGAGGAAGTTTTTAAACCAAACCCTAAACAAGCAGATGTTTGCCTCTCTTCCTATCCCATGCAAGCCTCCGATGTTCCAATCCGCTTCTAGGTCGCCCAGGTGATCCGTTCCATACGCGATCACATCGACCCAAAGAAGGCCCCCGGTCACGACCGCATTACTGGGAAAATGATAAAGGAACTGCCTAGAGCTGCGATTATACTCCTTACGCACATTTTCAACAGCCTCCTGCGTCTTGGATATTTTCCCTCAGCATGGAAGCTATCCCAAGTTCTGATGATCCCGAAGGATGGGAAAGACCCAACACTCGCCACGTCATACAGACCCATAAGCCTACTACCCCTGTTATCAAAACTATTCGAAAAAATGTTACTCTCCAAGCTGTCTCCCCACATAAATGATTCAGAAGTAATACCTTCGCACCAATTTGGATTTAGGGAAAAGCATGGAACTATCGAGCAAGTCCATCGTCTAGTTTCTGTAATCAACAATGCTTTCGAAAGGAGACAATACTGCGCAGCCGTGTTCTTGGATGTTGCGCAAGCGTTCGATAAGGTGTGGCATGAAGGGCTTATTTATAAAATCAAGTGCAAACTTCCAGCAAACACGCATCAAGTTATGGAGTCTTACCTGACTAGCAGGAAGTTCTTCGTCAAGCAAAACTGCTTTATTTCTCGCTCCTTCAATATCAGAGCTGGCGTGCCCCAAGGAAGTGTTCTCGGCCCATTGCTTTATTTGATATATACGGCAGACTTACCAACATGCGATAAACTATTTACTTCCACTTTTGCTGACGACACCGCAATTCTTTGTGCTCACGCTAACCCCAATATGGCTTCTCAAATCTTGGACAACCACCTAAGAAATGTGGAACGTTGGCTGGCACAATGGAGAATAAAAATTAACGAAACCCAGAGTAACCATATAACCTTCACGCTTAACAGGGAAACTTGCCCTGAATTATCACTCAACGGAGTGCCTGTCCCGCAAGCGTCTTCAGTTAAATACCTTGGGATTCACCTAGATAGAAGGTTAACCTGGAAGAAGCACATTGAATCCAAAAAGGCTCAAATCAATCTTAAATTCCGAAATCTATACTGGTTGCTGAATAACTCCAATCTAAACCTGGACTATAAGGTTCTGCTCTACAAAGCAATTATCAAACCTATCTAAACTTACGGTATTCCACTTTGGGGCTCAGCAAGCATCTCTAACATAGAACTCCTACAGAGAGCGCAATCTAAAATCCTAAGGACGATAACTTCTGCACCTTGGTACGTTAAAAACGCCTGTATACACAGAGATCTGGACATCCCAACGATCCATGAAGAAATAATAAAACAAAAACAAAAATACGTCAACAAGTTATCCATCCACCTTAATAACTTGGCTAGGAGCCTTTTGTTTGAACAAAAATTTTCTCGTCTCAAAAAATCTAACATCTTATGCTAAAGGTTAATTTCAACGCGCAGCAGTAAAAAAAAAATTATGAATTCATAACATAACAAAATAACTTGTTCAGAAGCATTGGCAACGAACAAGACTCACCTTAGCTATAAGATTTGAAAACTTAATGTTATTTTCTTGTACTTAAGAAAGATACATTAATTAAAAAAGCGACAAAAAAAAAACTTATTGCATTTTAAAGTTAGAGATGAATTTTTAAAAATAAAATGTCAATTTGGTTGTCCAGTATTTCATTTTATGTTTTTAGAGGTATAGAACTTTCGATAAGAATATCTGTCATTGTAGCTTTCAGATTTCACTGTAATTTTGACATTATGTTTAATTTACTTTGGCAAATTGACATGTAAAGGCTTACAATAACAACAATTTGCGTTCTTTGCGCCAAACTTATAGAGCACTTCGTCGAATTTATTTATGGTATGCATAATCGTTCATCTGAGCAGCTCATACGCAATTCGCTGGAAAGATTTACTTTCACGTATACTCTATTGGACAATGTACACCCAACACGAGCTCGTACAGTGCGTACCGAAACAGCTATCAGCTGCTGTAGAGGGTAGTGTGCTTGAGAATTCAAATTTATTGATTCGACGCTATCCTCACAAACTTGGGCTCTGTCTGTCCACTACATGGAAAATTTTGAGGAAAGATCTTGAACTAAAGCCCTATAAAATCCAACAAGTGCAACAGTTGACGTCATTGGACCATCGTTTCCGTCGTAATTTCAGTGAAGTAGCTGAGAATGAGTTGGAAGTAGAACCGCATTTGTACCATCAAATCATTTTCACCGATGAGGCGCATTTTTGGCGTAATGGTAGTGGGGTTTGTAAGCAAAATTGCCGTTTTCGAAGTGAGGATAATCCTCAAGAGTCTTAAGAAGTCCCATTACATCCCGAAAAAGTCACTATACGGTGCGAATTGCATGCCGGCGGTATAATTGGTCCTTTCTTTTTCAAGTCAATGTGACCGTTAATGGCCATTGCTACTGACAAATGATTCGTATTTTTTTTTGATTTTCAACATTAATGCCAATCGTCTGAGGGGCAAAAGGTTCCAACAAGATTGCGCAACACACCATGCAGCGCATAAAATCATTACTTTATTGGGCCGAACCTTTGTTGAACCTGTCACCTCAAAAAATAGACATGTGAACTGGCCGCCCAGATCAAAGTTTTGACTCCTTCGGACTACTTTTTGTGAAGATACATCGAGTAATTTGTCTATGCTGATTAACTAGCAACTACTGATGACTTGGAAGACAACATACGACGCGTGATTGGCGAAATAGGTCCGGCTATGCTGAAAAAAGTGGTGCGAAATTGCCCCGACAGGATGACCTTCCTAAGGCGCAGTCGCGGCGGTGATATGCCAGAAATTATTTTTAAACACTAAATGCCATATAATTTGCGAGCTCATAAAGCCCGAAAATTGACCATTTTTTCGTCGTTGGAAGGTGGAAATCTTCAAACGATACCGATTTGCTCCTGCTTTTCGACATGTCGGATTTTTACCGACTAAAACCACCTCCGCCTCCTCCCAAAACCACTCACTCCATCACTCATTGCTTGCACTCTCCGTATGCAATGTATTTTCTGAATACTTGTTTATTTAATTAGTACTTTCCAGACTATGTACATCGGTAAGGGATGGTACCAGTATCTCATCAATTTTTATTCAGAGTTCAATATATCCAATTTTGTTTCACATTTGTAGAATAAATCTTAGCATTCATAATTATTGAATTGAGTTTTCAGTAAATGTTTACCTAGCATGATTTTAAACGATATTATGTTACGCGCTTCTCTTTTTGCGTGAAGTAGCTCATTGTAAAAATTTGATGCGACGTTAATCGGATCCATCCTTAGGCGCTCTGTCCTAGTAAATTTTATTAAAATATCATTTGCGTTTCTGTTAGTTTTTCGTCGATTGTTAGTCCTAGGTACTTCATTTGTTCAACTCTCTGAAGAGTTTTATTTTTTATTTTTATCAGTGGCTCAATATCAGTTTTATTTTTTTTGTTTAAAGATAATATATTTGGTTTTATCCGTATTCAATGTCAATTTGTTCTGTATGAGCCATTGAGAATATTTATCTGAATCGGTGTTTACCTTTTGTTCTAAGTCAGCTTCATTTTTACCATTTTTTCCGTCAATTCCTGAAGTCATCAAGTTGTTTGTGTCAATGCCTTATCTATCTTTATTTGCTTGAAAATTTCTATGCCTCTAAAAAACTCCCTATAATATGGAAAAAACAAAAATGGTTTGGTTGTGTGGTTGTTTTCAAAGTTTACCTTATAATGAGAAAGCATAATAATATTTAGAAATATGTTGCTCATTATTTGAATTACATAGTAATTTTATGTTACTCTAATATTTTTTAATGCATGGTATTTGTGAAAACAGTCACCCCTATGAAAAAAATGAGGCAAAATATACAAAAATTTTCTTATTATTTATTGCACAAACACGGAATTTTTTTTGTTACCAGTAAAATATGTTTTTTGAGTTCATGCTTTCGCAAGTCTAAACACTATCGGCTAAGAGAATATCTATCGAATGTAATCCTTTTAACGCCAGACATATGTAGATGATTGAGGATTTTTAAAACCTTTTTTTTCCAGCAAGCCGATTACTTATCCACTCGATTTCTTATATAAATTGTTTTTGTAGAATTCAATTTTCTAAATACTTGAAATGCATAAGAAAGTGTTCAGTTTAGAATTATTTTCAATTACTTTTCCTTTAAATGCAACACGATTTATGGTAACACATGGTGCATTCTGTATTTCTGAAACAACTGCCAGTATTTTTTTTAAATCGACAGTAATTTAATAAAGCCGACATATACAATTCCATAAACAATAGTCCGAAATAATCTGCATTTACTTGGCGCGTACTATACAAAGACTGTGTAATCTCACAATTTGTGATAACTGCGGATTTTGAGTTGACTATTTATTGTTGAATATATCCTACAGTCATAACAATTTACTGCGTCAAAGTCCAATAAAACATTACGCAAGCACTTTATGGATGTGTTTCGAATTCAAGTGCATAAAGGGTTAAGCATCTCGTAAAGGAAGCTCAATAAATACAATCACACTATTATCTTTTTATTCATATTACAATACGAGCGACATAGGATAATCTCCAAACAAAATGTGAGGTGTCAGTGATTTTTTGCACGCTCGTGTCAGTATCAAATTTACTATCATTTTCCCTTTGGGAGTCATAATGATCTGCATAAACAAATTGTGCTCACAGTGCACGCAGTCTCAAAAAATCTAGTACGGTGACTAGGGCTCGCAGAAGCCTAGCAAACTTGAAATTTACAATGTCGCTGATAAGTTGAAGCTGTACGTAATTTATTGCATAAACATATGATTAACAGATTGCGATCGCACATATGTAAATCCAGTATATGTGGGATTTGACTCGCTGGAAAATGAAATCATAGACTTCTGCTCCAGCTCCGCAAATGAATTCAGAGCACTAGCATGTTTATTAGTGCTGTTAAATTGCTTTTGACGTTAATCACGAAAACAACCCCTTAGTTAAACATTTGACTGGAGAGATAACCCGCGCAGCACCCGCCCATACGCTGTAAATCGTTTCGCTGATAATTACTTTACTTTCGGATCTCACAGGACTTTAATTCCATTGTCTCGTCTTATCTAAATCGTCTGTATCTTTTGCTTATATGGTAAAAGTCATTATCTCGCTGCGCTGCAGATACTCGTTGGATCGCTAAGACCCCATAAATCAATTCAGAAGTCTCCATCGGCCGCGCTTAAGCGTTTTCAACGTTGAGCTTATCATCCGACGGGGAGAGTCAGTGAAAAGTTTCTTTCGGACGAATTTTGACCGGACAGATGGCCAAACGGGGCAATTTCGAAAATAGGGGTAGTAAAGTAGTATCTGACTCTCTTCGAGGTGGGTTGATCATCCTCAAAAAGCGGTGGACAGCTAGCTTTTGCGCTAATATTGCGATAAACAAAAGCACAACAGGTGGAAGCTCGGTATGAATGATAAAATGATAATTAAAAAACAATTTTCAAATTGTTCATAAGACGCGTGACTTGAAGCGGTTTATAAGACTAACTTGTCACACAAAAAATTATCGATCATTTACAATGATTTGGGATATTAATAGGATAGCGGAGCTTAAATTGTAGAATCACCATATAGTTGGGTTCAGAAAAGAGACTTTTAATAATTAAGTTTTGAATTCTAAACATTACGAGGGTCATTCAATATGTAACGAGACAAATTGTTGTAGTTTAAAAACCGTTTGTTCAATCAGTACAAATTTTTTGGTACTTTTCAATATAATTCCCCTCCAACACTTGTCCCATCGTTCCTCTAACTTTCTTATGCTCTTGGCATAAAATTCTTTTGGTAGCTGTTGGAGCCAAGCTTGCACGTGAATCTTGACTTCTTCGTTAAAGCCAAATTTTTTGCCACGTAGCGCCCCCTTAAGAAGACACAACTTTAAATGCGGCCCTTGCAGATGATACCTTGCAGGTAGCTAATTGCTATGTTGGTAGTTCTGATTGTTGACATATGCTCTAAAAACGCGCTAAATCTTGTCAGTGTAGCTTGAGCCGTTACGACGGAGTGGTCTAGCAAAGAGAACCGCATCGCTGTGATTGCTTTACACAAATGTGAAATGGAGAAACGCCGAATTTTCGAAACACTTAAGCCATTAACAATCACGCGTGTTTTCGTGTATCGAACTATAGTGTTATTCATTGATACTGGAAATGTAATAGACCGTAAAAGATCCGGCAGACCTCGCTTGGCTCATAAGCCATCAAAGCTGTAAGGTCCAGAATCGCAACAAATCCTGTCCGCAATCAGAAAATCATGTCTCGTGAAATGAATATTGCGCCGAGAATCATGAGTCATATCATCAAAGAAGACTTGGGGCTTGCAGCTTTCAGAAGACAAACAGGACACAAACTCAATGCTGCTTTAAAAGAAATAGGGTGGAAAAGTCAAAACAGCTGTTATCGAGATACAGTAAAGGGCATTACAAAAGAATACTTTTTACCGACGAAAAAATCTTTACCGTGGAGGAATCTTTCAACAAACATAATGATAGGATATAAGCACAGTCTTGTAAGGAGGCTACAGAAAAGATTCCGAGGGTTCAACGAGGATATTATTCAGCATCAGTGATGGTTTGGTGGGGAGTGTCCTATGAAGGTGTCACTTCTATCCATTTCTGAGAAAAAGGCGTCAAAACAGCTGCCAAAAACTATCAGTCGGATATCTTAATGAAGGTAGTGGAGCCCCTAAGCCGACTCATGTTTGAAAACAAAGAATGGGTTTTTCAACAAGACTCTGCGCCTGCCCACAAGGCGAAAACCACACAAGAGTGGCTGGGGAACTATGTGCCACAGTTTATCAGCGTTAATTTGTGGTCATCAGCCAGTTCAGACCTTAGTCCCTCCGTCTACAAATTGTGGTCAGTATTAGAGAGTATGGTCTGTTAAAAACGCCACCACAACCTGGAGTCGTTAAAACAGGCGTTGAAAGAAGCTGTGGACAATTTCCCGCTGGAAGTCGTGCGAGAATTAATAGACCAGTGGCCTGACAGACCTCGGCGCTGTATTCAAGCAAAAGGC